>OY998232.1:23867424-24248780 GCA_963922035.1 Amblyjoppa proteus
AGGGTCAGGCTGGGGATTGCGCCATCAAGCGCTCAACACAGTGTACAGGGGAGTTTTCATACCTATGATGGCATATGCCGCTGCAGGGTGGGTCGACCTGTGCACTAGCCATGACCGTAGGGTTCTTCATTCGGCACAGCGCCTTGCAATCATAGGCACTACAGCGGCCTATCGAACGGCATCGCTGGATTCCCTGTGCGTGGTCGCTAATGCCCTTCCCATAATTGTACTTCTGGAACTAATGCCTAGCGACGGCATCGCTGGATTCCCTGTGCGTGGTCGCTAATGCCCTTCCCATAATTGTACTTCTGGAACAGGCTAGGCAGAGATACTTCGTCAGGGCGGGTGTGGACGCCGAGATCAACGGGGTAGAGATACTCCATGGAAGTGACGACGCGGTTTCGCGTATAAAGGAGCAGGCGATCAACATGCGGCAGGTCCAGTGGGTTTCTTCGGACAAAGACCGTACCACATTCGCCTTCTTCAGCAATGTTAGGGATCGAATTGCCGCGGTGAAGTGGTTCCGACCGGACCATCACACGACGCAGGTACTCACCGGGAACGGAGACTTCAGGACGCGTCTCGCGTTCATGGGGCTCGTGGCCGGTGGGAACTGCGAGTGTGGTCTCGAGGACATAGCCCGCCACTTCTTTACTGAATGTTCCAACTTTGATCTGCAGAGAGTCGCTCTGCGGGCTTACACCGGGGACAGAGATTTGCCAGAAGCGGCGCGCCGATTGGTGTCGTCCGCGGAAGCGTTCCCTGCCTTCAGGGCGTTCTGCAGGGAGGCGCTCTGGCTCAGAAGCCATGAGCGATTTGCCAGGGCAGCGGAATAGAGGGGGGAGGGAATAGAATACGAGTAAGAGTTTGCATTTGTTGATGTTAGTAGTAATATTTATTATATAGGGTGCGAAACGTGCCGTCTGGCCTGAGGTTTGTCGGAACCGAGGCAGATAGGCGAATGGGCCCGTAATCTTCGCGGATAATCCCTTAGCTTAGACGGCAATTAGGCAGGTTTTTCTTGACTAATCAAACTTTTCTCCATACAGGATTTTTCAGCTGCACTTGAACTGCGCAGGGGTCGTTTTCGACTTGTTCAAGGTAGCTACGTGGGGTTCCATTCCCCAGACAATTACCTGGATATTTTCCGGGTATCCTGTAAGTGGACTGAGCAACTGCTCACGACTCCGCCTCCCCGTATGGCCCCGCTGAAAATGACTTCGAGGGATCCGACCTCGGTCGGGTCGCTGGAAGTCCAACCAAGTGAGTCGCTACCCGTCATAGGGCAGGGTAGGTCCATCTGTTCGATGATCCTTAACTGGTGAGAGCAGGGTTTTTCCAAGCCAAGTCTCCCTCGTCAGTGTTTTCAAAGGGAAGTGGATATATAGGTGGTTTAGTTGCGTATGCTCTTTATGGGCGAGAGGTCTCCGGACCGAGCATTGGAGTGCGGTTTCCGACCGTGCCTCCAACACATTAAATGTCATAAGCTATCCCCTGAACACCTATTACTTTGGACAACGGAGTCTCGATCGCTTCTGTCCTGCATCATTATTTCACCGTCTTTTGGAGAACGCACATCTCCTTTTTGTCTCCACGTTTTACTGTGAGTAGATGTGGAAATCTAAGTTGTAATAATTTCTGTTCGGGAATCCATTGTATTAGTTCACCGTTTCTTACTGTTTAATTTCTTGTTTTGAGATTCTTGTAACAATTTTGCGCTAATAAATAATTTTTAATAAACGTGAATAGTAAGATTTGAAACGCGTAACTATCTGTGGACAGCGACCTTCCCTCTACTGAACCACCTTCGACAACATCAGAGTAAGTACAATTTTATTATCATTGTTCTATAAAAAAATATTGTGTTCCCCAAAATCTTCTAGATTTTCTTTATATATATTGATTACGGTCGACCACCGTTATTATTTATAATATTTCAATTAAATCAAAACCTACTTTACCAACGAATTTATTGTTCAAAAAACCCCTCGTGCTCTCCTCGTTAAAAGACTACATAAATTGTTTCGGATAAATTATTCGCGTAAATTACAACACCCTTAATAACGGAATAGTTAATTCATTTTGATACCTCTCAGACATTGTGACGAATAACATTCCCAGCCCTATCCTTAGTAATTTTCCGAGAGGTTATACTACTATACTCATGGAGCAAAAGAGTTGCGCAAAAAAACGTCCAAAACCACATTGACCTTATACTGGAATATTTTAATCTTTGGAAAATAAAAATAAACGAAGCCAAAACGGAGCTGGTTCTCTTTAGCAAAAAAGAAAAAAAGAAAATATTCCGCCTTTCCATGTAAATAATGTCCACATTGAGCCAAAGAGAGCAGCCAACTACTTAGGAGTAATTCTAGATGATAAACTTAGTTTTACACTATGTATTAAGAACCGAGCCACCAAAACACACGGAATAAAGCGCCTACTACACCACCTTATATGTAAAAAAGCGCGCTCAGCGTAAAAAATAAGCTACTTCTTTATAACTCTATAATTAAGCCAATTATGTTATATGCAGCCCCCATATGGTGTGGAACTTTTAAAACTAATATAAGAAAGGGTCAAACTGTACAAAATAAAATACTCAGAGCGCTAACCAGAACCGAGTGGTTTATTTCTAATAAGGACACACGGTATGCGACTAACACATTAGATATACTAGACGAAATCGAACTTCGCACAAAAAAATTTTTTAAGGAACAATTTGAAAACTTACCAATGTTAAGCGACATTGGTACGGTCACACACGACAATGCGCCATTCAGGATTAAGCACAAGTTACCGCATCACATACTGTTGTAGTAAAATGTACATAGTGTAAATAGCAGCAGGGTGGGAGTAGATTAAGCATATTACTAGGCTAAGACTAAAAACAAGAATATGTGCCTTTTTCAAATGATTTCCCAAAAAATCGACACTAACTAGTAAAACAGCTAAAAAATTAAAAATTTCTATTATAATACACAAAACTTGCTAGTTAAGTTTGACATCGAATAGGCATAGCATATTAAAGATAGTTAAAAGAGCATGTTACATGACTGCCTTTTGTATTAAGATGTAATAATAATAAAGAGTCTTTAAAAACAAAACCTGCTTGGAGTATTCGATGGCTAGCGGCTGAAAAGCCCAGTCCTACCAAGCTTACCAGTACCGCGGTGTACAAAAGTGTACTCCGTGCAGTTTAATAAACGTAGCTCCCGTCTTCCCGCAAGACGTTTTTTGTTCGTTCTTTTTTCTCAACTTTCCCGCTTACCCAGCGGTACCCCGCTGCCCGCAAGCCAGTGGGACGAAATCGGGCATACCGAGAGCGCCAGGCCCGACGCAAGGCGTTAGCTCTACAGCCAGCAGTCGCCAGCGAAACGGCATCGGAAGAACCTGCTCTAGCACAACCTGCGAGTCCGAGGAACGCCGAAGCCGAAATACCCGACGAAGAGATCGTGTTTCCAGCGGGCGTCCGCTACGCACCGTGGCTTAGCTTCTATCCTCCCACGCCGTCCATGGGAGCAACGAAGAGTCGACCCTGCGCGTCTACCAGCGCGCAACCCGAAAACCCCTCTTCCTATCCTGCGCCAGCGGTATCGAGCATCTGTAAAGTTCTGAAGCGAATCGCGGTCGGCTCATTCATCGTAACGAGCGTCGAGAAAAACGGTCATTGCCGGTACGAGTTTGTTTGACACGTCTCGCCGGTTAAACGCCCGATACCTCGTCCCAAGTCTTCTATACACGGGAGACGAATACCGAGGCCCAGCCCTGAAGTAGACCTCGACGTCGCGTTCGAGAGGTTAATCCGGAGGAAGACACAGTGGACCGATAGAACAAGTGGGCGATAGCCCAAAAATCTCGCGGAAGATCAAGTAGAGGGTAGGAGACCGGCTCGCCTTTGGCTCTGCCTCGACCGATTTCCGGAACGCGAGGCCTTACCGATCCGGGTCGTTTCACCTCTCGTACAACGTCACGCGCGGAAGCGAGTAAGAAGCGTAATCCGAAGAACGTCCGTCGACGCCTTAAATTCTAACCCGGGATCGCGACTACGGTTTCCCACGAGAGCACGAGCTCGACACACCGTTCGAGATTCTCGTCAAATTCATAACCAATTTTCGAAAATATGCGATTATTGACGATACAGCATACAGCACAACGCACAAGTTGAGTGGTTGAGCACATCATAGCGCACGGTAGATTGGAGGACAACACGGTAGATTCCGAGGGGAATTCGGAGGTTATATGATTCAGCATCCATAGAATCGCGAGTTCGATCAGTAAGGACGGAGAGCGATCGATTCGGATTCCCAAATGGATCCCGTTGCTCGTAAACGATTAAGGTGTACTTCTGCAAATTAAGATTCTCCCGATTCTGCCGACGAGCAATCATCGCAAAGAAAAAAAAACTCCAAGGTATAAATGGTGTTAACAAAAATATGACGTCTTGTGTATTATTCATTCAACCTTGACTTTTTGTACAGTCAAATCAAGGTTTATAAACAGAAATTTAAAGAAGAATGGCGAAAAGAATTTGGCAAATTGCTGGTTCCGTCCGAGAATGGAAAACCGCGATGCAGTGCGTGCAATAAAGATTTGGAGGGCTGGTTCACGCACATCAAGAGTCATAGCACCACACAATTGCACATAGACAAACTAAAAGGAGGATGTAATGAAGTTGGAGGATGTAAAGAAAAAAGCAGTACGGAACGATCATTTTCAAAGGCAATCGAAAGATGCTGAGTTGAAAATGGTTATGTTCTTACACTAGCATAATTTGCCATTTTTAGGCACTCACTCCTTACACGTAAGAAGGGGCTATTAAAATGACTATTTTTCCTATCGGACGTCCGTGACATGGTATATCTTCTCAACGAATCGACCAACGCAGCTAAAATGTCCTACGTACTTCGGTTGTATCGTTGACAAACATCCTGGAGAATCTGAAACGAATTAAACAAATATAAGTTAATGTTTATAAACATTCTAGCTAAAAACAAGAAAAATTACCTTTTATAAATCTTTTAGTCGGTCGGACGTCCGTGTCATGCCCCGATTTCAGTACGGGTGAACGAATTTCACTGTACCTGGCAGCATTCCTTTCTAAATACGACTAACATGAAGCCCTGCAAATTTGAAACCATTTAAAAGATTAATAACAATGTTATCAACAAATTAAGTATAAATGACTGTAAAATATCTCCTTTTTAGTTTCGAAGTTTGCTTATCGGACGTCGGTGTGATGCTCAAACTTAAAAACTTGCGAACCAATTGACATATTCTTCGCAGTCTTCATTTGTTATATAACCTTACCTTAGTAATATCCTATTATCCAATTACATTACGTGATAATTATCACTTTTATAACACTTTTTTAAACGTTTTGACGTAATTATTTTTTTCACAAAAATCATCATACACTTTACACATATCACATTAAAAAATTCCATAAAAATTCCACTTTATACACTAAGAGATTTGCACGATAATTCACAAATAATTCACAAATAATAATAATAATAATTTAATAATTCAGAAATAATCAGCGCGAGGGACCGGCTAAACCCTCGCGTGTGAGATCGACGCCAGCGCCGCCCCGAAGTGATCAAGGCCCGCGTGCGATCAGTAGAGGTAAGCGGGGCAAAATTGCATAGCGGGGCAAAGCGGGATAATGGAACAAAACGCAATTTTCCAAAAACTTTTGGATGGCGGCGATAGTGGTCCGTGGGACAAAACGGGTTTGAAAATCCGGATGTATCGTTGGCACAAAATGGGCCATCCTAAAATTATTGGAAAATTGCGTTTTGCCCTCACTGTCCCGTTTTGCCCCAATGTCCAATTTTACGCCGCTCTTCCCTACTTGTTTTTCCTAACTATGCTAAAACGTGACCATATTTCTATTCCTAAAATGGGGATAAAAATAGGCCGAGTCTTAACAAGCAGGAAGATGTAATTTGATGAAGAATGAACATTTTAAAAGTTCATTCTTCTTCCCACTAAATCACTTTTCCTCCCGCTCGTCAAAAATCGGCCATTTCCACCCCCGTTACAGACATGAAATAGAACCTTTTTAGCGTAATCGGAAAAACATTTTTTGTATGTTATTAAATGTAAAAACAAGTCGCGCGGCGCGGCGTGCGGGAAAATCTGTAAGTGCTTTAAAAATGTCCCGCAGGGACATTTTTCGGGGGGTTTGGGGGGCGGAGCCGCCTAACGAGCCCCGAAGCAGCTTGTTATTGATGGAACATCTCCCGTCCTTTGTACGCAGCGTGTGTCCTGACTCGAAGATTGCAGAGAATGTAAAATGTTCGAGGACAAAAGCGTCGGCAATTGCGAAAGATTTTTTGGCAACATAAGCTAACGAAGAAATATGTCGTCGCGTGAAATCTAACGTTTACTCGCTGATAATTGACGAAACCACTGACATTGACATGAAGAAATCGCTCGCTATAATAATTCGATTTTTCGATGAGAAAATAATTACTGTGGTTGATCAATTTCTCGGGTTCGTGGAAGTGGAAACTGCTAACGCTGAGACCATCCACAAAACGGTCTTCAAATGTTTGCAGGATGTCGGGATCCCTCCTGACAACATGATCGGTTTCGCTGCTGATAATGCTTCGGTCATGATGGGCAACATAAGTGGAGTACAGGCGCGAGAGATGATACCGCATATATTCGTCCTCGGCTGTGTATGCCACGCATTTCATCTTTGTCCGTCGGCAGCTGCAAATAACTTGCCAAAGTCCATCGAAGACTTCGCGAGGAGTATATACAATCATTTTTCGAACAGCAGTAAAAGAATCGGAGCGTTAGCAGAGTGCCAAACTTTCGTCGATTTGAAGCCTCACAAAATGCTCAGACCGAAGCGGATGAGATGGGTATCTCTTCAGGTATGCTTCAATTACATTAGGAATTCTTTCAAAAATCTTTTTTTTTTTATTTAGGCTAATCTATATATGAAAAACTCGTTAGGTTCAGAGGCTTGCGATTCACCATTTTCATTGCATCTGTCTTCTACATGCCATGTAGCATTATATTTCAGATAATTAAACATATTACAGGCCGCGGTCGACCGAATTCTTCAGCACGAAGAAGCTTTAACGTTGTAATTCACGAACGCAGTTTTTGGGGACAATCTACATTCAACGGAGGCCACATTGTGCAACTTAAAAAATCCGGCTTACAAACTCTACTTCAGCTTCTTATCGTATACGCTTAAATGTGTAAACAAGCTAAATCTCGGGATCCAGAGTGAAAAACCAAAGATCCAGTCGTTAAATAAGTCTGTATCCGATCTGTTCAAATCGATTCTCCAAAATTTTATACAGCGAACGCACATCGATGGGACACTACTCAAGCAGATCTCGATGAGGTACCCACGGAACTTCTTACCGATGGAGAAAATGTATTTCGGGGCTGAAGTAGGGCTCTTAATAAGCAAAGGAACTATAGAACCGGGTGAGCTTCGCAATTTCAAGACTCCGGCACTCGATTTCTATACAGAGCTGTGCGCTCAAGTTCAAAATCGATTCCGTTTCAACGATCTAATGCTGAAGTACGTTGAAATCTTCACACCCGAGACGGTGTTAAATGCAGCTGTTCCGAGTATCGTTGTCGTGACAGCAAAACATTTTCCGAAGCTGTTCGAGGAAAGCAATTACGATGAGCTCGATTCGGAATCGCGGCGGATACTGAACGTAAGCGATATCAAGAAATACGCAGATTTGGATTTCGTTAGTTTCTGGATGAGGATCGGCTCATTTAAAAACAGTTTAGGTGAGATGATGATTCCGTATCTCACTAAACTAATCAGCAATTTTATCTCCGCCTCACTCGTCAGCCGCTGCGGAAAGAACATTTTCACAATTAACCTTGATGAAGACGAAAATCAGAAATCGACTCGATGTCGATACTTGCGAAGCAATTCTTCACGCTAATGGATTGATAGACGGATCTACGTGCTTCCACTGGCAGCCATCGTCGACACTGCAAACTAAGAAGCCAAAGATTTAGAAGTTAAAACTCGATGTTATAGAGTAGCTATTACATAGCTGTATAACGGATAACTTTATAACGGACGTTTAGATAACGTACTGTCTTCGCTGTGACACAAACATTGTAACAATACCACGTAAAATACAAGAGATACGTAATATCATGTTTTACTTTTAGCTTTGTTTACGTAAAAATCATCGAGCTGCGTCATCACTGTCATACTGCGTCCTTCATGCATTTTGTTGTTGCATTTAAGAATTATGAAACGCGAATAGAAATTGACAAATGTTTTAATTAATTTTTTCACACAGTTGATATGCCCTATAAGAATACGTCATTGTTTGTTATTCTGCCTACATACAGAAATTATGTGGTCCTTAATAAATTCTAATCGAATGTCCCCAGAAATGTTAACCGTTTGGAGAATATTTAATCAAATAAGAATAAATGCCTATCTATTTCCGGATGTGCTTCCACTTTATGCTAACTGACGTAATTTTGCACCGGATCTCTAGGAATCTCTGCCGGAATTTCCCATGCTCAGTCAGTACGAAGTTATCGGAAACTTTCAGTATGAAACGTTTCCAATCTAGTACGTTTTTTAACTCTCGGCAGTACGAAGCGAAATTCGCGACTGGCAATACTGCTTATAAAGAAAAAAAAAACGACAAATATTTCTTAATAATAGAATATATTTTTTATTTTGTCACCCATAAGAATCCCATTTTCCGCAGTAAACGTATCGTTCACAGGATCATTCGTTCCTCAAGTATTGTCAGTCATAAACGAAAATATCGTTTCTCTATGTGGTATCAACATGGAATCGACGGACGAATTTAACAACGAGGAAAATATCAATGCAAACTATCCAAGGATGCTCATAAAATCTCCGTTATCTACCTGCTATCGATTCGGTGGATAGACGAAACTGACTTGCCCGTAATCGGTAAAAATTTTGAACGGTGTCAACATGGAAAAGGAACACCTTTTTCTAAACTCCTGCTCTCAGCGACTCATATGGAACACATAAATTACCTCATTGGATACATGAACGTACCTACCAATCTACTGCAATTGAAGTAACAAGATGCACCCTACATCGGAAATGAGTGCGACTTGCCTACCAGCTCAAAACCTTGAAGAGAATACTTTAGAACACGTTACCAAACTGATTAATAATCCTAATTGATCCAGTCCGTAAAACATAAACGAGTAGTTCATATAGAAAAAACACACGAGACGTACGACGCAAGCATCTGTGACATCAAAAGCAAATTTAAATAACATATTTTTTCTTTACTATATACTTTATCTGATCACATTTAATTTTTTTTAATTTACTTGTCTTGTTTTAAATCTGCAACAGAAAAAAAGAAAATCGTGAGATAAAAATTACATGTCTCACGATTGAAACAAGAAAAAACAATTGACGTATAAATGATTACTTTATTTGTTGAGAACACCTCCATGTCCTGCGTGTCCTCTATATAATAAATATTGCAATCACATGAATTGAAAATACTACATCAGAATACAACTAAGTAAAAAGTTTTTTTGACAAGTAAGTTGCAGCACGAGCCAAAAACGAATGCTGCAATCACACGAGTTAAGAAAACATTTTTCGCCCGAGTACCGTACAAAATTTTATCCCGTAAAAAGTAAAAATATTAGTTTTCCGCACGCAAATCATACTAAAACTACTGTGTACACACCGAGTAAAATAAAAATACATTTGTTCTATATATTTTTTTAAGTTTCCATAATTACTTACAAGTTTCGATGTTTCGAACAGTAAATGACACTTTGTTTTAATCGAAGTTAACGTAACAATGAATTTACTTGTTCACATTCTTTTTTCGTGGGAACTCGTACCAACGAAACGGAAAAAACAAAAGCACCCGTTTGTATTGGTTGAAAATTAAATTCTTCTAGTGTTTGCAGCCATTTGATTGGTTCCACAAAAGTAATTTTGCGATTGGTTCGATGCATCTTATGCAGCTTAAAAAACGCTACCGCGTGGCGTGTACATACATCTAACTTATACACCATTGTTACGCCATCGATATCAGCCGTTCGAATATTACATTCGAACAATACATTCATTGAAATTATAAACAATTATTTATGATACTTGATCACTTGGCGAAAGCAATAGAAGAAAAGAAAAATCTCTATGGAACACTACGTCGAAAAACGACGTTGTAAGATTTACGATTTGGAGGAATCGAAAAGTGCCGCGGTAAACTTGGACAGACAGTTAGTGTGAAGAAATCCAGCACTAAGCCGTCATTCTGTGCTCGACCGAAGTCTCGCGCCCAAAATGAGCAAACGCAACGGAACTTCCATCCACCCCCGTAGCGCTATGTTATGCCCCGCAGAGACCGACCTCAATAAAGGTGCGCCGATGGGGACGTAAACCATCGACTGGCAATCACCTTCCCTGCGATACCTTTAACTGACACATCTTACGGGTGCCGGTTAACCACCCGGGGTAAGCCAAAGCGAGAGTCCCTTTCTCTCGTCGGACGCGCACCAATCACGTCCGCTACCACACGTGTAGTCTCCAATACATATGCACCACATGGACTAGCTCGTCAAAGTCCACTCCTCTCGGAGCAAGACATTGCCGAGAACTACTGTTTGATATCCCCACGGGGGAGAGACACCCGATTTAGGCATCGGGATGGCATTGGAACGATTGGCGTCGTCCGGGCCTGCTTTCAGAGAGATGGTTGACTAGGAACATTTGCCCAATCGAAGAACCCGGACCCCCCGCGCAAGCGGTTGACCAAGAACATTCACCGGAACAAAGGACCCGGACCCCCTAACGAGTACCCTGAACACCCGAGCTCGATACCGCGGGGTCGCTGCTCCCCGATAGCAAGAGCGGTGACCGAACACATGAGCGGCGGACCGCCCCAGCCCGGCCACGCGTCCCTACCACACCGTGCGGTGACTTGGACAGACACTCGACCCAGGTGCGGTTTTAGAGACAGGCTGACGTTGGACCAACTATGACCGCCAGAGTTAGAAAGTCGACCCGACTCTGGTCGCCAACGTAGGCACGACTACCATTTTTTAACTTTGGGATGATAACATCGGCCCTACGTTATCAAACGACGTTGCCCCAATGTTGGCTGCCGATGTCCAGCCAACGTTGAATGGAAAATATTAATAAGCAATAAAAAAAAATGTTATCGATCTGCGCGACTTTTAAATGCTCTTTTATCATCCTACAATTGCTTTTTTTAGTTTTGTTATCTTCACACCTTGGAATCATCAGAATAAATTTTTTAATCGGTAATAGGGGCTCGAACCCGTCACGCTGTGACTAATCTACTGTATGTTTATCTAATATTAACTTACCAATTGCTTTAAATTGTTTAATTTTTATTATTTTATTTTTATATTCACACTTTAATTAATAACATCGATGAAACTTAGGTGGTCTGCACTACAGTACTGTAGATAAAACTATTGTAACGATGGTCAAGCCCGAGTTTCACCTTTTCGCTGCGCGTACCCTTCCTCCCTCTCGCTCTTACAATTTACGACGCCATCCGCTTTCCGACACCCGCCGCGGCATCTTTCCGAAAGGACGTGCACGTGCATCCTACCCTTTTCCCGGAATGCCTAACAATGCCTATTTTCTATTTCCCACCGATCTGCCCGTACATTACGTAAACCTATGTCCAGACAGGCTACTCCGCTTTCCTCAATACCGACTGACCTTCCGAGAATCTTACGCAGCTGCATCCAGCACCTTCCACAACACCTGCCTTTTCCAGAACACTCTGACGCCCAAATTCTCTCCCCACTGCCCACGCTTTCCCACGGACAAACCTATAAGAACCACCCTCCTCTAGACTAGTTAGTTAGTAGGTCACCGAATTTCTGTACGACAACGCCACTCTGCCAGTTTGTACTTTAATAAACGGTTCAAGCAGTTCGCATAGTGTAAACCGAGTCTTTCCTTCCTAAAACCGCGTTCTGTAGCCGAGTTGGCTACTCGAATTAAATAAATAATCATTAAATAGAAACCCGCGACGTCACATTGGTGCTAAGTGTGGGGTAGTCAACTCAAAGTGCTGGAAACATAGGAACGATCGACGACACGAAGAATCTGCGAGAATCGACAAAGTCAACACTGGATTCACGAAAAACATCGGTTGGTAATAATCCATTTACTCAATACCGCGAATCGAGCATTATTGCGACCGATTCTGAAAGTGACTCCGTGACTACCGATTCAATGTCGATCACGAATATAACTCAAACGCTCAAAGCCACAATAAACAAGATGAACGAGCAACATAATGAACAAGGCAACAATTCACAAGGACAATTGTCGCGAGTCCCAAGTGTTGCATCCGGCCTAGATTTAGAAGAAATAACGCCGAAAGAGGCAATAGAGCTTATTAAAGAATTCGATGGGAAAAACCTCGGCGTCGAGGGATTTATCAGCTCTACCGAGGATGTGCGACAGCAAGTTGCACGGCAAGATTATCTTCGCCGTCTAATAATCGCGAAAAGAATTATCGGCGACGCGGCACGCGAACTTCAAGAGTACGATATTAGTACGTACGAAAAACTTTATGAGGGACTTCGTATTTTGTTCGAGAATTTGCAACCAGTTAGTGTATTCCGCGATAAACGTTCTCGCATGTTCCAAGGCCGGAACGAGACCGTCGCCAAATTTACGAACAGATTCCTTGAAGTACAAAATCAAGTGCTAGCTTTTCTCGCGAATTCCACCACGAACGAAGATAAACGCAAGTTTATAATTGAGTACGAGAGAGAGCGAGGGCTCGAACAGTATCTAGTAGGACCGCGAAAGGAAATATCCTCGGAAGTACGAGCACAACAACCAAGCAACATCCGGTCAGCGATAGCGAAGGCTTAGGCTTCCGAGGCCTATGACTTAACGAGAGAAACAATGACTCGAAATCTGAACGCTCCCGATAGGAATTCAACAGCTGCTCCTCGCCACCATACACAGCCAGCTTCTCGATCATCCACAACCTCGTCGGAAACACGACGAACATCAGTGACTTGCCATCATTGCAAGCGCATTGGGCACATCGAACGAGACTGCCACACAAAGGTACGAGACTCGGAAAATCGCCGCAGCTCTTTCACACAGCAATCGGATCAGGCAAGCGAGTGGTCAAATTACCAATGCGAGGAACGAGAAGAACAGGAAGATTTTTACTAGATACCGGGTCAGCCATTCATTTATTGAAAAAAGAGATGTTGACAGCAAAGTCACTGGTCAACAGAAACATCAACACGAAATTCACGATGGGCAATGACGAACACGAATCATTGTTCATCACACAACAAGAATTCGAAGGAAAGAAGCAGATCTTTCACGTGATACCTGACGATTTCCCCCTTTTAGAAGACGAACTCGTCGGTATCCCATTTATGAAACAGTACCAAACTGTCTAAAATTTAACGATCAGAGATTCGATTTCGAGCCGGATGAAGTAACAATTCCAGCGAGAACGATCTTCTGGGTCCAAACTCGTACGGATGTAAAGAACGGACCAGCTATAACAGCTGAAGAAAATTCAGAAGCGATTGTACCTTGCGTTTTCGAAGCCAAGGACTATCAAGCTCGAGTGCCACTAATGAACGACTCGGAAGAACCCAAACGCCTTACAATTAAGCTGCTGCGTAGGATACCACTCGAGGAACTTATCCCTTCACCGTCTCAGGAGCGCCAAGACGCACCGCCGGGCGTCGCAGCAATACACCATATTGAGAGCCACAATACCGCTGGTCGAATTCAAAGCCTGAAGGAAAACGTACGGCTCGAGCACGTGCCACCGGAGCAAGCGGAGCAGGTATGGGGCATCATCTCCTCCTTCCCAGATGTCTTCGCGCTACCTGGAGATCCCTTACTAGGTACAAAGGCAGACAAACATCGCATCATCATCAGCGACGACCTGCCAATAAACGTGAAACAGTACAGATATCCACCGGCACATAAAGAAGAGATCAACCGACAGGAGAATGAGATGGTGCAACAAGAGCTCATCGAACCAAGCGATTCACCGTACAACGCCCCACTGTGGGTTGTACCCAAGAAATCCGATGCGTCAGGGAAAAAGAAATGGAGAATTGTCATCGATTTCCGAAAATTGAATGAGAAATCAGCTCACGACGCTTATCCTCTCCCGTGCATCGATGAGATATTAGATCAACTGGGAAGAGCAAAATATTTTTCTGCCTTCGACTTGGCTTCCGGCTTTCACCAGATCGCCATGGACGAGCGAGATAAACAGAAAACAGCATTTTCTACACCATCAGGACACTACCATTACAATAGAATGCCCTTTGGCCTGAAGAATGCGCCGGCAACATTCCAAAGGATGATGAATAATGCGTTACGCGGCCTTATAGGCAACGCATGCTTCGTCTACCTCAACGATATAATTGTATATGGCAACACACTCGAGGAACATAACAAAAAAAATGACCGACGTCTTCAAACAACTGCGTGCAGCAGATTTAAAACTCCAGCCGGACAAGTGCGAATTTCTTCGGCCAGAACTAGAATTTCTGGGCCACGTAATATCGGAAAACGGTGTTCAATCGAACCCAGCGAAAATTAAAGCCGTTAAAGAATTTCCACGACCTAAAGATCCGAAAGCAATTAAACGTTTCTTAGGACTCGCAGGATATTACAGAAAATTCATAAAAGACTTCAGCAAGATCGCGAAACCGCTGACAGAACTGTTGAAGATAGGAGCTACCTGGGTCTGGACGGAGGAGGAAGAACAAGCCTTCAATTTATTACGCACGGCGCTGACGACCGCGCCCGTGCTACAATACCCGGATTTCTCTAAGCCGTTCGTTCTGACCACCGACGCCAGCAACTTCGCTCTCGGTGCCGTCTTGTCACAGGGGACAATCGGTAAGGACCGACCTGTAGCTTACGCATCGAGAACCCTCAATAAAGCGGAACAGCGATACTCCACCACCGAGAAAGAAATGCTTGCGATAAGTTGGGCAACAAAGCACTTCCGTCAGTACTTGTACGGAAAACACTTTCAAATTGTTACTGACCATAAGCCGCTCATCTGGATCCTGAAAGCGACTGACCCTCCGACGAATAGTCGTCTGATGAGACTCCGGATGAAACTTGAGGAGTACGAATACGAACCGATTTACAAAAAAGGTTCGCTCAACACCAACGCCGACGCACTCTCCCGAATTTATGCTGTGACCACCCGTGGCCAACAGCGGGCGAATGCTCAAGAAGAAAGTACCACCGCAGAGGATACCAGCAGCATCAACAACAACGTAGCAGAAGAGTCGATAATTGAGACTCTGGAAAAGGACCTCTCTACATGGAATTTGAGCTGCGCGAGGACATCCCACTAGTTCCAGAACTCAGCGATGATCTTCCACCGAGGGATACTTCAGCATTGAAGATAGAGGACTCACCGACAGACGCTACTGACTGCCTGTACATCGATTTTACGGAAGACGAAATCGACTGGTACAATCGGATTTGCACCGCACTGACCAAGGTGGTCAAACCGATAAAAATCTACCTAGGCTGCGAACATTTAAGCGCTCATCCCGGAACAAAGAGCCGAATCAAACAGATGATAAATTTCACTTGGTCCTGAAGGAATAACCGGCCTTCCCTATATTTCTTCCACTGGGAAGTTTATGAGCCAGGTACCGAGGACGAACGCCAGCGCATCATAAAAGAACACCATGGGACCAAAGCCACTGGACATTTCGGCGTAGCCAAATCTCTCAACCGCATAAAAACAGATAAAAGCTCTCATCTACGATCATCACGAGGACTGGGACAAGAAGCTGAAATTTGTTTCCATGGCTTATAACACTGGAAAACAAGAAGGCATCGGACT
This sequence comes from Amblyjoppa proteus, assembly GCA_963922035.1. Lineage (NCBI taxonomy): Eukaryota > Metazoa > Arthropoda > Insecta > Hymenoptera > Ichneumonidae > Amblyjoppa > Amblyjoppa proteus. Next base: position 23,883,312 of record OY998232.1, read on the forward strand.
TACGTCTTTCGAAATGCAGTTCGGACGAAAGCCAAATGTCCCAAACAGCATCCCCATCCACCGCACAAACGCCACGATCGACGAATACTTCGAGGGACCGCGCGGATCACGAGCGAATCTTGAAGAAAGGACGCGATCACCTCATCGCATCAAAAGAACGTTACAAGACAACGCAAGATGCTAACATCCGTCGACCTGCACCTATCTTTAATGTGGGTGACGAAGTTCTCGTCGCCCAGGAAAGAGATAAGTCCCCACTCGCGCCGAAATGGGAAGGGCCTGCGATTATACTTAACCAAATATCGGATTAATTACGAAATTCTGCTCCGAAGAAGAAAAAAACCGATCCACGTCAATAAACTTAAGCCTTATTATAGAAATGAATAGCTCATTTGTTTAGGTCATGCCGTAACTACTGCTCTTACTACTAGGAACATCCGCAAAACTGATTCAAATGGAACCAATCTCCGAAGCCATCATCTCAGTTATACTAAAGTCTAGAAAATCCTTTTAATATTGTAAGGATTTTCTAATCTAAGGGGGGAGGTGTAACGATGGTCAAGCCCGAGTTTCACCTTTTCGCTGCGCGTACCCTTCCTCCCTCTCGCTCTTACAATTTACGACGCCATCCGCTTTCCGACACCCGCCGCGGCACCTTTCCGAAAGGACGTGCACGTGCATCCTACCCTTTTCCCGGAATGCCTAACAATGCCTATTTTCTATTTCCCACCGATCTGCCCGTACATTACGTAAACCTATGTCCATACAGGCTACTCCGCTTTCCTCAATACCGACTGACCCTCCGAGAATCTTACGCAGCTGCATCCAGCACCTTCCACAACACCTGCCTTTTCCAGAACTCAGAATTATTAATATATTCGGATCCTAGATCTCGTCTCAATTTTAGTGTTATTTTATTTATTTATTTCTTGCCGTTCGGAATAGTTTTGCAGAAAAGATTTTATTTTCGTGGCGATCACACTACGCAGACACGGGCAGCTTCTCGGTAGTCGCGAAATCTACCTGACTGCCGCGCTCGGCTGTTTCTATGGTGACGTCACGGCAAGCGACGGTAACAGCCCGTTCACCTCGCTATATGCGATTGGTGTTTATTCGCAGAATCGAAGGTTTTACCTTACTTTGATGGCAGGTAACCCTTCAGAGCAAGTGAACTTAAAGGGACCCGGGCATGCCCTTTAAGTGCCCTTGGTGTCGTAATATTGTTCCTTCAGACACGTGCCGCGTTCTGACTGGTCACTTTGGTCACTTTACCAAACTGCACCGAGTGTTGATTAATTTTATAATTTTATCGTCTCACGTCGATTGAGATCGTGTATAAGTCTCATTTGACACTTCACAAGATTTTCCAAGTTAATTCTAGCCGTTTTTGACCAGTTCTAAGTCCTTTTGACACACAATTTATAAGTTAGTTTCTACTAATTTATAAGTTTCACTTGGTACGAAAATTTATAAGTCCAATCGCAGCACAATTTTCGCAGCACAAAGTCCGAATTGGCACCATTTTTCTAAGTCCAGAACACACAAATTTTATAAGTTCAGATCGTCACAGATTTTTATAAGTTCAAACTGGCACAAGTTTTTACAGGTCCAAGTTGGTACAATTTTTATAAGTCCAAATTTGCACAAAATTTATAAGTTCCACTCGATACCAAATTTTATAAGTCCGAGTTGGGCACAAAATTTATGAGTCCTTTTTGCATACTCATTTTTTTTACTTTTAATCACTTTTCACTTTTCACTTGTAGTTTTGGAGAGCTGGCAGATGGTAAAGTAGATCGTAGAACTGGATGATCTATCGTCGAAATTGCCGTCATTTGTGCCCCGATTTCGGTCTCCCACTCCGTCGGTTTGGCAGATTTCTGACGGACGTGCGTTTGCGTGCAGTCGGCCGATTATTAATTTTTTGATTGGCTGATCGAGTGGCTCTCCCCTCGCCCTCTAATACCGTGTCGATATTGCTGTGAGGATCATCCGGTGTTACCCGCTGAGCTAATAGTGTGCTCGGTCAGTACCATGTGCAAATTTAGTGTCGCCACGTTCGTCCAATGATAGGTACCGATTTTCCCTCGCTTTTGACTTCGTCCCGACCTTGAGCGTGCTTTCATGGTAATTCCGCTGGTCAGCGCCGCTGTGCTTCCGATCGTTCGTTGTTATATGCTTCGGCGCATGCGTGGGAGGTGGCACCACTTGACCTCACGCCGTCTCACTCGGTGCTGATAGCGAGTTTGGCTCGGCCTCGGGTTGTCGCCGATAGCCAAACAGTTCCACGATAAAGAACATTTTTTAACAAATGTCAACAAATACTGATGATTCTCTCCAACTAAACATTCCCTTCAATACCTAAAATAGAAAAAAAAAACATAAATTATAAAACACCCCATACATCAAAATATATTAAAAAGCTATATACTTCTTTTACCAATCTGCCGCTACCTTCGACACACAGAAAATGTATCGTCACAAACCTTAACAACAAAATCCCTCAACACTCAAAATAAAACAAAAACATTTATAAATACAAAAATATGTAGAATTAACATAATTATTACTAATGTTACGTCCTGATCAGCATTTTCCTGCATCTACGGTAAAGCAGATTTCTCTCCCTATTACACGTTTATCGCATGTGACGCTTTATCAAAACAGTGCCCCTTTCGAATCTAACCTTTGGGAAATTTATTCAGGGATGGGCTGAGAATGCATGCCGAAAGAATATAGGTCTATGTTCACTATGGCTCGGTATTTAATTCTACTCGATGCGTAATACGATGTTTACTACGTTGAGCTGATACGACTCTCCACGTGGCCCTGGCATACCGTAGTAGCGTAAGGTAATAAGACCCCTGACGGCTCGCGCTGCGTTGCGCGACACTGAGTCAAGGCTAACATTATCACGGATTGTCAGGTTCGATGCACTACAGTTCGGCTCTCACTAAGAAATTAAAGGATCCTGACTTCTAAGTGTTCGGCTATCACTTTTTAGTTAATTAACCCCCAGATTGATTATTATTTATCCACAAATTGTTGGAGTTAAATAATTAAAATTCAGAAAAACAAACACAGTAAAATATTTTCCAAGGACAAATTAAAATAAATGAAATTATCGCAAATTAAAGGATGTAATGACTCACGATGTTTCAAGTGCAATCGTCCAGGAATATGAAAATCAATGAATATGAATGAAGATATCGAATTCAAAATTCCGCGTCCTTCCTTCCTTCCTTCCTTCCTTCCTTCTTTCAGGTAAATCGGTTGAAATTTATTTAAATGATCAGTGCCAATGGTGGATGTTGATGATAAATTATAACTCCGAATGATTTCAATGAATGTTCAAGGTATTTATTTATCGGTGGTTAATCGTTAACATCCAATTTCTTTCTCGTAATTTTCCGGAGTTGAAATAATTGACAAGTGTTAGATACAATGGTCAGATAATAAGGACTTCTTCCCGACGAGAGGTTCCGCGAAGAGGCTAGGCATGTGCACGAACCGGCTTTTCTCAAACAGTTCGTAGTTCGGTTCGATAAGTTACTGATCGAACCTGATCAAGCCAAGCCCGAACGCCAGAGCCGTTCGAACCTGGCTAACTGTTCGAACTGTTTGAACCCGTCGAATTGTTCGACCGGAGCGTATCGCTCGCGATCCAGGTCTACACTGAAAACTATATCGACGTCTACTAATAGGAGTGCCTTTCTCGGGATCTGGGTATGTGCGAATAATCAAAATATTGAATAATTAATTATGAATTGAATATGAATAAATTAATTAGAAATTTGAATCGAATATTGGAATATTTCGAAAAATTCATTTTTTGATGAATATTCATGAATACTTATGAATACTTATGAATACTTATGAATAATTCAAACTTTAAGGCATAAGACCATATGCGATCAGACGTGCGCAAAATACTGGAAAATATTAAAAATTCAAAATACAAATACTAGGGGAGAGCGGGGAAAAATGGTGCGACGAGGCAAAACGGGGTAAAAAATCGGGATGTATCGATGGGGCGAAAAATCGGGATGCATTAATGGGGCAAAACGGACAAAAAAATCGGCATGTATCAATGGGACAAAAAATTGGGATGCGTCGGTGGAGCAAAACGGAACAAAAAATCGGGATGTATAGATGGGGCAAAACGGGGCAAAAGATCGGGATGCATCGGTGTGGCAAACGTGGCAAAAAATCGGGATATATCGATGGGCAATAAAATCGGGATGTATCGATGGGGCAAAAAATCAGGATGCATGAATGGGGCAGATCGGACCAAAAAATCGGAATGTATCGATGGCGCAAAACGGGGCAAAAAATCGGGATGTATCGGTGGGGCAAAACGAAGCAAAAAATCGAGATGTATCGATGGGGCAAAAAATCGGAAAATGTATCGGTGGGGCAAAACGGGGCAAAAAATCGGGATGTATCGATAGGGCAAAAAAATCGGGATCCATTAATGGGGCAAAACGGACAGAAATATCGGGATGCATGAATGGGGCAAAACGGGGCAAAAAAATCGGGATGTATCGATGGAGCAAAGTGGGGCAAAAAATTGGGAAACACCAGTGGGGCAAAACGAGGTCAAAAATCGATATACATCGGTGAAACAAACGGGACAAAAAATCGGGATGCATCGGTGTGGCAAAACGGGGGAAAAAATCGGGGAATTTGTCCCATCGATACATCCCGATTTTATTCCCCATCGTTACATCCTGAGTTTATTCCCCATCGATACATCCCGATTTTATTTCCCATCGATACATCCCGATTTTATTTCCCATCGATACATCCCGATTTTATTCCCCATCGATACACTCAGAAAAAGGTTTAGTGAAATCAACTACATATATTTAGTTAAGTTAATTTGGTTTCGTTCAAACGTTTTGCAGTTCCTTCAAATATACTTTGATGCAATCGATCAATGCAGTTTAGTTGAAATAACGAAATAATTACGTTAACATAGTAACTCTGACCTAACCGCAAATTATGTTAGATCAACTAATTTTCAGTTTATTCAACTAATTGGTGTTTAATTTTTAATTATTTATTTTTTCATAATTTTGGAGGAAGAATAATATTATACAATACATAATAATATTATAAAATTATTATACAATTAATAATTAATATTATACAATTATTATTTTCATTGAACCCGAAACGAATAATGTTTATATCAACAATCTATTCAGTCAATCGGAATAAAATTATTCAGTTGAAATTGCTTCGCTATTCGATTGAGGGAAATAAATCAATTGGTCTAAGTCACTACGTATTCGTTGATATGAACGAAATTTTTAGTCAATTTGCGAATGACTTATGTTATGGATATAAAAAATAACGGAATAATCAGTATGTTCGTAGTTACATACATCTTAATTTGACAGAACATGCGTTTGATTTACTTGAACAGATAATTCAGTCAAATCATACTTGCTGTTGGATTCGAATTGATATTTTGAACAAGCCCGAGACACTATTTCTGGATACATAAATATATGTACCAAAATATTGCTGTACTGAAACGAAGCATTAATACTTCAGTAATTTTTACTTTTAGATTTTAGACGATCGTGATTCAGAAGAAATGAATATACTATCGAAAAGTATGTTGTTTCACACAATCCAATATGGAGTAAAATTGAATTCACATTTACTTCATTCTCGGTTCCCATTGAAAAAATATATGAGGCAATATACAGATTTATAAACTCCGGTATTTTTTAATTCGATTCGATGTCACTCTGTGGAATCATAACTTAAATTCTAGACGTTGCTCCCATATACCACGTTTCATTGTTATACAAAAATCGGTCATCTTGAAAATGATATTATTCAATCCGGCAACTCGTCAATTTAGTCATTCACAAATATTATGCCCACAATAAATAACTTTCAAGTTGTTTGGACATTTCTATGTCAAATCATGGGAGTTAAGTCTAAGTTAATGACGAAAATAACTTATATATCCGATTAAAAATTGGACATATCAATAAGCGATTGTAGAGTAGTGGTAAGGTATTAGGTTAGAATACGTTAGGTTCGGGGTTCGAGCCCCGCTAGGGTATAACAATTTTTTTTTTGTAAAAATGGTGTTAATTGATAGGTAACGATTGTACTGATAAGAATTGAATATATAAAACTGATGTAACCATGTACAAAATTAATTACTAGCAAATAACATAAATAACAGTACCGGCACCAACTACAGATTAAGTTGGAACAAACTTTTTTTTCAGACTTTAAAGCTTCGATACAACGAAGCATACTTTGATTTGAGAAAATTAAAACCTTTATTCCATTCAATATGGGCTTTTTCGAAACGAAGAAAAGTATATTTCACTTAAACAAATATGTCTTCAAAATTCAACTAAATCTGACAGTCGATTAAAGTGCATATTTCGTTCGCCACCCGTAACTGCAGAGTTTGGTTTATTCAGACCAATTTTCTTTGGCGGCACTAAACCTTTTTCTGAGTGTACATCCCGATTCTATTCCTCATCGATATATCCCGATTTTTTTGCCCCGTTTTGCCACACCGAAGCGTCCCGTTTTTTTTTGGCCCATTTTACCCCATCGATACATCCCGATTTTCTGCCCCGTTTTCCCCTACCGATACATCCCGATTTTTTGCCCCGTTGTGCCCCATCGATACATCCCGATTTTTTTGTCCGATTTGCTCCATTCATGCATCCTGATTTTTTGCCCCATCGATACATCCCGATTTTGTTCCCCATCGATATATCCCGATTTTTTTGCCCCGTTTTGCCCCATCGATACATTCCGATTTTTTGCCCTGTTTTGCCCCACCGAAGCGTCCCGATTTTTTTTCCCCCATTGTGCCCCATCGGTATATCCCGATTTTTTGCCCCATTTTGCCCCACCGATGCATCCCGATTTTTTGCCCCGTTTTGCCCTACCGAAGCGTCCCGATTTTTTTGGCCCATTTTGCCCCATCGATACATCCCAATTTTTTGCCACGTTTGCCACACCGATGCATCCCGATTTTTTCAGCCCATTTTGCCCCATCGATACATCCCGATGTTTGCATCATCGGTACATCCCGACTTTTTACCCCGTTTTGCCTCGCCGCACCATGTTACCCCGCTCTCCCGTAGTATTTGTATTTTGTATTTTGAGTATTGTCGAGTATTTTGCGCAGCCCTGATGGCATATGGTCTTACAATTTCATTTTCGAATTATTCAAAAGTATTCATGAATATTCATAAAAAATTGAATTATTCGAAATATACGAATATTCAATTCAAATTTCGAATTACGTTATTCATATGCAATTCCTAATTTTTTATTCAACATTTTTATTATTCGCACATACCAGATCTCGTGAAAAGCCCTCCTGTCACTAGACGTCGATATAGTCTTCAGGGTAGACCTGGATCACGAAAGATATGCTCCGGTCAAGCTACACCTCTAAGTATTCGTGTACTATAATACTCGTGCTACAATTTACATTACAACATTCAGCAGCTTCGCACAAGCCTTTCTAAGTGTTTCAACAGTTCAAACCGTTCAAAAAGTTCTAATCGGACGAGTTCAAGAGTTCCAATCGGACGAGAAGAGTCCGATCGAGCCCGTCGAACAGTTCGACCGGTTCGAACAAGTGCCGAACTCGAATGGTGAGCTCGAACAGGTTCGAACAGATTCGTGCAGATGCCTAGAAGAGGCTACTGGGCTCCTGAGCCCCGAGGACTGGGCTACGTTCGACCCTTGGAGAGCTTCTTCTATCGTTTCGATCGGGGCGGGGGGGGGGTGCCCGTGCGACCAAGCTCCCCGTTGCATCCACTGATGTCCAGTAGGCTTGCAGCTAATCGGCTGGTTCCCTACCGCGGCGATTGTCGACCGGTTTCGGCATCTTACGTGCTTATTTTAATAATTTTCCAATATTGGTTTTCACATTAATTTTCTGGTATAACAAATTATTTGCTTACTTTTCGTTTTAAATAATAAGAATGTTGAAGTTTGAACGGATTTTTTATCTTGTTTCTACCAAAAGTTATTCCGCTGATTTATTAAATTTGTTTAAATATTCCTCATAAATTCCGGATTTTAAAGAATAATTACTTTGTTTCGTTCAAACTACAATAAAACCCTAAATAACGATATTGATTAATTCTCTGCTATTTATAATTTGTTCATAATAATTAATATTGACGATTTGACCCAAATGGTTTATCAATCCTGATTCTACCGCATTAATACTTCATCATTTGTTTACTGGTCATTTCTTCACAAATATTCAACCCAAATGAGTCTTTAATATTCAACCCAAATGAGAATTAATAACTAATTCTTATATGTTTATCGAATGTTTCAAATAATTATCCTCTAAGAGGTGCTGCACTCGTTAGCGCCGACGGTAAATTTCCCAATCGATCGCCTCGAGACGGTTGCACCGATTCTTTGGCTGCACCGTTGTGTGCGTACCTGCGTCGCCTCGCTCCGCGTGTTAGAGCGATAAGGTGTCATCTCCTTTCGCATGTGGGAAAGATTCATGTTGCTTTTGCGCTTTAATTAAGACAATAGTTATGGACTGGAGGTATTCTCGCTGTCGATGACCCTCAAAAGCGAATCGAATAGCCTCTTTGTGTAACATTGTCGATTATGTGATTGTTGCTATGCCAATCACTGGATAGAAACATCCATTAATTTAAATCCGCTATTATTAATTATTTAACGTGCAATCACTTTTCAGTGGTTACTTCCTTAATATGACTTTACAGCTTTTAAATCCTTTCTAAATTTTCTATTTTCCTTTCGAACATTTCTAGATTTCTGACCAGTTGCGTCAGTGAATGTTAAGGAAAATTCACAGGACGTAACACTAATATTAATTAAATGTAAATTATTTTTATAAAAATATAATTGCCTAGAATTCTCTCTGCTACAACAACCCCTTGAATAGGTTTCAACAAACAAAAGATCCTAACGCAGTCTCCCAACACCTAACAATGTTGAGAATTGAAATTTGCATATCACTTTTTCATGTTCTTTTATTTGCAAAACTTCTATGTGAATCTTTTCTGCATTCTTAACTCCCTCATAGAGGAAGCTTTACAAACAAAGAAACATTATAAAATCCCCAATAGACAAATGACTGCGTAATGGCAGCAGAAACGCGTTAGGCAGCGGCACGTCGTGGCAGCACACGGAAAGTGACCTAAGGCCACATTAAGCTAATTTTTGACATCACGTCGTGCCATATCTTTGCACCATCGCATTGGAGTCACATTGGCATCATGTTGTGACGACTCTCTCGGCACCCGGTGGTGTCAGTGTAGCGGCATAATTGACACACACAGTGAATGGTGTCGCGACCAGGTAATGACATGACGCCACCATAATTACTACACAACGTGTCATCGTGAGTATGAAGGATGCCCGTAGTGACCACGCATTTATGTCAGAAAGGCAGCATTTTTCAGCCAAAAATGACATAATATGACGGCTTTATGACGTCGTAATTACAGCATATGGTGCCATTGCGTTTTATGACGACGCAAAAATAAAAAAATACTATTCTTTACTTTTAATTATACATACGAACTTACTCTACTGGTAGGCAGTACATACACTGTAAAAAATCGGTGTTAACATTAACACCGTTTTAACACCGGCGCGGTGTGTATATAGGTCCATCAATTTTGTGTTAACCGAGTACTCTGCCATGGTGTAAACCGACTGTGTAAGAAATTTAGTGTAAATTAAGAATTTCACTCAACACCGTATAGTTAACACCAATTTACATTAATACTGTTCGGTGTACAACATCATATCCCAATGGGTTGGAGAATAGCACAAGATAGTGCAACTATTGGCACATATCGGTGTCAATATTACATCCTATAAAGCCTTTCATTAACACATGAACGGTGTCGACCGTCCGCATTGTGAGCTGCTTAGAAACACTGTAATATGTAACAGATTGACACGAGAAACGAATATCTAGTTCACACAAAGGAAAAAAAAAAGTTTGGCCCAACTCAATCTGGAGTTGGGTCCCAGTACTGTTATTTAGGTCATTTGTTACTAATTAATTTCATACATGGTTACATCGTATTTTATATGTTCAATTGTTATCAGTACATCGCTACTTGTATGTAATGCTTTATTGACTCCCCTAAGGGTTGCAAGATTTTTTTCCAAGGTTATCTCCTTGTTACAATGTCTGCTTTACATTTTATACATTTCTTCCAGTCTTTCATCGCTCTTCTGTCTTCGTCGCTTCCGCTATATCCCTCTGCATCTCGCTTGCTTCGTCCCTTGGGCTGGCTCCATTGTCGTTCTCCTTCTCTCCTTCTTCCTCCTCCTTCCATCCCTCGGTCCTCCCGTCAAACTTCATCTCTCTTCCGTCCACTAGTAGTATCTCAATTTCTTTTACGTCCGCCTCTCCTCTCAGCATCACGTTCTTCTTCCTCTTCCGCCTCTCTTCTTGTTCGTCTCTCCACCTCTCTTCTTTCTCTCTCTGCTCTGCTCTTCTTCTGCGTGCCTCTTTCCTCTCCTCCGTCTCCCTCGCTGCCACCTTCCATCCTTTCTTTAGCGATCTCTCTTCCTTGCTCTTCTCTCGTGCTGCCTCCTCGTCTGTCGCTCTCCTCTCTTCGTCGCCCTTCTCTCGTGCCTTCTCCTCCGCCGCTCTCCTCCCTTTTCCTTCCTCTCCTGCTTTAATCTCGTTCCATCCTTCTTTTCCTCCATGTTTCTTTATCTCCTCCGCTATTCGACCTGCTATCCGCTCTGCTACCCCTCCTGACTCTTCTATCTTGTTTTCTGCTTCCTTCTCTTCCTGTTTCCTTCCTTCCTTCCTTTCGTTCTCTTTTTCTTCGTCTTCCTCCTCTTCTCCTGTGTCTCCTCGTTCTGATTCCGTGCTTTCCTCCGAACTGCCGCTCTCTTCCCAGCTGCCACTCATCCCCCGAATTTTCTCCTCTTTTTTTTCTGCCATCTTTCTCGCCACTATTATCTCTTCCCTTATTCCACATATTTCCTTCTTCATTTCTTTGACCTGTTCGGCAACTTCTCTCACTGCCTCCACTAATTCCTGTCTCAAATCCACCACTTTCTCTTCCTTCACCGCTCCCATTGTCTTTTCTTTCTTTGCGCCCACGTGCACAATGGCCACCTGTCGCCCGTCGCTGCTATGTCTCGCTCGCCGCCGGTCCGCTCGGGTCTTTCCGTGTGCTGTCTCCCGTCCTCGTGGTTCTTCGCCTGCTCTACTCGGTTCCCCTCGGCTGTCTCCGGTTCCGGCTCGAGCCTTTCACTCCCCCTCTCTATCCTTTCTCCCGTTGCCTTCGTCCGTTTTCGGGCTTCCACGCTTGACCGGCTCGGTCGCCCTCGGTTCCCATCACCTTCGGCTTAGGCCTTTCCTCTCTTCTCCTTCTCCGCTGTCGTCTTCCGCGCCTTCTCTTCCGTCCCTCTCGATCTCTCTCGGCTCTCTCGGCTCGGAGCTTTCCGTCCTTCCTCGTCTTTCTTCCGCTCCGCACTCTCTACTCGGCCTCCTTCGTCCTTTTCCGCCTTTCTCTGCCGCCGCCTCGTGCCTTTCTTGCCTTCTGCCTCCCCTCCTCTCTTCTCATTTTTTCTTCCCCTCGTCCATCAAGTCCTTCCTAACCTCGTTTCTTCACTCTTTCTTTTCACTCTTCTTTCCTCACTCTTCCACACTTACTGACTTTTCCTCTTACTTTCCACCCGTCCTCTTTCCTCTGCCTTCTTCCTCACTGTACTTTTTCTATTTCCATACACCTCTTCCCTCACTATTTCACTCTCTATCCGCACATACTTTTCCCGTCTACTGCCCCGGCCGCCATCTTTCTCCCTTCCTCCCAGTACATCGCTACTTATTAATATAACACAATTTTTACAAATGAAAAATTTATAGATCCTAGCGGGGCTCGAACCCCCAACCTAACGCATCCTGTCCTAGTACCTTACCGCTAAGCTACAATCGCTTATTGATATCTGTAATCTTGAATCGGATATATAAGTTATTCACAATCATTAACTTAGAATCCACTTTGATGATTTGACATTGAAATATCGAAACAACTTGAAAGTCATTTATTGCGGGTATAATATTTGTGAATGACAACATTGACGAAAATCATTTTCAAGATGACAAATGTTCGTATGTATACGAACACATCGAATCACATTTTTTCAAATTTACCAAGTATACATTCAAGTCAAAAATATATACCTTCTGTATGGTGTCAGTATATACGATTGAATAAAAAAAATGGCTTGGAATGACTTAATTAACACCGAGATGATAGACTGATATGTACACCTACGGTAGTGTTAAAATCGTTTTTTTAATTTCAACACCGAATGATGACAATTGTATACCCCTATAGTATTGATTTGCTACAAAACCGTATGGTGTAACTTGTAACAAAGTAACACCAGATCTGATTTTTACACTTTGCACCGAGTAAAAAGGACTCTATAATGGTGTTATTATTAACACTGGTCTTTTTTACACCGCACACTGTGGCAGTTTACACCGCCAAATTTTTTACAGTGTAAACCCGGAAAAAACGCTGTTAATTTTCTGAACGCTGTATTTAAATCTGTACGATTCGGAGGTAACTTAAGTAACAAATAAAAATCTTTATATTATAAGATCTGGATAGCTGAGTGGGTAAAGGCGCAAAGGTCGGGCTCAGTAAGACTCAGGGTAGGCTCTTCGGTCCTCAGCGAGTGACAAAATTAATAGCGTTGTTTCCGGGATTATCTTGTGCCTGTCAGTAGAGTAAGTTCGTATATATAATTAAAAGTAATGAATACTATTTTTTTTATTTTTGCATTGTCATAAAACGTAATGACACGATATGCTGTAATTTAGACGTTATAAAGTTATCATATAATGTCATTTCAGTCTGAAAGGTGCTGCCCATTTGACACAAATACGTCGTCACGATGGGAACCCATCGCACTCACGATGACACGTTGTGCAGTAATTATGGTGGCTTCATGTAATCATCTGATCGCGACGCCATTCACTGTGCGTGTCAATTGTACCGCTGCAGTGAAACTACCATGTGCCGAGACAGTCGCAAAGACGTGATGCCAATGTGACTCCAAAGCGGTGGTACGAAGATATGGCACTTTCTTATTTGCAACTTTCAATAATTTATTGCTCCGAATCTATAGGTTATAGAGTAAAGTTTCATACAAACTTTTCGACTCAAAATCGATCAAAGTATAAAAACAAATATTCGAAGTGAAAAGAACAATAACTTATTTTGTTAATAAACAATTGCACTTAATAATTAAACGACCGGGATTTCCGCAAAACACCTTATATATTCGTGATCGGGAGGTCAACATCTATTGCATCCAATAAAGTTATTTCGGCGACCTCAGATAGCATACGGAACCACGTTTGGCGTCTGGACTATAAGAAAAATCTTGCCAAATTTCAAATTAATCTAAACATGCATTCATACACTATGTATCAATTATCCTAAAGGCATCAAAACGATGACACAATAGTTATGGACAACTTTTTCTTGTGTAAAAAGCTACTTTTTTGTAATAAAAATAGTATCACTTATGTCCGCCAGAATGGTAACATTCACGTGACACAATGATACCTTTTTGGGAACGTTAAACTGTTGTCGATATGGTGCCATCTTGCCAACTGTTACTTATAAGCGAAATGAAAACTTGATGCCATTTTACAGGCAGGCCTGAAAGACGTCATTCGAAATGTTACGAAATCGTCATAAAGTTTACAGAAGTGAATGGTGAACTAAAAGATAACTTTGTGTTAACGTATAAAAGTAATGTTGGAAAAAAAATTGGCTTGAATTATCATCATGAGTTAATATCAATTTAGGATATATTCGGATACCATATTCCGCATTTTGGAGAAAGAAAAACCTAACAATCTGAAGTTGTGCTCGAACCCGGGACATTACGCATATTAACCTAGAACCTTTTAACGCCCCAGCTAGACAAACGTGCTGTAATGGGCAAGAAATGACTGCTTAATGGCAGCAAAGATACATCAGGCACTGGCACGTCGTGACAGCACAAGCGAAGTGACATACGGCCACATTGAGCTAATTTTTGACATCACGTCATGCTATATCTTCGTACTACCGCATGAGAGTCACATTGACATCACGTCTTGACGACTGTTTCGGCACATGGTGGTTTCACTGTAGCAGTACAATTGACACGCACAGTGAATGGCGTCGCGATCAGATGATGACATGATGCCACCATAATTACTGCACAACGTGTCATCGTGAGTGCGAAGGGTTCCCATCGTGACGACGTATTTGTGTCAAATGAGCAGCATCTTTCAGACTGAAATGACATTATATGATAGCTTTATAACATCTTAATTACAGCATATCGTGCCATTACGTTTTATGACAATGTAAAAATTAAAAAAAATTAGTATTCGTTACTTTAAATTATTTATACGAACTTACTCTACTGACAGGCACAAGATAATCCCGGAAACAATGCTATTAATTTTGTCACTCGCCGAGGATCGAACAGTCTACCCTGGGTCTTACCAAGTCCGACCATTGCGCCTTAACCCACTCAGCTATCCAGATCTTATGAAAACAAGATTTTTATCTGTTACTTAAATTACCTCCGAAAAGTACAGTTTAAAATACAGCGTTTAGACAATTAACAGTTTTTTTCCGGGTTTATCAGTGCCTGCCAGTAGAGTAAGTTCGTATATATAATTAAAATTAAAGAATAGTATGTATTTTTAATTTTTGTATCGTCATAAAACGCAATGGCATAATATGCTGTAATTAAGACGTCATAAAGCCGTCATAATATGTAATTTCAGTCAGAAAGATGCTGCATATTTGACACAAATACGTCGTCTCGACGGCCATCCTTCATACTCACGATGACACGTTGTGTAGTAGTTATGGTGGCGTCATGTCATCACCTGGTCCCGACACCATTCACTGTGCGTGTCGATTATGCCGCTAAACTGACACCACCGCGTGCCGAGACAGTCGTCAAGACGTGATGCCTTAGAAATTTGTATACAAATTTCTGAGAGCTGAGCCGGAGTTGGCCGGCACCACCTTCTATTTTTTCTAATTTTTTCGAAAAAAACAGTGAAAAATAAACAGTCGCTTATTGGTTATCATTATATCGCTTGATCATTTTTAGATTCGGCACTGGATTTTTGATAATTTTTTCAGAATTTTCCAGATTTTTTTTTACTTAAAAAAGAAATAAAAACTCTTCAGAAAAATTGGAAACAATTCTCAATAATCCAGTGTTGCATATAAAAATGATCGAGCAATAGCCCATAATCGACGGGTTTTTTAAAAATCCGTAAATACTTATAAACAATCTGAAAAAATTTGAAAAAATATCTGAGTGCTTTTGAGACTTAGTTCAATCATATAAACAATTGCGGGCCAAATCCAAAATATGATGGGTCAGACTCAGTTCGATGTGGTATGGAATACTCCATATCCAGAAGTATATTTATGCATATACTTTATTTCCATGAGGGATTGGAAACCATAGTAAAACAAAATTTACCGAATAGCATTATAATAGGATATTTTAATATAGGAAATTTATACGATAAAGAATCAAATTTAAGTTTACCATTCATAAAATTCATAGGGAGTAATAATTTATTTTTGGTATTACGGAACAATATAATTACAACAGATAATAAGACATTCATAGATCTTTGTTTTAGTAATAACAAAAATGTAGATATACACATATTGGAAAGCTTATATAGTGATCATAAACCCATATGGTTTCAATTAAACAATTAAATAATTACAAAACCGTAACTACAAAACAACTAGAATTAATCAAGTAAACCTTGTATGTATTTTTTTCATCTCCAAAACAAAATATCCTCTCCACTAAATTATCACTATCCAATGATGAACTGGGCTCCCTGTCTTCGGACCTTATATCGAGCCACTTTGAGGATATTTTGTGCAATTCTTTAACATTCGAATAGTTGCCTATCCTGAATGAGTCATATAAAGAATTCCACCCCACATTTACATTATAAAGATATTTCAACTTGTAAAGACTATTTACTATTAATTTAAGCAATAATAACCTATGCGTCATATTTTCTACGTAATAAATTCAAATTCCAACTTATTTAATTACATTGTGAATAATTTTTTTTATTGATATTATGAAAAAACGAGTCTTCTTCAAACAATTATTTCTTACAATCTGAAAATCATCTGTATCAAATCTGTGAGTTATTCGCAACATGTGAACAACTCACACGCAGCACAAAGCGCGACGTGCCAACAGCTCGTGCGCGCGCGAAGCGCGCGAGTGTTCAAATCCGTGCGTACCTTAAAAATGTCCCGACGGGACATTTTTTGGGGGGTTTGGGGGGCGGAACCCCCCATCTCGCGCCCGTAGGGGCGTTTGTTTATTTTGAATTTTTTTTTTCATTCGTAATAACATGTTATTATGCGCGATAAATAAATAAAACAAAATAGCTATCTTGAATTGTATTTTTCATAAAAATCCATTTAATAAAAATAAGTATTTTAAATAAAAATCATGTTCTCGTAAGATCTGGATAGCCTACTGGGTTACGGCGCAATGGTTGTACAATAACATCCAGGGTAGACTGTTCGATCCTCAGCGAGTGACGAAATCAACAGCGTTTTTTCCGGGATTTTCTTATGCCAGTCGGTAGAATAAGTTCGTATATATAATTAAAAATGAAGAATACTTTTTTTTAAATGTTTGTATCATAATAAAACGTAATGGCGCAATATGCTGTAATTGTGACGTTATAAAGCTATCATATAATGTCATTTCAGTCCGATAGATGCTGCCCATATGACGCAAATATGTCGTCACTACGCGCACCCTTCACACTTACGGCTACAGGTTCTGCGACAGTGACACCATCGCGTGGCCAGACAATCGCCAAGATGTGATGCCAATGTGACTCTATTGCGATGGTGCGATGAGATGATACGAAGTGATGTAAAAAATTAGCTTACTACGTGGCCATACATCGCTTCGCTTGTGCTGTTACGACGTGCCGTTGCTTGACGCATTTCGGCTGCCATTAAGCAGTTATTTATCTATTAAGGTAGCAGCAAAAAAATAAAGTTTAATTCAAGTAATTTTAGTTATGTTTATTTCAAGTAATTGAAATATGGCTTATTTTCAGAAATCACATCCACCCAATCGAATTTTGGGAGTTTTCTTGGAAAATCGGGCGTGGACAAAGTTAAGTGCCGATTTTGTTATGGAAATTAAATGGGAAAGGAACTTTAACGGAAAAAGAGCGATTGTTTTCGTCAGCCGGAGACATCGTCAAACAGAATCAACGATAGTTCTTGCTGATCAATTCTACACACTTGCACAAGAATTTATAATGAATCATAATTATTATTATAACTGACGGGACGTAAAGGACGTGATATGTGCACATATTATTGCAATTGTTATAAAGTAGTATGTCAACGCGAATTGATTTATAACATAATTTATTGTGCACTGTGTTCAATTTGACTCAACTTATTACATATCACAGAGTTTGAACATACTATGTTCAAACTGTGAAACAGGGAATGACTCTCAACCGAACATAAATTCTTCAGCTTTGTTCCTGTTATA
Source organism: Amblyjoppa proteus (assembly GCA_963922035.1). Taxonomy (NCBI): domain Eukaryota; kingdom Metazoa; phylum Arthropoda; class Insecta; order Hymenoptera; family Ichneumonidae; genus Amblyjoppa; species Amblyjoppa proteus. The sequence continues at coordinate 23,900,955 of OY998232.1, forward strand.
AAATAGTAATAAAAATTCTTCATTGAATGAATAAAATTTATGTGCTCAGTTTCCATTGTAATCGGAATTTCATCATTCAAATATCCAATTCATTAAAATTATTCGATTTTTTTTTAAATGTCATGAATATTCGAATTATTGAATTAAAAAAATTATTCACGAATATTCGAATCATCTTTGAATTAGCTTTGTACACGCATTACTAAAAAAAAATTGACATTTTCATATGCTTCCTCATAAAAGCTGAAAATCGAAATTTTCATATCGCTTCCTCATAAAAGTTGCAAGTTGAAAGTTGAAAGTTGACAATTTTTATATAACTTTCTCATAATGGTCCTTTATTCGCAAAGCTCCTTCTATGAGAAAGCATTTACTATATTTTTGGCTCCCTCATTTCTCAATTCTCAAAGGACCATTGTGAGAAAGTGATGTAAAAATTTCAACTTTCAACTTTCAACTTTCAACTTTTATAATGACGCGATATGAAAATTTCAATTTTCAGCTTGTAGCGACCCAGTTTACCGATCGATCGCGCGATATTCGACGTCTAATCGATAGCGCGCGACACCTACCTACGATTCGCGACTACGCGAATTCGAACTCACCGGATTCCGATTTGCTGGAGTCAGTTTGCGACTTGGCCCTACCTAGTTAGCGTCGAGCCAAACGAGCTTAACCGCTACCCATGCATGCGCTCCAACCTGACCTATTTCATTGAATTATAATTACTAATAAATACCAAGTTGAAATTAACCCGGATTTCATTATTTCACTCTTTTCGACCTATCCCTTCAAGCTTTTATGAGGAAGCATTATGAAAATGTCAAATTTCAACTTTTTTCGACATTAACGTCGCATTTAACTTTTAGGCAAAACTGCTGGCTGACTCAGGTTTAGCCCGAAGAAATACACCAACCTTACGCTTTTGGTCAAATCGGATGTAGCATCTGTGCTCGGCACGAAAAATACATAGAATTATTTGTGCCAAAATTTTTTTTCGATCTTTCAATGTTTATTCGAGAAATTCAAATGACACCGCTTTATCTAATTATTTTAACTCTATCATATCCATCATCTTATGTATTTCTTGCCGTAGAACATGATTGGTACCTAGTTTTGCCCACGATGCCATCAGGAAGCAAAAAAAAAAAATCATTTTTTGAAAATACACAAGATGACTCATTTTTGCAACATTGGCAATAAAAATGACAGATAAACTTTTTTCGTTAGTCGTTTCTCCGGAACTGTATTCCATGTATTTTTTCACGCTGATCGTGAATTTGACACTTATTTTGGCCATAAATGAATATATAATGTGGAAAATTCACGAGGACACGGTTCAGTATGTCTGTATTGCCTGCAATATAGCAAAGTTTTATACCGATCGAACAGAAACGCGTTTTGGCTCAAACATCCTTAATGTCATTAAATCACCAAGCTTTTTAAGAAAGCATTTCTTGCTCTATCAAAGACGTTAACAGTCATTTAAGAAGCTGCGGTTAAACGAACACAACCAATCGCATATATACGTTAAGAAACAAGCAACATTATAATTGTCACGCAATATAAAGATATGCTAAATAAAGACGACGCACGCTTATCAGAAGGCCTGCTGTAAAGTAGTACGACAGACAGGGACACATATCGTCGGAGTTTGCAAGATAGACGCATAGAAGCGGTTTTTGAACGGGAAAGAGTGAGAAGAAAGGCTTGTATTCACTCCACATCCTACGGTGCTGAACTTGGAAGTGGCAGGATGACTCGACTCTCCTACTTGCAACCCTCACTGCCTCTTCGTCGTCATTATAGTTCACGGCGATGGCGACGGTGGTGGTGGTAGCAGGGGCTTTCGCGGCGCCGCACTCCCTCACTTCCCCTGCTCCTAATTCCGTCGTGTCGGCACGACTCGGCGTCCCGCCAACCCCTATACTGTAGCCGTAGTAATACGAACGGCTGCACCCTGCAACCACCCGCGTCACAGGGATGGTAGCGCGCGCTTACCGCTCCGATAGCACAACCTCAACCCCCCACACGCGGATCGATGGAAGCTCTTCGCCTCCTCGGCGCCACCGGCGCCACGGAAACTCCACCGCTCAGTCTGAACTCGGGTTCACTCAGTCCACGACCGTTTGCTGCAAGACTTCGTCCCTTCTCGAAGCACGGTAGAAACACACACGTTGAAACCCTCCCACCCCCCGCCGTCAACGCCGCGATCCTGTACGAGCGAGAGTGAGTGATACTGACAACGTGCTTGATAAGAGTAAGATACTGCGCGAGCAGTTAAAAGCGTTCGAGGTGAAAAACGATCAAAAAACATAAAAGAACTATTGTCGGTCCGTATACGTAGCGGTTAGTATAAGGATTCATTGTCGAAGAGTAACAGCAGAAAGTTGTCGAAGCAGAAAAGGAGGAGGCAGAAGAAGAAAAAGTCGGATTCGGTGGTGTTGGCTGCCTGATTCCTGTAACATCGTATTGAGGTGAGTAACAGTTCGTAATGAAACTTTTTAATCGAGAGGAGGAAAGTTTCTCTACTGCTGATCTTCTACGTATACATAGCCTAACACACTGTGACAACAGTCATTCATCATATTTTATTATACCGTTTCTCATGCAATTCATGACATATATACATGTATAGCTTCTTATTGGTAGGTGACATTCATAATTGTGAAGTTAAATAATTGTTGGTCTCCATTTTGAAAGTATCCGATGGAAAAATATCTATGAAGCTCAAAAATAATTTATGCTCATTTATTTTTTACGAAAATAACAGAGTCAAAGTATACCCTATTGTCAAAAAGAAATTTACGCTTTATATGTTTTTGGCAATATTAGAAATAGTTCGTATTATGGGTGTGATGATGCGTGCAATGGATTATATAATACAAGTCCGTTTATAAAATCGTAACTTGAGCGCATAAGGTATTTTAATCGATACATGCTTTTTCTACTGGTTTCGAGGACACGACGAATTTTTTATGACATAAATGGAAGCATCCATTGGAAAAATCCGCCGACATCGTTTAATTGTCAGATTATATTTGCTGTCCATTTAATTGAACTTTTTATCAGAGTTTATTGAGAATATACTTTACAATTCCGCCTAACCACAAACACACTTTTTCCACTATATTCATCAACGAAGTTGCTGACGCCAATTCTTGGTGTATTAAGTTTCGCAGAAGATGTCGTACTTACGATACAAATACGATATGGCAGCGTTTTTTCTTTCTCTGGCGAATCGACACAGTACGTTACGAAGCAGCAATCAGAAATCATCAAAGTTTTTGATAGAGAAACGACATGGAGGGGGTGAATAAACTAGAGAAGATCAGTTACAGCGACCAAGATTGACAATACTACAAGAATGTTTTATCGTCCAGATTTCCGTAACTGAAGGGCTACGATTTTGTGCAATGCGTTGTGGTGAAGGCGAGCTACCGAACGAACGACCGAGCGAACGGAACCCGAGAGACTCCTCGCGCATAACAGTGTAGTAGGCTCGAGGTCGCCCATCGATTTCGACGGCCTACCTTTCCTCAGCCAGTAGTAGGCAGCTTTCGCCCCCTCCGACTCCAACTCACGCACTTTCTAGTATCCTTCATTACACACTCATCAAACATCTAGATATTGCAAAATATATATGGGAAAGATAGTATAAGTGAGTAATACCTTTGTAAATTCTTTATTACTGATACGTACGGCTGAGATTTGTCCCTTCACATGGTGTCGTCGAGGATTCTGTAGTATACTCGTGGTGACATAAACTTGCCTACGATAGCAACTATGTGCGGCAATAGTTGTAAGTGATTCCATACATTTTTTCGTATATAATTCCTTTTTATTTCATAGTCAACTTAAGGTTAGGTTAACTATTCAACTCTCTTACGCAATTGAATCATGTACAGTCTACATTATTACTTTTAAAAGCAAAGTATGGAGAGGGAACCCAATGGCGTATGTTTTGCTGGCAAAAAAATATTACCTGTGTGACATATCTCCAGGCCATCTATCGTGTGACCTGTGTTACATAAAGTTAATAAGTTATTCAATGTTTACAGTCCGCAATTGACATCACCTACCAACGGCACCGGGAAGCAATCTCAGATGAGCGACTGTTACTGACACCCAAAAAAATACGGTTAACGTTTATCTTACCAAGTAACTTTTATAGTTGATATCGCATCGCACTGAAGGAATAAACAGTTTGTCCAGTTATCAATAACCATAGCTATTGATGCGACCTTACATAACCAGAATATTGCTATTACAATCTAGTTATGGAGGCTAGCGCGTTTCAAGCACGCACACGAGGTTCATAAAATAGCCCACGTCCCTAATATGGCCTTGAGTATCTACGAGGATGTGTGAGCATTTTTGTGAGTATCTGAGTATCTGTGGGTACCAGTGAGTACCAGTTAATACCTGTAAGTACCTGTAAGTACCTGTGAGCATCTGTGAGCATCTGTGAGCATCTGTGGGCATCTGTGAGCATCTGTGAGCATCTGTGAGCATCTGTGAGCATCTGTGAGCATCTGTGAGCATCTGTGAGCATCTGTGAGCGTCTGTGAGCATCTGAGAGCATCTGTGAGCATCTGTGAGCATCTGTGAGCATATGTGAGCATCTGTGGGCATCTGTCAGCATCTTTCGGGGCGGGGTAGAAGTAGCGAATCCTGAATATTCAGACCGGTCTCATTCTTGATTTTTTTTTCACACTACTTGGAATAATCGGAAAATCCTGATTACCGATATTTTTAAAACAGAAAAGTCAATGTTCGGAATTTAAAAAACATGAAAGAATAAATTCCAGGAAGCCCGATAAACCAATTGTAAAGTTAATCGACAATAAATAATAGCTACGGCAACAAAAATCGCATTTTAATTAGCAGAAAGCTTAAAACTCCGAACACGTTACAGGAGCGTTAACATTTATTGGTGAATAGCCAATTGTTCGAAGATTTAATATTCCAAATAGAGAGTAACCGATGTGTAAGTATCTCGAAATAAATTACCAGAAAGTGTAAAACTACGAGAGATCTTTTAATCAACAAAATCGAAGTACAAGATGTCAGAAAATCGAAAACGTAAATGTCCGAAACGTGAAAACTCGAACATTCAGAATTACGAAAAGAAAAACTCCGAAAGGTCAAAAATCCTAATACGATTTCGCCCCCGTACATGTTTCTTAACAGCAGTAGGAAAAGCTTTTTCACTTATAGTGTACAAATTCGGGGATTTGCCCTATCGGAGAAATCTGCATTCGAAGATTTGACCACTCGGAGAGTGTACTTTCGGAAATTTGGCAGTTGGGGAATTGACTTACGGAGTCTTTGAATTTCTAAATTAAATCTTTTAAAAATCTGAATTTCGTATATGTGATCATACTTTGAACTGAATTTCTGGAATTCAGGCTTCCGAAATGTTCCTTGCTTCTCAAATTCAATATCGAATTTGTATATTTTCTGAATATTAAACCGTTTTCTTTTCAAATATCGAAATTATAGTTTGTTGGGAAATAAGCATGGAGTTGCGCATACCTTTGGAAACTTGCTCTTTTCCGGGAATTAAATTTCTTATTATTTTTCCTTCATAACCATAATCGTCATACGATTATTTCTATTGATTATTTAAACTTTCGCTGGATTGACCTGTCATAAAATGTATCGAGTAAGATATTTCGATTCGGACTTTTGCGCCTTCAAAGTTTCAATATTCGGGTAATTAATCCGTTCCCACATCATGTTATAAACCAGTAAACTAAACATGTTCATAGCTTAACTTCTGCGTCATTCTTATTTTATGAAACACTTTGTATAGATGAAGGGTATGCGACGGTTGTGGCACATTTGTAAGTGCGCTGTTCTGCTAGAGAGGATAAATTAAATAATCATTGTGTATTTACTTACTCATAATTATTTGCCACTAGTTATGCTTATCTCATAAGTTTAACTATCGCCACCTTGATATTGATGAAATTAACAACTAATCGGAAAAAATAAGCGCTATTAAAAAAAAAAAAGAAAAATCCCATGCCCAATCGTGGAGAGACCCCACTATGTTGTCGTCATTTATATTGTTGCCATGCATTTTCATAATTAGTTCATGTAGTGCACATACATACAAATGTGACGAAAATGGAAACATTTCGCAGTGCTGTCTAATAATTTTCTTTCATTCATGAAGCTTCTATGAGATAGTAACTTCGATAATGTCGTGGCGTCCTCATAAACTTTTATGAATACAACTATGTGATTTCAATTAGATTGAATGAGGGGTAAAAGGTAAGCTGAACAGTAAATAGGGCATTCCATCCCAATTCGGCTATCCTGTGGCTGGACTCCTCCTAATTCGAGCGAAACATTTTTCCCGTTTTTATTTATATTTAATCTGAAACATACATTTAAAAAAACTGTTTGAAGATTGATCACCAAGCAATAGTTTATTGAAAATTAGCAATTATTAAAAAAATAGAAAATGTCAATGTCCGATATCTCTGCATTGGATAGGGATATCGGCAAATATTAGGGGTGTAATGGATTCGTCTTGAATCGTAGTTAATTAAAAAAAATATCGGTCATTTTTAAAACACATTCAGTACGCTAAAAATCAATTCAAAGGAGGAAAAATGATTTCTCAATCCGTCGGACATTAACCATTTTTAAACAATATTTTCAAGAAATCTTGGAAGAACACCGCAAATTATGAAACCTCAGCGATGGTGGTATCTGTTATGGTTTAAAAGATATGCATTTTTAAAGATTTTATCGCGTAATATTAAACATTAAATAACTTACCACAATTTCACGTCTATGAATATTCCTTTCTGTCTTGAACTCTGTGTTGATAACAGAAAATAATATTACAACTCATTGTGATTTTTATTTGTGTTATCAAATACAAATGCCGTTTACAATATCAGCTGCGCAAACACGTTTTCATATGATTTGTTAACATTTTTGCAGATAAGCCTCATCTTGTGTGCTTTAAGAATAAAATTAGCCATACAGGTTGTGTAGGATGCATCATACACACATTCCGAACTAAAAGTTTAATTCGATACAAATTTTAGTACTTTGGGATATGCCAAAAATCTAAAAAAAATTAGCCGTATTAATTAAATCAGCCTTTGTTTTTGCATAATAATAATGCCAAAAATTTATTAACAAATTATTAAAAAATGCATTATCTAAAGAAAAACAGAAATTTTTTATTTTATCATTTTAAATGAATTCCTTTATTTTTTTTTTTTAAATCATATGAATTTTTCCAGAATTTTCTTGTGTATATGTATTTAAAATATATTTTTTTTGGAAAATTTGAAAAATCGATGTAGAGGCACGTTTTTGGGACATATTTCCGTATCGTGAACCCACAATACACACAAAAAATTTCGAGGAGATTTCGCCTACAGTTCCGTAGTTATGGCGATAAAAAAAGAATTTATGGAAAATTAAAAAGTGTAAGAAAATTTTGAAAAAAAAATCATGTGGATTCTAGAAAATCAACGAATTCATTTGAAAAGAGAAAAAAAGGTTTACTGCTATTTGCCGAAAAATTTGTTTGGCCATTTGTTACTAACTTTTTGAAATTAGTATTATCCACAATTAATGATCTTAGCACTTTCAATACGGTTAATTTTTTCAGATTTTTATACCATTGGGAAGTTTTCAAATTCACACTAAATCTCACTTTTGACCGGAAATGTATGTGTGATGTGCATACTTAAGGTAGTCCTTGCGAATAGTGTTCACTTCGCATAAGTTTCAGAGAAATGAGAGCAAATTGCAAACACTTCTGGATAATAAAAAAATCTGAAAAAAATCAAGCATATTAAAGGTGCTGAAAAGATTAATTTTGCATAATAATAATTCCAAAATGTTATTAACAAATTGATGAAAAATAAAATTGTTCACCAAATATCTCGGAAACCTTACTTTTCTTTTGAATGAAAATAATTTGTTCATTTTTTTGAATACGTATGAATTTTTTCAGATTTTTAAATTCACTTTGATTTTTTTTTTTTTTTATGTGGGAAAAACGTGTAGAAAAACAGAAAATTCAAGGTGAATTTAAAAATCTGAAAAAATTCATACGTATTCAGAAATATGAACGAACAATTTTCATTTAAAAAAAAAGTTAGGTTTCCGGGATATTTGTTGAACAAATTTTATTCTTCATCAATTTGTTAATAACATTTTAGATTTATTATTATGCAAAATTAATTCTTTCGACATCTTTAATACACTTGATTTTTTTCAGATTTTTATACCATCGAGAAGTGTCTACAATTCCCTCTCATTTCTCTGAAACTTATGTGAAGTGAACACTATTCGCAAGGACTACCTTAAACTGTTGATCTCCGTGAATGTTTTATTTGCTTGTTTTGATAATGTCGTAGATGTTTTACTCTTGCCGTTTCTTTTTCAGGTAATGCATAATCCAGTGCTTCCGTATGCTTCATAGAACGCGAAGATATAAGGCACACGCAAGCACTTCATTGTTTATTACCTGAACGAAACAAATATTATAAATTCAAATATAAGTGTTTAACAACCTTTATGACTGATATCGTTCTTTCAGCACAGAACAAAACAAAACTTATCCCCTCGAAAATGATAACAAATCACAAGAAAATGCATGCGCATCCGTAATTATAAATATAATTCATGATTGATGAAACATAAAATTCACAATGAATTGCAATAATATTTTATCATATCAACACACATTCTCAGATGATAGGAATATACATAGCCGAAAAGTTATTGGCCCTTCAACTCGCGACTGGGGTCCGAATGCACCCCACGCGAACGCGAAATAATTAGCTTTTTGCTGATTTTTTCCGGTTTTCAGTAATTGAATGAGTTTTTCATTAACTAAATTGCAAATAAAATCAGATTCCTTCTCCATTCTCTTCCTTATGAAAAAACGAAGAATACCATATATGAGAAAGTTTATTTATCAGCATAGGACCGGTTTTATGATCAAGAAAAGCATGGGGTGCATTCGGACCACAGTCATGCGTTTGCAAGTAAAAATAATTAAGTCATGAGTTGTAGGGTTAAGTGTTATTATGCGATAAACTGTTTAAAAATATGTCTATTAAACCGTAATCCATACCATAATCGCTGACCGCATAATCGAATCATCATTTGCAGTGTTCTTCCAAGATTTTTTGAAAAAATTAACACAAAAATATAAAATGTTCAACGGGTCGAAAAATCTTCTTTTCTACTTCAAATCGATTTTTAGCATGCTAAATGTATTCGTAAAATTACGGACGATTTTTTTTGTTGAAGTATGATTCAAGACGAGCCCATTCCGTACCTAATATTTCAGGATACTCTTATACAATGCAGAAATATCTCACATAGATTTTTTTTTTTTTTTTAATAATTGCTCATTTTCAATTATTCATTGCTTGGTGACCGATCATGAACGAAAACTTTTAAAAACATATGTTTCAGCGTACACGTATGTGTAAACCGAAAAAACGTTTCGCTCGAATTAGAAGGGGCCCAAGACTAGCCGAATTGGAATACCCCATATATACTGGTCAACAGAAAATGTCCACAAAATTATATAACCTACAGTTTATAAAATTTTGTGGATTGTCAAATAACAATATATTGTAAAATTTAGCTTCAATTTTCATTTAACAAAGATAAAAACCAAGTATTCTTGGACGTTGATTCATCAATACCCTATGAAGTTGGAGTTAGAAAGAACAACAATTTTGAGCCATTAGATATCTCTCGATACATAAAAAAAATTCATACGAAGTCTGTTCTAAGGGTCGGCTTATTTAATTATTACCGTTTTATTTATTCGCAGTTTAAATTATAACGATTTCAGATTTCAAGGTTTCAAAGTGTAAACAATTTAAAAATTTTAGAATTTGAGAACTCGAGAACTCAACATCTCAACATTTGGTCAAATTTTTGTTCGCTCGGTATTTGAAGCAGTGAATCTTGAAGAGTGCATGTCTATATACTTGTAACAAAGCTTTTCAATTCCTGTAAGGTCCCCAAACAAGCGTGATATCTTTATTATTAGTATAGTTATGAATAAAAAGTTATGAATAAAAAACACCAAAATTTCGACGAAAAATACACAATTTGTCATCTTATTGAATTGCCCTTATAAAATATCCGACTCTGTCAAAAATAAAGTATCGAAACGAGTCAAGATATGTGTGAGAGACAAGTAACACTGTTACTTGTTATTGAATTGGAAGGTTATCAGGTTTGATGCCAGAAGATGTATGGAAAGTTGAAACAACAAAATAAATTTGAACATTGCTTCTTTATTTATTGACGCTTGCACATATCATATGTCGAACATATTCACAATATATATATACAGTCATAGGCAATTGAAGTGGAACACGATTTTTTTCGTCTGTTTTGGCAAAAGTTAGACCCTTTCACGTATACTGTCGCCAAAATAACCTTGTTCCACTTCAATTGCCTATGACTGTATATAGGGATTTTTACCGGAAATAATGCAAGTCTTCTTATATTTTTTAGTTAGCAAGTCCTGTTTGTGGAATTCGGAAGAGATAGAAATTACATTTCATATTTCAGCGAAACAAAAAGCAACGTGCAACAGAAAAAGAGCACAATTCTAGTTGATTATAAAGGTTCTTAAAATAATTAAATTGAAACCATTGCTTTTTTTACAGGGAAGCAATAATTAACGAGTAGTAACTATGCGACAATGATACATACCATTGCTGCACTCTTATTATACATCCATACATCGGCCGCTGTATTTAAAATTCTAACTAAGTTTTACCAATTATTTCGAAAACAAATTGGTTTACAAATAATTTATAATAAGTTTTACCAATTTATCACCGTATAAATAATATACGTCATGTGTACCCGGATATAAAGCGCGCACGGCGACCTGTATTTGACTGCCTTGAAAAATATAAGGGACATTTTTCGGGGACCTTGGAGCGCGAAACTCCCCAACACGGCCCTCCTCAAATGGTTGCATATTCTATCACTTTTTGGTGATATGATAAGATAAGTTTCTTGGTATTAAGAAACGCGGCAGTGTCTGGAGACAACAATATTCTCACTGTCGGTAAAGCTTTTCTCATTTACTCGAAGGTCTTTCGTCATGATTGGATTATATCCATGATTTACGTTATTTAAATATATAAGTGGTTTCTGTCGATTGTCATTGTCATTGATGTCGATTGCTATCAAAATAAAGTCTGCAGTTTAAGACATTTAAATAAAATGGGTGTTTTTTTACTTTTTAACAACGTTAAATTTTTCGATTTAGTGGTCAACCGATTGTCTTCGCACACTATATAAGTCATCGCACATCTGCCAATAAATGTCTTCTATTCGCCGTATACCGTGCATCTCTCAGATTGAGCTCAATAGTGGTATAGTGATTAGCATACCGAAAAATACGATAAATAATAATGAATCTATATCCAAATCGTGCAGGTTGTAAATAAAGAATTCAACATTTAAAGAAATGGTTAGTTTTTTTTTCATCATTGACAAATTCATATATGGGTGATTTCTTTCGAAGTTTTTACAGATACTGTCATTCAGATACAAGAACAATGTACTCACTATAACGAATGTTGCTAAGTATCGTTAAACAAAAAATCGTTAGATATAAACTCATTAGCATAAAACATGGCCACTGTTTATATTTAGAAAACGGAACAATATTGACGTACGAATTTGTTGCTGAATATTGTTAAAACGAAAAAATGCTAAGTATGGACCGATGGACACAAAAATTGGTTAATTTTATCATTTAGGCACAGGAACAATATAACCGGTAAAAATTTGTTGCCAAATATTGTTTAAACGAAGAATCACCAAATATCACTCGATTAGCAAAACATTTGGTTAATATTGTTATTTAGGAAAAGGAACAATGTGGCCAGTGAAAAATTGTTGCCACACTGAGAGAAGAATCTAGTAAAAACTACCAATGATTTAAGAAAAATTACCATAGCACATAGTAGTAGTGAACTAGGGCGCCACCTATAGCGGGAAGTCTCAGATTTTTCAAAAATTTTTACTATAATATCTATGAAAAATCCTTATAAATCCGGTACTTCCAACCATAGATAGCGTCTCGTTTCCTACTATGTGCTATGGTAATATCTTTTTTCTAACGCATGCACGTAAAATCCCGCTTTTCATTCCTCTGAAGTGTGCGCAGAAAGGCACTTTTTCGCATTGCATGCGGGAAAAAACTAGTGCGGAAACAGTACATTTCGATACGAGTGCAGAACAACTTTTTCTGACGAGTGTGAGTTTGCAGCACGAGCTGAAGGCGAGTGTTGCGATCACACGAGTTCAAAATAGTATATTGTGCAACAAGGGTCGAAAGTTGGCGATTGCGACGAGTGTAAGATTTGCGGCCCGAGCGAAGCGAGGGCTGCAATTACACGAGTCGCAATCGCCAATTCGACCCTCGTTACACATCATATTTTTTGTTACAAGTGTTACAAATCTGCGGCACTTGGAATGGCAGTCGCGCGAGACGAATACTGAAAAGTGAGGTTATCCAGGAACGAAAACGTCGAAAGGAAACTTCCAAGGGACGAAAGTGAACGAAATGCAAACTGCGCAGGCGCGACTCTGTCATTTCACCACAGGTTCACAACTGGCATGCAATGGGCCACTTTTGGCTCCCAAGACTGCCATGTAAAGTTCCGCGATTCTTGCACGTGTGACAAAAAAACGTTCTTCGCACGAGTATCGAGCAAAGTTTCATTTTACGAGGTAGGAAAATTGCGGTTTTCATACGCGAAGCGTGCGCAAAAACTGTCATTTTCCCACCGAGTCACATAAAGTGCCTTTCTGCGTAGACTCCCCTAAAACGAAACGCGTGATCTTCGTGAATTTGTTCCGAATAATTATGTGAATAGTATGGGCGTAGAAGAGAGAGCTTTTCACAGTCGTCAACAACTCCCAGTCTACGCTCTTGCTATACAAATAACTATCAAGCGATACAGTCATATTTAGATCCTTCTCCTAGTGTAAATATTGTTCAAACGAAAAATTGACAAATATGGACTGATTGACACAAAAATTGGTCAATATCGTTATGTAGGCAAGGAAACAATATTGTCGGTAAAACATTGTTGCTAAGTATTGTTTACAGTAAAAGTCGCAAATATCAATTGAATGACATCAAACTTGGTCAATATTCTTATTTCGATAAAAGAATAATATTGGCAGTTAAAAATGGTTTTTAAAAATTATTTATATACCGGTGTGTTGGTCTAGTGGTTAGCGTGACAGCCTCTGAAGCAGAGTACCGGTAGGTCAAGGTTCCATTGCCGATACCGTCGTTGGTCAAAAAATAAGAATATGGACAGGACATAGCTCCAGATATATATTCGAGGCACACGCGTACTTGTTCGTGTGTGCCACAAGTATATAGCTGTAGTCCATGTTTACATTCTCGACGAAACCGGACGTAGCTCCGGTGCCGTGTAGCGAATCTGAAATCGACTGTATCGGCGTAGGTTTTCTGCAGTTTTCCTATTCCTTTAGTTGTAAGACTAACAAGGAAACATTCCCAAGTGTCCGAACCCGATTTCGACAATTTTGATATATGTTGTAGAACTCGGAAATTTAAGGGACACGTATTTTTTTTTATCATCCCTTGTTGATATATAAGGGGTGAAACAGCCCCTCAAACTTTGGCAGAAAAACAATAATTTTTTTTTTTTTCTTAGAAGCACCTGACGATTATCAATGAAATTTGGTATACATATATCTCGAGCCAACAGGACTCAGAAATGGTAGTGTGCATCACGGACGCACCCCTTTAAGGGGGTAAACTACCCCTATCTAAATGTTTTTTTCTTTTTTTTTCGGCGAAAAATAATCGAACTGGAATACAAATAGCATCGTTTTGAAGCTAAAATGATATTACAGTTTACGTGTTTTTGGTTTTTTCTGCAAAACCACTGTTTGATCAGGTATATATATTTCAAGGCTTTCAATATTTCCCATAGAAGCACCCGACGGATTTCAATAAAATTTGGCAAGCATATATTTCAGAGCAACAGAATTGAAAAATGATACCGTCCGACACCCGCCCACCCCTTTTTTGGGGCGAACCACCCTGATCATTTATTTTTTTTCAGGATAAAAGAACCGAAAAAAATATAAATCGTATACAGCGGATGCTTGCATAAAAAAAACTCCCGTTTTCGCTTGGAGGGCAGTCAGAAGTTCAATGAGAGTTTACAGGATTTTATTTTCATATCAAGAACCATAATTTAGCACACGGCATATATTCGAAATATAGGTAATATGTGGATTTGATAATATAACATGAAACTACAGATGAAACTATTTGTATCGCAATTTTATTCATTTCATTAGAAACGAATAAAATTACAATAAAATAAAAAAAATATATTAAAATAAATGCATTAGCATTTATTTTTATTCAGTTCACACATGTAAAGCTTATTTTACCGAATCTGCCTCACGGTAGATTCTACGATGCGGTAATCGTTTCATTATGAGTCTACTCATATTTCTGGAAAAATAAAGATAAGATTAGTTCTTCGACTTCATAAAATCAAAATAACCGATCACATATTTTTTTCATGCGTATTTTCGTGACGCCAAAAATATAAATAGATCTCGAAGTTTCCGGAAAACTTCGGGCGGCAGGCCTGTAAACAATTTGGAACGAAAATAGACAAATGTTATCCCAAGTAGTCGTGCGGCTCTTTATAAAGTCTGAGCGTGCATTACTCCTCATCATTCGGTGTTGAAAATTTCGCGTTCGGAGCCTGCCGTGTTATCAGTGCGTTACGATATTTTAAACATGTTTGTGAATCCAATGAACGTGCTTAATTTATTACTTGCGACATTTCAAACAATGTATCTACCAACGACTGAAGTCAATCGGCAAGAAATCATTCTGAAAGAATCGATTCAAAAGATTCTTCTGGACAGTATATGGGACTTCAACACTTTAGAAGTATCTGAAGAATCTACATTGGGTTTCGTAGACGACTTTCCCGGAACAGACGCAGAATACGTCGAAGACGCCGAAGATTGGAGTGAGGAAGGAGTGGCTGGACCTTCTTCATCTGTGTGCCCTAGTCCTGTAAACGATGAAATCCCATTTGATTACAAAAAAAGGGCAGTAGAGTACTGGCGGAGTGGAAAAAAAAGCTATCTCAAGTTTTCTACTGTACAAAAGTCATTTGCCAGACTTACTAATCCTCGTCAATTAACGAGATGGGCAAAGCAAGTGGACGAAGGAGGAACGCGGAAAGTAAAATTGATGATTATCGCCGAATTTACATTAAACAAATTACGAAACGCTATAGGAGCTGGCTTAATAGTCCATGACTCGGACATCAAAAAATGGGCTCTGGAAGCATGGGGAGAGCAGGGGAGTGGCGATAGGCCTTTCGTGGCCTCTTCAAAATGGATATACAATTTCAAAAAAGCCCATCGGATCGTTTCAAGAAAAATCACAAAGTTTGTCTCAAGAAAGACGATAGAAGACAGTGCTAATTTGAAAAAATCAGCTGATGAGTTTGTTGCTTCTGTCAAGCCTTTTATAGCAGAATACGGGCCTAAAAACGTATATAATTCTGATCAAAGTGGATTCCAGCTTGAAATACATTCAGGACGTACGTTGACGTATGCAGGAACGGAAAAAGTCGAGTGTTCTGCTCAATCCATATCATCTACAACTCATAGTTATACTATTCAGCCAATTGTCTCCTGTAATGGGCGACTACTATCTCCTCTATTGATAGTATTAAAAGAAGCAGGCGGTCGCTTTGGTCCTCTAGTAGAAAAAACATTAATCCGTCCCCCGAATGTATACCTCCTCCCTTCGTCATCTGGCAAAATGACAAAAGGTAATGATGTACTGCAATGATAATTTTCTTTTTATTACTGCAATGTGCATGAATATTACTGGTAGCAATGTTTTGCAATTACAGACCACTTCAAAACATGGCTAAAAGAGGTGTTCTTTCCTAACGTTGGACGAAGAAGCCTACTTTTACTGGACTCCTGGAGCGGTCACTGCAGCAATATTATCGCAGAAACGAAGCCTGTAGATAAAGATGTTGTGTTGATGACTATACCAAAAGGAACTACCGGAAGAATTCAACCTTTAGACGTTTATGGTTTTAGGGTGTGGAAAAACTTTGTGAAGCGTTTCTCTGACAATGCGATCCTACACAATTACGATGTTAATCTTCATTTACGGAACAATATTATAAAACTACAATCACTTGTACATAATCAACTATCTTCGCCTAGGTATCGATCCCTTTTTCAATATGCTTGGTATAAAAGTGGCTATGTAGACGACAGATTAGAAAGTTTTCCAAATCCTGTCGAATTTGCTTTCGAAAAATCTTCCGTTATGAAATGTGCTGTTTGCGGTGCACTACCTATAATACGATGCTCATGGTGTAAGAAAGCATTCTGCTTCGAACACTTTTTCCACGATCATCACTACTGTCATGAATATGAGCCATCATTTTTTGTTACAAATATTTTTGGTTAACATTATTTTTATCATATAGAATTTTCTGAAATTTTCAGTCCCAAGATTTTTTTGCTTTCCAGAATTAATATTCTTGGAGTATTCCCATATATCCCATATTCCATACATGTATTGGAACGAATAAATTTGGAATGAAAATAGTATCATCTGTAGAAATGTTATATTATCAAATTCACATATTACCTATGTTTCGAATATATATCCCGTGTGCTAAATTATGGTTTTTGATAGTAGAATAAAATAGTAGAATTAGGAATTCGCCCTCCAAGCGAAAACGGGAGTTTTTTTTATGCAAGCATCGGCTGTATACGATTTATATTTTTTTCGGTTCTTTTATCCTGAAAAAAAAATTATCAGGGTGGTTTACCCCCACAAAGGGGTGGGCGCGTGTCGGACGGTATCATTTTTTAATTCTGTTGCTCTGAAATATATGCTTGCCAAATTTTATTGAAATCCGTCGGGTGCTTCTATGGGAAATATTGAAAGCTTTGAAATATATATATCTGGTCAAACAGTGGTTTTTGGGAAAAAACCAACAACACGTAAACTGTAATATCATTTTAGTTTCAAAACGATGCTATTTGTATTCCAGTTCGATTATTTTTCGCCGAAAAAAAAGAAATAAAGATTTAGATAGGGGTAGTTTACCCCCTTAAAGGGGTGCGTCCGTGATGCACACTACCATTTCTGAGTCCTGTTGGCTCGAGATATATGTATACCAAATTTCATTGATAATCGTCAGGTGCTTCTAAGAAAAAAAAAAAATTATTGTTTTTCTGCCAAAGTTTGAGGGGCTGTTTCACCCCTTATATATCAACGAGGGATGATAAAAAAAAATACGTGTCCCTTAAATTTCCGAGTTCTACAACATATATCAAAATTATCGAAATCGGGGTCGGACACTTGGGAATGTTTCCTTGTAAGGCGAAAGCGGTATAGGGAAGTCGGCTGCAGCTGTAAAAATGGCAGGTTTGGTTCGGTGCGTAAGGACAAAAAACAGAAATGGACATAAAAATAAAATGAGGACTTAGTAATTACGCATCAACCAAACCAACCTGCGATAAGGCAGCAGCTTTGAGAAGCGGGGGATAATAACGAAAATAAATAAAAATATTATTTATATTGTTAAATATTGTTAGATTATGAATGGCCCATCTTGGTCAAGATTGTTATTCAGAAAAAAGAACAGTATAACCAGAAAAAAATTCTTGTTGAATTATCAATCAAATTAAACATCGCCCGTTATAACCCGACACCATATGTGGTCTTTTTTATATTTTTGTAATATTTACCTGTTTCCTATGAGGCAAGTTTTCGAGTCGTGTTTACGCCTGCGTAATCCGTCTGCCCAGCGAATGAGTCATCGAGGCTATTCTATGTAATACCTCTTATCAAGTTATAAGATAGAACTATAAAAAAAGGTACAAAAAAAAAATTATTAATAAAAAGTATCCTAGCAGATGAAGCGACTATCGAGAGACCCAAAAAACGACTGGTCGTTCTGTGACACTTGTCGTCCTGAATAACGACCGAAAAAAACACCAATTGTTAGGTTGAGGATGGGTCGCTTTCCCATCAGCAAAGTAACCACGAAAACAACCGATGTATGAATTACTGAAAAAGGTCCAGGTTGTGTCGTTTCGTCGGCGTTGATCAGAAAGTAACCGGAAAGACGACCATATTCCCTGGTCAAAATATTTTTCTAAATATCTCTGAAAATATATTTGAATGTATCGGAAAATTTCTCTAAAATTTCTCCGAAAAGTCCTCTGAATTTCTCTCACTTTTCGCACTTATCAAAGAAAGTCAAATGTTTTTTTGAATCTAAATATTTCTAATTCTTCTGACAATCTCTGATTTTGCCTGCCAACTTCTCTGAAAAACTATGACCTTTGTTGATATTCTAACCCTGTTTCTCATCTACATTCAGAAACTATTTCCTAAAAAAGTCAAATTTTCGCTGAATTTCCCATACAACGTATACATAAATTATTGTTTACTGTTCGTACGAATACCAGAAAGAGCAGATCTTAGAGTGAACTCGTAAGTTCTGTAAAATTCTCTAAACCGAGCTCTTCTGAAAAAGCAGTTTATCCGAAAATAAATTGTATTTTCTCTGAAAAGTGTATTGTACGTTCGAGTAACGGAATGAGTAGATCTTAGAGATAACTTGTACGTTCTCTAAAATCCTCTAATCGTGCCCAAAAAAATCATGACCTTGAAGATATCTGCATCAGACAAAATTTAATCTTTAGTACGCCATATCTCTCTTATTTTTCACCGCACATACTTTTCTCTGGACTCATTTTCTTTGTTATGAAATTCTCTAAATGTGCATTAAATTTTTTTTTTGTTGGCGATACGAGCACTCAGTCCAGCTGGACCATTGTACTCGGGCCCCGTGGGGCACTCGCACTGCCCTAATTGTCTACGTTGTGTTCCTCGGACGCGGAACACAACCGAAAGGCGTCCCGCGTGATGTCATTGACTTTTCGCACCTACTTCTGCGACTTGACACCTTTTCATTAGGGATTACCGGTTGCTCAGGGTATCTTGGTCAGTTCCCCGTCCCCCAGCAACCCTTCACGGGCTTACCGGTTGCTCAATGTAACTTGGCCAGTCCCCCATCTCCCAGCATCCCTTCTCGCGGTTGCCGGTTGCTCAAGGTATCTTTGGTGAGTCCCCCGTGCTGCAGCAACCCCTCGTGGGCTATTACCGGTTGTACAGGCTATCTGGGCTAGTAGTCCGCCCCACTGCACCCCATCTTTGGATTGCCGACTGTTCAGGCTATCATTGGCCTAGTCCCCCGTCCCCCGGCATGCCTAAATGTAGTCATGCTAGGGATCATCATGGTCGGCCTCCTCAGTGCCCCAGATTAAGGAGGCAAGACTCAAAGTATCGTAGGATAGTCGCCTGGTATACCTACAAGCATCGTTATGACGCACCATACTCGGGTGCCATGAAATCCGAGCACGATAGCTTCCACTCTGGCCAGGGATAGCTATTGTGGAGTGTCGAGTCTGATACCCAGACTCGGCGTCCCAGGCGATAGGTACGCTACGTTCCCTACGCCAATACGGTCTCAGGTTCGACTCCCGATGTCGGAGCCTCGTCGCGTCTCACCGAGAATGAAAACAATGGAGTACAACTGTATACATCTGACATTCACACTTAGTTACCATGTGGGAGTGACCGATAATCTGCAGCTTCGTCTCGTCCATGTCTTTATCCCTTCTCGGCGAAATAAAGAAAGCCGGTAATCGAACCGTCGACCTCCCGATGCTTAGGTCTTAGAGTCGAGCACGCTAATAACCATTAAACCACTGCACCGGATTGTTAAAAAGGATGGAATAATTCATGAATGTAACAATAATTGATATTGCCAGTAAACAATAATAGTAATAATTAATAATAAAGAATAATTGAATAATTAAAGAATCGTAATTATATCAAAACGTTCATAATCTTCGCTACAGCTGAACTACAGATTTTTATAATATATAACATTCTGCTACCAAGTTTATTTGTGTGTGTGACGGTCCCATATTTTGTGTTAGCACTTTTTAAAGTGCTCAAGTTTAAACATTTTATCTGGACTCTCGGTAATCTTTGTGCCGTCAGCACCTTCCGTGCGAAAGTTCTTGCTCTCACGGTAGCGGTCCAGCCAACGCAGCCGCCGCACGCGAGCAGCGGCCGTCTCACCGCGCGTAGGAATACTTTGTCGCGTGTAGCAATAGGCGGCCCGCTCTTCCTTCTGGCCTTTGAGTTCAGTTCATCTCCACGTCCCGAACCTGTTAGACGCACGCTTTCCTTCACTCACGTCTAACTACAATAAATATTAACTACATTTATCCAGACTTCACTCATTCATACGCGTTTATCCAAATCCACCTCGACCATACCTGGCGTACCATTATATGTGGATATAGAACTTAGGGTGTGTCGAAAATAAACTTTTTTTTTATATTTCGCTCTTACCCCTCTAAACGTTAGTTTTCGATTTAAGAAAAGTCATCGTTAAAGGCCAATGCTGTGGCTAAATTTTTAGAGGTCGCTCAAAGAGGTTTTATGATTTCCATATGTTTAACACGTAAAAAAAAATTCTTCCCTCTAAAAAAATTATATCTCAGCTCAAAATTAAAATATTGAAGTCGCTTAGGGCTTATTTGGAAGGGGAATGATTAAGCTTTATGTAAAAGAAATTGAAAGACTTTGAGGTAGAGTACAATTATGTGAAGAATTTTTTGAAAGAAGGGGTAATTTATGGATAATGCCTATAAATTAACCCTCTGGGTTGTTGTATATCCGTTATTTATTGACTGGCAGAATTTTCAAGAGTTCGTTTTCTCCGTTATTGAGATATCAGTAAAACTGATACAGAATAAAGTTCACACGTTAGTTATATCATAGAGTGATTGTAAACAATGTGTGAGTAGTAGGGTTATGCGAATAGCACTTGAATTGAATTGAGTACATTATTGATATTCAATTCAAAATTCGAATTTAATAATACGAATTATTCAAATATTCATGAATAGTAATAATAATAATAAAATAATAATGTTATTATTCATGTATAATAATAACAATTAATGAATAATCGGGATGCATCGATGGGGCAAAATGGGGCAAAAAATACGGTTGTATCGATGGCCGAAAATGGAGAAATAAATCAAGATGAATCGGTGGGGCAAAACGGGTAAAAAATCGGGATGCATGAGTGAAGCAAACGGGACAAAAAAAATCGGAATGCATCGATGGGACAAAATCGGCCAAAAAATCGGAATGCATCGGTGGGGTAAACTGGGATCTCTTCGAAATCGTAGGAGGTCAATCGGAGGAAGGGAGTATGGTGAGCCAGACAGCCAGACAGGCCAGGCTGCCCCATTCTGCCGAATGCTGTTCTGCCTTCCACGATTTCAGGACATCCTATTTCGCGCCACCGATGCATCGAAATTTTTTTACCTCGTATTGCTGTATCGACACATCCCGATTTTTTGGCCCACCGATAGATTCCGATTTTTTGCTCCGATTTGCCCCACGGATACATCCCGATTTTTTGCCCCGTTTTGCGCCATGGATACATCACGATTTTTTGCCCCGTTTTTTTACGCCGATGCATCTCGATTTGTTTGGCCCATTTTTTCCCATCGATACATCCCGATTTTTTCCCCCGTTTTGCCCTACCAATACATTCCCCGATTTTATGCCCCGTTTTACCCAAACAATGTATCCCGACTTTTTTGCCACGTTTTGCCTCATCGATATATCTCAATTTTTTGTCCCATTTTGCTCCATCGATACATCCCGATTTTTGTTTCATTTTGTCCCATCCCGATTTATCCCGATTTGATACATCCCGATATTTTTCCCCATTTTGCCTCATCGATGTATCCCGATTTTTTGCCCCGTTCTGCCCCATGGATACATCACGATTTTTTGCCACGTTTTTTTACGCCGATGCATCTCGATTTGTTTGGCCCATTTTGTCCCATCGATACATCCCGATTTTTTCCCCCATTTTGCCCCACCAATTCATTCCCCGATTTTATGCCCCGTTTTACCCAAACAATGTATCCCGACTTTTTTGCCACGTTTTGCCTCATCGATATATCTCAATTTTTTGTCCCATTTTGCACCGTCGATACATCCCGATTTTTGTTTCATTTTGTCCCATCCCGATTTATCCCGATTTGATACATCCCGATATTTTGCCCCATTTTGCCTCACCGATGTATCCCGATTTTTTGCCCCATTTTGCCCCATGGACACAACCCGATTGTTTGCTCCATTTTGCCCACCAATTGCAATGCATCCCGATTTCTTTGCCCCGTTTTTTACCCGTTTTGCTCCACCAATGCGACTTGATTTATTTCCCCATTTTGGCTCATCGATACAACCGGATTTTTTTGCCCCGTTTTACCCCATTGATGCATCCCGATTATTCATGAAATATTATTATTATACATGAATAATAATGTTATTATTATATTATTATTATTATTATTCAAGAATTTTGAATTGAATATCAATAATGTATTCAATTCAATTCAACTACTATTCACATATCCCTACTGTTTCTACATTTTTTAGTCACTCTATGATATAACCAACACGTGGATTTTAGATTGCAATTTTTATTCTGTATCACTTTAACCAATATCTCAATAACAGAGAAGACGAACTCTTGAAAATTCAGCCAGTCAATATATAACGGATATACAACAACCCAGAGGGTTAATTTATAGGTATTATCCATAAATTAACCCTTCTTTCAAAAAATTCTCCATATAATTGTACTCTACCTCAAAGTCTTTCAATTTCTTTTACATAAAGCTTAATCATTTCCCTTCCAAATAAGCCCTAAGCGACTTCAATATTTTAATTTTGAGCTGAGAAATAATTTTATTAGAGGAAAGAATTTTTTTTACGTGTTAAACATATGGAAAACATAAAATCTCTTTGAACGATCTCTAAAAGTTTATCTACAGCGGTGGCCTTTAACGAGGACTTTTCTTAAATCGAAAAGTAACGTTTAGAGGGGTGGGAGCGAAAAAATAAAAAAAAAGTTTATTTTCGACACACCCTAATAGAACTGTATGCGGAAGCCATCTCCCGACTGTAGCGAAGATTATGAACGAATTGATATAATTGCGATCAATTAATCTTTCGATGATTCTTAAGTATTAATTATTACGATTATTGTTTTCTGACAATATTAATTATTGTTACATTCATGAATTATCTCATCCTTTTAACGTTACTTTTTATTAACCATTTATTTTTATACTGTTTCTTGGAAATATAAAAAAAAAGCCTAACATGCAGTTGGGAGTTTTTTACTTTTTAATTTTATGCTTTTTGAATTCTACCGTATACCATTCCCTGACACAATTTTCTGAGTTATGTATAATCCGACACAGTTTTCTATGTGTTGGTCGTCTACGATATAATTTTCTAAATGTTCTATCTCTGCGATACAATTTTTAATGTGTCGTTCCTCCCCGATGCATCATTTAAAAAGTGGTACGAAGAACAACATAGATAATAGTAGCGGAAAACAACGACAAGTAACAAATTGTTTAGGAGAGCAACGACACATACAAAATCTTATCAGAGAAACACAACATTAGAAAATTGTACCTGACAGATATAATATTTATAAAATTATATCGCTGACATATATCACTTTGTAAATATGACATTACACTACGGTGATCGAGTTAGTACAGTTGAACCATATAATTCAATTCGTTTATTAAACTCTTTTTGCAATTGGGAGTTTTTTTAATTTCTGTGACATTTTTTTAACATGTTTAAAATATAATAAATAATATAACCAAAACGCGAAAACACTAAAATTAAAAATAAATAAATAAAAATTAACAATTATTTCTAAAAACACGCATAAACAACGTTATATATGTATATAATAAAATAGCATAAACGAAGCTCGACGCGTATTCAAGGTTATACTACACGTTGAGTGAATTCAATTCTGCATATAGAATAGCAGACAGCAAATAATCGCAAAGGCAATAACAGATAGTGACGGCCGCCCTTCGATATATCTGAATAGGTTTTTTGCCCATTTTTTCGAAGGCAATTATCTCTGCCACTTTACATTTATTTTCCTAACCCATCGCTACAAACATACTTCCCCAACCACAGAACTAGTGTGCCAAATTTTGTCAAGAGGGATTGAGCCGTTCCGACAAATACTGGAGATAACGAAAACAGCAAAATCGGGAGGCCTCAGTGAAACGCATAACTCTCGTCTTTTTTGCCCTAGCGGGTAGTCGAGAGTTGAAAAAACTTGGATCAAGTTAGATTTGAAGAAAGCCGTCCAAGTTTTTTAAGCACTCACTCCTTACATAAAAAGTGCCTATTGAAATCACTTTTTTATACATTTTAATACCATCGGACGTCCGTGTCACAATCCATCTTCGCAACAAATGAATCGCTGCAGCTCAAACTTGCTGCGCAGTACTAACTGTTCATTGACATGAAGCCTGAAAAGCATTAAACCAATTAGACACATAGTACATTACGATACTAGTGCGAAAAAAGATTTTTCTGCCGAATGTGAGTTTGCAGCATGAGCCGAAGTCGAGTGTTGCAATCACACGAGTTAAGAAAACGTTTTTCGCACGAGTATCGTACGAAATTTTATTTCACGCGGTGCGAAAGGGGGAGTTTTGCGCGCGCGAAGCGTGCGTAAAACTGCACTTTACGCACGAAGTGCGAAGTGTAAATATATGTTCCTAGACTTCATAATTAAGAACAAAAAACAAACCTTTTTTCCATTTATTGTCCATCGGACGTCCGTGTCGTGCTCCAACTTCAATAAATATTAGTGAATTTTGATGTGCATAGTGGTGTTACTGTCGGTGTATGATAAGCATGAAGCCCTGAAAGTTTAAAACCGTTCGGATGACTAATAATACTTTTTTAAACCAAATAAGTATAAATTATCACCTAAGTATTTCCTTTTTAGTTTCGAAGTTTGCGCATCGGACGTCAGTGCCATGCTTAAACTTTAAAACTTGCGAACCAATGAGAATGTCCTTCGCAGTCATAATTCATTATATCGTTAAGAAGTGGCCCACCAAATTTGGAACCATTTAGACATCTGGAAATATATGTTTACAACACATTTTTTGCAGTTGTCTATTTGGGAGATTATGTGTCATATTTTTCGACTATAAAATAAGTAAAAAAATAAAATAAAAGCGTGATACAAATGAAAAAATAAATGGATAATATCCTCTTATCCACTTATATTACACGATCATTATCTCAATTTTAACACTTTTTAAAACGTTTTTAGGTAATTATTTTTTTGTCACAGAATCGCGCACATTACATATATCACATTTTTTTAAATCTATAAAAATTCTACTTTACACATTTAAAGATGTCGACGATAATTGAGAAGTACATTTTTTTCATCATTCACGAACAATAATTATTACATGTCAAACAAAACACTCGCAATTATAGCTGTCAAAATAGAAAACTTTCTTCGGGGCGGCGCGTGATCAGTAGAGGAGAGTAGAGCTAAATGGCATCGCAGGGCAAAACGGGATAAGGGGACAAAACGCAATTTTCCAATAATTTTTGGATGGTGGCGATGGTGGTCCGTGGCCAAAACGGGGTTGAAAATCCGGATGTATCGTTGGGACAAATGGGGCATCCTAAAATTATTGGGAAATTACGTTTTGCCCTCACTGTCCCATT
The DNA here is from genome assembly GCA_963922035.1 of Amblyjoppa proteus. NCBI lineage: Eukaryota > Metazoa > Arthropoda > Insecta > Hymenoptera > Ichneumonidae > Amblyjoppa > Amblyjoppa proteus. The sequence goes on from OY998232.1 coordinate 23,926,750, forward strand.
TTGCCCCGCTCTCCCCTACTTGGATGGGTGACCGGTTTGCCGCGCGCTGGCTAGTTACACCAATTTCCTTACAACTTGATCGTAGGATTCATTTCATTTCAAGCATTTTCTGTATTTTTGGTCTCCTCGTAGAGGAAGTTTCGCAAATAAAGGAACATGATGAGAAAGCGATATGACAGTTTCAATTTCCAATTTGTATGAGAAAACAATATGAAAATTTCAATTCTCAACTTTTATGAGAAAGCGATATGAAATTTCAATTTCCAAATTTTATGAGGAAGCGCTATGAAAATGACAATTTTCAACTCTTTTCAACGTCAATGTCTTGTTAGACTTTTATGAAAAACAGCTGGCCAAGTCAGGTTCAGCACGTAAAAATACTCCATCGTCATGCTGCACTTTATCGGATCTGCGTATGGCGCGAAAAAATACATAGAACTATGCCTTCCTGAATTTTTGGTTGCATTTTCGATTTTTACTCAAGAAATCCAAGGGATACCTCTTTATCTAGCTTTTTTAATCCCCTCATATCCATCGTCTTGTGTATGTCTTGCCGTAGATCACGATCGGAACCTGCGCTTTTCCGCGATGACATCGCAAACCAAAGAAATCGCTGTTTAAAAATACCCAGAATCACTAATTTTTGCAATTTTGTCTGTAAAAATCTCTGATAAACTTTTTCGGTAATTTTCGCTTTGGGACTATAAATCCTTGTATTTTTCACGCTGATCACGAATCTGACATTTTTAAAAATTTATAGGCGCATTTTTAATAAGGAAAAACGCATCTCGAAAAAGAAATTGCATGAAATTCAAAAAATTCCAAATGACAATTTTTGTTTTCAGGGTCTTATAGGCTCGGCTTTCTGCACATTATTATTTAATTATTCATCATCCGAAGCATTTCTGCCGGAAGCCAGTCTCCCCAAATTGCGGCCTCATCCGTCTTTCCCCACCTTATCGCATTTGCCATGGCATACAGTACACGATCGCGTTTCTCGCAAACGCATAATTCCGAATGACCGCGTATTTTCGAAAATGACGACCTCCTAAGTCCGATTCGGTCCCTTCTCAAGGTCCGTTATCTGCTTGGTGGGGAAACAAACGATTCCTACGCTTTTGTGACCTGCGAATAAAATCGTCGTTGCTATTGGAAAGGGACGGTGGGCAGGTAGTGGGGTATTCAACTTACGCGATCCTGTAATAGGATTGGCTCCCGAGGGTCGGAGAAATGCGGTCGCATAGTTTATTTACCGCGGGCATAGAAAAACTGCGAAAACCATATACCGGTACGGTATGTCCCAAGTTTGTTTCACGGCGTCGGAGGTACGTCATGCCGAGAATGTAAACATGGAGCTTCGTCTCGCCCATATGTTTATTTTTCGACTAAGCGACGGCACCGGAATTTGAACCCGCGACCTGACGGTGCTCTGGTCTCGAGGCAACCACGATAACCACTAAAGTGAACGACCCAATTACTAATTACCTAAGCTTCGCTTGGCATTGCAAACGAAAGCAGATTGTTAAAAACAGTGGAAGTATTGAAATGAATAGTATTACCGAAAAGTTTAGAGTCTTAATTAACTAAAACAAGTATTATTTTATTATTTTTGAGCATTTTTAAAATAATAAGCTCGAAATATACGCATCGCTGTAAATGACCCGATTAGTGTCCTACCATTTTGTCATTTAGCCCATATAGTGACCTATTCAGAGCCCAATCACTGACCTATGCTGTCTTGCATCTATGCCTGATTAGTGACTAGGAAAAGAATAATATTTTGAGCAAAAGTAAGGTTATGATATTCCTTGTCCGATATTCGAATCGTGACACAGGGAAAATGGTAGGTTATTCATAATCCTGCTAATTCAAATTAACATTGTACAAAAATCATGCATTACAATAACTATTTTAGTTAAATTCTGTACAAAAAATACGTAAGGCAATAAAAACATAATCGACTGAAATATCTGGACACTAATAGGAGCATACGGCGTCTTTATGGACTTAATTCTGACCCATGTATTTTCCGCGAAATCGTAATTTCTAATTTTTTTCTAAAATTGCACTGCGATTTCAATTGACCCTTAATCACACAGCCCAACTTAGTTTCATCATCTTATTAACTTCCGATAAAGAACATGAACCGATTTTAGAAACGTTACCGCTTAACGAAACTGACAAGAAAATTCACAGATAAAATTTGGAAAGTCGACGATTTTATAAAATGTGGTTTCTATGGTCATTCATTTCATGATTAACAATATAAAAAATGTATAAAAAAATAATTGAGTATGTTGGACATAAATAGGGTTTTATATCATACATAATATGATGAAAGGGCAGTAATTGGGCCACGGTTAGTAATTGGGCCACGGTTAGTAATTGGGCCGTTCACCTTAGGCCACGGCACCGGTTGACATAAAATTTTAACGGTTCTATCGATCGTCGGAACATTTTTATGGAATCATCGGGTGGTCATATTCCACCTATGTACGCATTCCACACGGAAATTTATATGTTTCAAATATATGTGAAAATGTATGTAATAATATATTCGAGATGTATTCTGAATATATGAGCGCATGTATCTCAAATGTGTATATTATATATGTAAAATATATTTTTTGCAAATATATGTATTGGAAATATACTTGAAATACATGAAAATTATATTTTAAATATATCTCAAATATATGCACAATGTAATTTGTAAAATGTTAAAAATTATTTTCACCTTTTTTTCTGATTAATTCTCCCTTTTTTAGTCTCGTTAATTCACATTCGCATTTCAGATGATTATTCTAATTGTGTAAAGAAATTATACTCTGAAAAAACATTGAAAATTTTTAACCGCCATGGGGACTTGAACCTGGGACCTTCCGATTTGTACACTGTGACCGTAACCACTCGACTATCCTAAACTTGCAATTTTCATTTTTGAAACTTGTATAATGCGTGTGGAAGAGAACTCTAATAGATTATTTATCAATTAAGACTGAGAAGCTGGCCTGAATTCACACGTTCATTATCAGTATTCACGAGGAAATCTTTTTACATTGCAGCAACGTTTCACAGTACTTGAATAATACTTTTCTAGTATACGATCATGATTTGTTACTGCTTTTTTTTACATCCGACATAATTTTGGAATCAGGACACATTATATTTTGAATATATAAACAATAGATAAAGTTAAAAGTGATGATTGCCATGAAAACTAGTAATAATCATGGAGAGACAGCGCGATAGGGGTCGTGTGAGAGCGAGCAAGAGGGGGTTTAGACTCGCCTTAAGATAATCCTTGCGTACAGTCTGACCTCATGTGAAATTAGAAAAACTGATACTTGGCCTCGGGGCATAAAACCAACAAGGAACAAGAAGAAGAGATTCGAAGAGAGTTGAGCGATAATTGGAAACAGTTGTCGATGGGATAAAAATCTCAAATGAATCAAACGTATGGGAGGTATTGAAGAGATTCATTCTGTCGTCGCGTCGCCAGACGATTGGTCGACGGGGACAGTCCCTAGGGATTTTTGTTTGGTTCTTTGTGGTGGCCCTGTAAAGGGCCGTTTGGTTTTTCGGGTTTACCCCGCGGTTGGTGGAGCCTCGAGCAGGATGGCCTTTCGGGTCGGTGGTGGAGGAGAGCGAGGACGGCCCTGAGGAAGGACGATGCGGGTGTCCGTCCATGCGATTGGAGCAGGGATCTCCTTTACCGGGATCTCGTGGAGCGGGTTAGTTCTGCGAGGAGGCCCGCTTGGCCGGAGTGGGAGAGTGATCTTCCGGACCGGGATCTCGTAGGAGACGGAGCTGGTGGAAAGCGGTACTCTCGCAACGATCCTCTTTACCGACCATGGTAGTTTTAGTCCCGGGCGCCGAGGGTCTTGCGGATATAGGTCGGGAAGAGGTAGCGGCCTTGACGAGATGTCGATCGGTATAAGATTCCGGCGAATCGGTGTCGGGACATAAGGGACCACGTGGTCAGGACTTATGACATCCGTCAGGACCGGTCGGTAAGTTGGAGCGGATGCTCGCAGGAGTGCGGCTGTCTTCTTCTTGATTTTTTCCGCCTCGGGAAGGCATTCAAACTGGCCGGCCTTGGCCAGCTTGGAAAGAAAGAATCAAGTTGAGAACTGCGACCAAGAAGTGGGGACAGTCCGAGGAGCAAGGATGACCGCGATCAAGAAGTGGGGACAGTCCAGTAGCAAGCTGACCGTGACCAAGAAGTGGGGGCGGTCAGAAAAGAAAAGCGGGGCAACTTACCTTTCGCTGCCAAGGATGGGGCAAAAGGAGAGCGCGTCCGCTTTGTAGTAGGAGAGGAAAGGGACAGGATACTGTTAGATACTCCAGAACCAGCTTTAACACTTATAGGGTAGCTTTTATTGGTCCTGCAGCCAGGTTGCTATCGAGTGACAAGCTGAGCTCTTGCTCGACTACTTATAGGAGTTCCGAGGTAGCTCCGCTTGCGAGAAACGCTGGGCGCTTTTTTGCCATCTCGCGGCCGATGTTGGTACTCGCGCTCGCTCGAGCTCGCCGCGCGAGTCGAGGGTTTAAGCGGGATCCACATCGTTTCTCTCAAGTGACCGACCGGAAAATTTTAATGTTTGTTTTACAGGTGTTTGCATGTAACAACGAATAATTAATTAGTAATAAATAATTAATAATAATCGGTAGGTAAATTACCGGGGTCATCTGACCGAATGCGAGAACTTATGAATTTAACGGCAGAGGGTCATCTAGGGCCATGCAAGGAGTTAAATAACCATGGTAATTTTTGGTAAAATGACCGTTTTTTTGGTAATTTAAGCATTTTTTACCCAGGAAGCCGAATGCAAGCTTCTGAGCGTCGGGAAACGTATTTCGGTAATTCACCGAAAGTTACCAAGGAATTATTTCGCGGTAAAACATTCATGAGGGATATAAAACGATATAGGCGGAAATATATACAGGCGTATAACAATTCTGCATAATAGAAAACGAAAATGTTAATAATAAATTAATAAAAAATACCAATTTATTAACACATCAGCCGTCAACAGTTTTTTTTAGATGACGATGATTTGTTAATTATTATTATGCTGAATCAATCAAGCACTTTCCATATACTTGATTATTCCAGATTTTCATCTCATCGGAGAGTCTTAGCAATCCTCTCTCCGTTCTCTCAGATCTCACGTGAAGTCAAACTGTATGCAAGGACTAACTTAAATTGCTAAATTACTTTGCAATTATGTACCGCACATACGTATAATTTGAAGAAAAAAAATGTAGAATTAAAGAATCGACGATTCAGTTTGAATCGATATGGAATTCAATTCTGTATATAGTGACCATATGTTTAATATATATTCTAAATATACGTTAACATGTATTCATTGCATAGTTCAAATATATTTTAACACACAACCAATATATATTTCGTATAAACATTAACATATATCTAACATATACGAGAAATACATTTAACATGTATGCTGAATATATATCATATGTAACTTACATGTATTTTCATCGAATATAAATACGTATGTATTTTGCATATATTTAATGTATATACAAAATATATCAACGCATGTATACAAAAATGGAGATGTATGCTACATATATATTCGAATACATTCCAAATATATTCATATATATATTTCACATACAAATTAAATATATAAATTTCCGTGTGGGATTATTAACCTGAGACGGTCATAGCTCCCCCCATTCTCTATGATCGTCGTAACCCGAGCTCCAAGAACATTGGAGATCGACGCAAGACACCGGGAATGCATCGATAAGATAGAGCGCGGACGATACGGGCGCTCGCTTTGCGAGTCAGCGGCAACGGGAGGGCGTACCTTACCTCAAGAGGTACTCTCGATTTTCTGTTATAATGATGATGCGCATGCTCGGTTTCTAGTACGAATTGTTACCAGAAAACGAACGCGCGCATGCGCACCATCGGCAAATCGAAAGCACCTCTAGATCGCAGCGCATCATCGAGCTCGCGCCAGCCACAAAATTGCGTCAGCCGCACGTGATATTCGGCGACGAGGAAGGAGACGTACGTCAAATTGATGTCACGAGGCAACGGAGGATCATCGAGTCGGGCTGTGCGTAACACGGCCGATCGGGTATAAAATCAGCCTAAAAGCACCAAAAATCATTCTTGGCTGGGCAGCGACTTCGCGCACAGCCAAGTTTCATTCCGAACGCCAGCTTCGGCAACCTTCCCCGGGGACAGGGATAACGGCTGCTGTCTGGATTACCCCTTTACCTTAAGGTAGTCCTTGCGAATAATGTTCACTTCACATAAGTTTCAGAGACATGAGAGGGAGTTGTAGACACTTCTCGATTGTATACAAATCTGAAAAAAATCAAATTGTTCAACAAATCTCTCGGAAACATTACTTTTTTTAATGAAAATTATTTGTTCATTTTTCTGAATACGTATGAATTTTTTCAGATTTTTAAATTCACTTTCAATTTACTGACTTTGTACACGTTTTTCCCATATAAAAAAAAAAAACAAAATCAAAGTGAATTTAAAAATCTGAAAAAATTCATACGTATTCAAAAAAATGAACAAATAATGTTCATAAAAAAAGTTAGGTTTCCGGAATATTTGGTGAATAATTTTATTTGTCATCAATTTGTTAATAACATTTGGGAATTATTATTATCCAAAATTAATCTTTTCAGCTCCTTTAATATGCTTGATTTTTTCAGATTTTTATATCATCCAAAAGTGTTTGCAATTTGTTCTCATTTCTCTGAAACTTATGCGAAGTGAACACTGTTCGCAAGGACTACCTTAAAATCGCACCGGCGATTGCTCTCGGAGACGGGAGTGACTGCTGCTGTCTGTCTCCAACCTTCTTTTAAAAATAGTGCCCGCAACTACCCTTGGAGATGGGGGTAACTGCTGTTGTCTGTTTCCTTTATCCATTTTTTGATTAATTAAAATTTATTTCAGCGCGAAAGAAATTACAGAAAGATATTTCTGTGTCATCGAAAATTACCGACGACTTGATTAGATTGTATTCAATAAATTGGAAGGTTATTTCATTGATATTTAGAATCAATCACTTGAATTTTTATTTCACAGCACCCGCCCTCTCTATGAGACTGAACTCACAAAATGTCGCTTTTGGAGCAGGATTAGTAAGCCTCCAAAAAGTGAAACGTTACAAGCCCGATAGCTAAAAAATTGCGAGCGATAGAGTGCATACAGACATTGTTGAAGAAATAAAAAATGGCGTACAAAAAAAACTGAACATTGCTGCATGAAATTTTGCAGAAATATTGAGGATTACCCACACACTCCGTGTAGGGAATTTCAGCTTGATCGGTCGAGAGGCGTTCTCGAGTTAGGGCGGTTTGAATTTTTCACGTCCGGATTCACGCACACACATGCACACGCACACGCACAATTTTAACTTTTTACATTGAAAGGTTTAAAAAACATTTCAATGTAAGATTTATCAGCCGACAAAAAAGTATTTTGATAATGTGTTCAAAACATTTTTGAAATATTGGAAATATTGATAAAATATTTCCAATATTTCGAAAAAAAATGCTATTGTAACGTTTTAAAAGTATTTCCGTGCTATGAGGGTTCTTACATGCAGGTGATCTACCCGTTACATAAGATTTTGGATTAAAACGTATACAGCAAAACTTATGTAACTGTAACTTAACGTGTTTGCAGCGATGTTGATGGAACTTCGGTTATGGTCAGATCATGTTATTGCGGTATGAAATAATGTTACAATAATCCAATGAGACTACGACGTTTACGTAATATGCGTATAGCCGCTTTAGTGCATACCCTGTCGGTACGTGCAACCATAAATTAGCCGGAAATTTAACCGGTTGTTCTGGGAACTTTTTTGACGCGCTATTCACCGGAGATAACCACTACATTTTCTGCCTGGCCGCAAGCTAGGACCGTGTTTGAAGCATGTGGGTCGTTTTCAAGAATTCTAACCAACAAATAACCTTAGCTTAACTGTGAAGACAGCGGTTGTTTGCACACGCTTCATCCACAATATGACCTCGAAAAAACCGCAGCGTAAGATGGCCTGCGGTCATTTCTGATATTATAACAGCATCATTAAGTGCAAAATAACCCTAATACGTGAGACAATCGGTTATTTTTCGCCGATTTAAACAGAATAACTGTAGTTGAACAGATGCGAAAGGAATCTAGCAGTTATTTTTCCTTTTTGGGTGTTTGGCGGTTGAATTAATGGAAAACAACCGCTTGATTCTCGACGCATCAAACAAAAAAAAAGGTTTGGTAATATTGAAAAAAACTGGTTTAGTATTGTCATCGCGAATTATAACAATTTAGGATACAATACTATACTACGCAATTCGGAGAAATAAGTAAACTTAACGACCTAAAGTTGGGCTTGAACCCGGGACCTTTCGCATGCTAACCTGGACCCTTAACGCTACGCTACCGCCTATCAATTGAATTATTTTCATTCCTAGCGGGATTTGAAGATAACAAAAGTTTTCTTATCTGAAGTGAATGGATAATGAATACTTTATTTCTTTATTTATTGAAAGTATTACTCAAAAGAAAAGGTACTTTATATGAGTGCTGTGTACAGGTTCTTTTTCTTAGCATTTATTTATGTACAAATTACATGTAAAAATAAATGCTAAACAAAAGAAACTTTACATAAGACTCATATAATACCTTTTCTTTTCAGTAACAATTTGAGTAAATTAATATATAAATAATAAAATATTCATTGTCAATTCACTTCAGGTATGAAAACTTTTGCGTTGTTCAAAACTCGCTAGGAATGAAAACACTTCAAGTCCCAGGCGGTAGCGTAGCGTTAAGGTTCCAGGTTAGCATGCGAAAGGTCCCGGGTTCAAGCCCAACTTTAGGTCGTTAGGTTTATTTATTTCTCTGAATTGCGTAGTATAGTATTGTATCCTAAATTGATATAATTCGCGATGGCAATACGAACCCAGTTTTTTTTTCAATATTACCAAACCTTTTTTTGGCACATACACTCAATTCTCTTCACATTAGTTGTACTGCGGTTTTTCAGCGGTTAATTTAATGAAGAACAACCGTTAGATTCTCTATGCATCAGTTAAACTACGGGTGTTCGGCGGTTGAATTCATGAAAAATAACCGCTCGACTCCCTACGCATTAGTTGAACTGCGGTTATTCAGAGGTTAAATCCTGTAAAAGTAACTGTTCGATTCCTCTCGCATCGGTTGAACTATGGTTATACAGTGGTTCAATCGTCGAAGAACGACCGCTTGATTCTCCTCGCATCAGATTAACTGCCGTTCTTTAGCGGTTGAATCGACGAAGAACAACTGCTCAATTCTTCCCGCATCAGTTGAACTGCGGTTAATCAAAGGTTAAATTAATGAAAAACAACCGCTCGATTGCCCTCGCATCAGTTGAACTGCGGTTTATTAGCGGTTAATTCAACTTAAAACAACCGCCGGATTTTTCAATAGCGATTGTCAATGGTAATATGGCGGTTAAAATGTAAGAAAAAAACTGCCAACGGTCTTATTTGAGCGGGCAGTCCTTGGTAAAAACGTGGTTGAACCGTTGAATTTAAACCGCATCGCTCTAGAAACGCTTACCGGGATCGAATGAAACCACCGCAAGAGGCGCTGCCATCGGTTGTTTTGAAGTTGATCAGCGGTCGAAAAAGTTCCCAGATGAACCAGTTAAAGTTGCGGTTAATAACCGGTTAAGTCGTCGGTTGCACGTACCGACAGGGTAGTTATGCGGTGAGTTAAAAATTGCTTTTTGACATTGCGAGCATTTTTTTTTGTCCGATTTATTGACAGTCATTAGTTTTAGTTTTAATGTCAATGAAATTGGTAATGTGTAAGATATCGAGTAAATTTAAATCCTCGCACGATCGAAAACACGACGCGTCAGGGCGCAGAAAATCGACGTTAACGATTCTGCGTGCGCAAAGGGTAAATAATTTCACCGCGCCTCACGTCATACACCGCGCCTCACGTCATACTCGGTCCACTTGACAAATTTCGGCAAGTTATCAGCCTCTTTCTCCTTGGAGACGTCGATTACGATAGACGCGTTGTTTCGGAATGCAGAAAGCGATAAGGAGTCTAGCGGGGTGAACTCGTGTCCAAATCTCCGGATCGAGCGTGGCCGGTCGATTTTTCCAAAAGTTAATTCGACTCCATAATTACCACTGCGAGCTCCAGTCTTTAAAAGAAAGAGCCAGCAAAAAAAGATAAGTTTCAACCTTTTTATTATATGGTATGATTCAGGCTGATAACTTTGTATTGTGTATTTCTGAAAAGCGAAATTTATATGGACGGGATGGTATGGAGTGGTATGCAATGATGCAGAAGGAGAATTGTGGATAGGAAAATGATTTATCGATGATTTACGATCGGAATGAACAAGACTCAAATATAAATGTCTAACTGTCAATTGCTTCGAACATTCACTGGCTGAACAAGAAAAATCAGTACTGCAATGATAATAATACAAGTTTTTTAATTTGTTTAATTAAAATGACCATACGGGCACTCTAAAATAATTGTGTCTGTTTATTATTTGTGTTATCTGTACCATTATTATTATTATTATTATTATTATTATTTTGTGGTTGTCAATGTGGTCCTCGGACCTATACATATTAGGGTGTTTCATTTTTACTTTCTTTTTTTGTTTTTGATTCCCACCTGATAAAAGTATGGATTGTTATCGTACAAAACGCCTCGCGGAAGAGGGCCTTGGGCAAAAAATGCTAAGTGGTGTCTTCATTGGCTATTGTATAACAATTCACAAAGACACCACTTACACTTAACCGCCAGCGAGCGGCTTTTTCCTGGTGTTTTCTTACACAAAAGTAAAAGTTCTAGCTGGTGCGAAGTGATTTTTCTTTGTTTTTGTGTATTTCGAAAAAAATTTAAAAAAAAAAAAAAAATACGACATCCGTGTCCCACCGGTCAATAATTTAGACTTTCATCTAAAAGAACACTTCCCGAAAGGGGAACCTTGTCAAACCATCCCAAGTGGTGTATAACAGTTACTAAAAACTGTTATACACTGTTTTTATCATTTTTTAATATATGAAGTCATAAATGTATGTATACAAAAATGTATAATACAGTATGTAACTGTATTATATGTAGTGTATATGTACAAAACTGTATAATACAGTATATAACTGTACAATACAGTATGTAAATGACCTTGAAGATATCTGCATCAGACAAAATTTTATCTTTGGCACGCATAACTGCTGTATTTGTTTTCGCACAGACTTTTATCTGAGCTCAATTTCTTATGAAATTCTCTAGGTATGCATTTTTTATTTTTATTTAAAAATTTTTTTTGAAGGCAGTGCATCGAAAACAAATTTTTAGGCACATCATACCTACCGTATTTTTTATCGTACACACTGTTCTCTGGGCTCATTTTCTTCGTTATGAAATTCTCTTAGTTTGCATCTGTTGATTTATTTTTTTTGTTTATTTTTTGAAGGCAGTGGATGGAAAACCAATTTTTGGCACGTCATTACTGCCGTATTTTTAATCGTACAGACTTTCTTAATTATTAATTAATGTCTAATTATTTAATTAATTCAAAAACTACTATATCGATCGAAAATTGCAAAAAAAAAGAATGCGCACCTAGAATTTCATAACGAAGAAATGGAGCCCAGAGACAAGTCTGCACGATGAAAAATACGGCAGTTATAACGTGCCAAAAATTGGTTTCCAATTCACTGCCTTCAAAAAAATAAACAAAATAAGTATGAAAAATGCACACCTAGATAATTTTATAGCGAAGACAATGAGCCCAGAGAAAATTCTGTACGATAAAAAATACGGCAGTTATGCGTGCCAAAGATAAAATTTTGTCTGATGCAGATATCTTCAAGGTCATTTACATACTGTATTATACAATTCTGTAGACATACATTAGGGTGGTCCTTAAATTGAACTTTTTCGAATTTTCCGGGGGCCACCCCGTATTATCGTAAGGTATTCATTAAAAATGTCATGTACACGAAGGGTCCTCGAAATTAATGAATTGTTAGAGGTCGCTACCAGCTATTTAAAAAATTTTAAACTTCGGAAAATCTAAATTAAAAGTCGAAATGAAAAATTCGAAATGTCTTTGGAGCTACCTTGCACTTCCAAAGTATAACGTATAAACAAATCTCTGCAAAATCCCTATGAAATCGAAGCATGTTTAGAGGTTACTACCGAGGGTTAAAAAAACAAAGTTTTCAACAGTTATAGCTAATAGTTACAAAATGTTGTAGAAGGTGAAAATCCGCCATGATAAAATAACCGAATATTATGTTCGCAAAGACGTTTCTTGCGACAACAGATAAATAAAACAATCAAAGGTTTGTCGTTTCTGGTAAAAGCGAGTCGAGAAATTCTTGCAATGGTTAAAATGGATAAAATATCTCTATCGACAAACGAATGATACATTTTATTTACCTAGTTCTGAAATTACTCGTATGTACTCTTTTATCAGCTATTGAAGAGGAAAAATGTTAATTCCCTAATTAAAATTTTTCATACGTTCGTCGATAGAGATATTTTATATATTTTGATAATTGCAGGAATTTGTCGACTCCTTTTACCAGAAACGACAAACCTTCGGTTTTTTTTATTTAACTTTTGTTGTAGCATATATATCTTTTCAAATATAATATTTGCTTATTTTCCCGCGGCGGATTTTTACTTTCTACCACATTTCGTAATTATTAGCTATAATCGTCGAAAGTTTTTTTTTTTATTTGTTCCATTTTCCACCGTATACCCTGTCGGGTTTTTACGGAACCCTAGCCCGATTCCCCCTATCACTCCCTACCCGTACTCAGCTAAGCTACCTACCTTCCAGTGCGTCCGTAGCCAACACCGTAGCTACACTGTACCGCATTTGCCGGGGACACGGGGAAACTACGAAAAACCCGTGTCGATACAGACGGGTAAAATGCTTTGATTTCATAGAGATTCCGCTGGGTAAAAACCGCTGGGGAAAAATTCGAGATTTTTTTGGAGCCACCCCTTACTTCCACAGTGTAACGTATAAGAAAAATCTTATACGTTACACTGTGGAAGTAAGGGGTGGCTCCAAATAAATCTCGAATTTTTCGTTTTAACTTTGAATTTAGATTTTCTTTGAATTTAGACTAACTTTGAATTTAGATTTTAATTTTTTAAATAGCCGGTAGCGACCTCTAAAAGTGCATTAATTTTGAGGACCTTTCGCGCATCGCATTTTTATTTTATACCTCACGATAAAAATCGGGGTCCAGTCTAGGTGGCCCCAAACATTTTTTAAAAAGTTCGATTTAAGGACCAACCTAACATTCATTCATAACTTCAAAATAAAAAAAATGATAAAAATTGTGTATCACCGTTTTTAGTAACTGTTAAAGATTGTTTATAATTCTAGTCGATTAAGATACTACTTAGGATAGTTTGCCAAGGATTCTCTTTTGGAAGGTGTTCTTTTAGAGGAAAGTCTAAATTATTGACCGGTGGGACACGGGTTTTTATTTTTTTTCAAAAATTTTTTTTTTCATATTCCATAAAAACAAAAAAAATGCACCTCCCACCTGCCAGAACTTTTACTTTTTGTGTAAGAAAACACCGGGAAAACCCCGCTCGCTGAGAGTCAAGTGTAAGTGGTGTCTTTATGGATTGTTATATAAAAGCCAATAAAGACACCACTTAGCATTTTTTTGCCCACGGTCCTCTTCCGCGAGAAATGTTGTACGATAATAATTCATACTTTTATCAGGTGGGAACCAAAAAAAAAGAAAGTAAAAATGAAACACCCTAATACATATATGTTCCTGCTATATTTGACATCGGGTTTTGCTTCATACATGCAAATTTACTAGTAGTGTTCCGGTATGGATACGCACATTTTTCTCTTATACTGTGTAACCGTTTTTCCCAACAACCACGTTAACCCAAACGAGACGGCTACAAAACCCGTCTCACTCGGCCTTAAGGGTGCCAGCCGCGAGAGCGAAAGCTCTCGCGACAAAATTTTTATTTGAAGTGCCGAACCAGAGACGAGAGCGACCGGGTGTCGCTCAGCCTTGGGGAAATTGGCAGAGGGGGTGGTTCGGTTGCCTTCGCGAGGAGGAAACAAAGATCGAAACGAAACTATGGGAACTCAAAAGATATTTAATCATAACAGATATCAGGAGCGTTGTCGAGAAGCGACTAGCGTGTACGCTCGTTCCCTTGAGTTATTTCCACACGATTACCAAAAATAATTCGATAACAATAAAACCGGTAGCATTCGAAATACTGACATAGAGCGGTCACAGACAGTGCTCGAGATCTTAGCACTCGCGTTCGACATACACGCGTGGATCGCAGCCACGGTACCTTTCGCAACAATTATGAGATCGCCCGATCGCAGCGGGGTTACACGGAGATTATCAGATCGGTTCAAATCGACTCTATGAAATAAAACGGTAGAAATTGTGATATTAATAAATCGGAATATGTTCGGACTAAAGGAAAGGTAAGCGAGTCGATAAATTGGCGGAGAATTACCGCAGCTCTCTCAGATGAACGAAAGCGCGTCGACGACGGGGACTCGGGAGCCGCCGGTTGCGAGAAGCGCAAGGGCTCGAGATTGAAACGTGACTTTCGCGTGACCTCGATGCCCGTCGTTGGAACTTTTATCGCGAGAGTAGCTTACGAACTCGCACGAGGCGTTAACTAATGGAATCAAATAAGAAATTATACGAGAACCTTCCAGGCAATCATTGTAACTAACTATGAATTTACAACTGGGAATTTACTGATTTTCCCCGAGAACCAATTCTGCGTTCCACGCGCGAAAGCATGCCGTCCCCACGATAACGTGTCGAGTTTGCCCTATTTTATCTCTAGCCTCAAACCGAACGCGTACAACGATCTCACCGGTTTTGTTGCAGTTGCGGGAGCTTCTCGAGTTGTCCTTGGCTAGAAGTCCCACTTCGCATATGACGAGTCGTCGGTATTCTCGCGAAACGTTAAGCACGGATCGACAGCGGTCACAACGTCCTTCCTTCTCGGGAGCCTACGATTGCGTCCTTGAGACATGTAACGTTCTCGTTCTCGCGAGCCTTCTATCTCCCACCCTATATCGGTGTGAAATCCGCCCTCTGCTCTTATTGTCGAGAGCTTGCGAATTACGCGGGTCTGCGCGGTCGGTTTGAATATCTCGCGTTCGCGGAAACGTGAACGCGAGTGCTGAGGTGTCTCGTGGTGGGAGGTACCCATGAGATTCGCATTTTAAGCGCAACCCGGTGAGTGATTTCGACTCTGCGAGGCGAGTGATTTTCACTCTGCGAAATTTCGGCAGCTGGTGATACGTCGTGGTCGGGTGGAGGTGCTATCGTCTGTAACGTGGCGCGCTACCTCGGTAGCGACGCGACTGCATGGCGGGTGGCTTAGCGAGGCTCCAGCCTGCTGATAGTGCGTGACTGTGGCGGCGAAATCGGTAACAAGGCCAGCCTGCTGTGTTGGTTGCTGCGACGAGATCGGCAGCGAGGCTCCGGCCTGCTGTACGTGGCCCTTGTTGGAGTGTAGAGGACGAGCTGAAGATGTCTTGACGACGGCTGCGACCGTCGTACGTTCGAGAGTTTTTAATCGTAAATAAATAAAAATACGGAAATTAACCATGGGAACAGATTGCTCGCGATTGACCCTGTCTCATCGCCTGGAAGGGACTCCTCCCGGGAGAAAGGGTCCCGCGCTCCGTGTCGATACGAGCGAGAGCTGGAGATCGAGCTCTTTTTGTGACGGGAGCAGAAAAGCCCCGTCACAACTGATAGTGTAATTTGAATTACGGTCTGTGAATAAGCAATTGTACGGTATATACCATTTATCGAAACTTTATTTCCAAGTCCGGCACAGCTCAATAGGTATGTTTGCAGACTACAAATCCAAGGGTCCAAGGTTTGAATCCCAGCGATGCCACAAAAAACAATTAGATTTATTCCAATATGAATTTGTTTCTAGAAATAGAATAAATGTACTGTAGCACGATTTCGCAATGGCCGAAAATCGTCTACTGAATTCCCGAGTTTCTCTCCCTTTTTATTTTACCCGAAGGGATGGGCGCCAGGTGCACCGAAATGCACCGAGCGAGAAACCTAAACAGTCCCGGCTGAACTGCTGTCATCTCGAGGGTAGAGTGGCTGCATAAGCGATTACGGTACGGGCCGATTCACAAAACACAAACAAACAAATAAATAAATAGCAACCCCAGAAGATACGGGAACCAAAGACTCGAGCATTTATTAAATCAAAGAAATAATCTAATGAGGGGAGAACCGGAGAACCCGGAGTAAAACCCTCGTCCCGTAAAATAAAATCCGTTAACAATTTCGTACATGATCTTTGACAGTTACACGATATTTGCACACTTCGACGCTCACACATTCACACACACACCGACGGTCGCGCCTCCCGGACTCTCATGTTTATTTCACGGGCGACTTTACGACACTCTCTCCCACACACTCACACAGCATGACTGACACAGACCAACGCCTTCTCATTTACCCGGCCCAATAAATGCGGCACTAAATAACATTCACCCGGCCCAATAAATACGGCAATAGAGAAATAATCGCACACACCTAATCACGCGCTAGAGACGTCCGCAGGCGACGACACGACGAATAAGGCGACTCCCCGTGAAAGCTTCCAAGGCGGCACGCAAATCCCTCCCGCAAAATACTAAATTTAATTCTCAAATTTTACGTTATCGTTTTCCCCAAAAAGAAAAACCCCGACGGCTTCGAGGAAGGCCGTGTACGGTTTCTCGAGCCGGCCACGCGGCGATAAACACAAAATATAAAACCCGTCGCAACGTCACGCACACCTGCCGAATCACGGCGGCCTCGATCCCTCCGGCACGACCGAACGAAGCACGCCGTCGGTTACACAAATTAATTCCCCTCACGCATGGGGTTACAAGACGCAATACAAAAATACTAACTGGCCGTAGCCTTACACAAACAATAAACCCCTTGGACGAAAGCTCACCGGATCAAGTCGTAACACCGTGAACGGGAAAACGGTCCTGATATAATGGCCGTAAAGGAATCCATCTTCTTTCCATGGATAATTCCCGGGTTCGATGACACAACTAACACGCTCGCTCGGACTCACAACGGAAAGTGCCCCGAATATCGATCTGCGATCGCGCTCGCTACCGTTATCCCTACCTCCCTGCCTAATCGTCATGACATATTCGTCAAATCTCGGGCATTCCTCGGCCCTTTCCGGAAATTTGCGCACGGCACGCGGCCCGTCAAACGCTACGCTCATCGATCCGCTGATCGAGTCTTCGCATGTACGAAATCTTCTTCGAACGCCGATAACGTGGAGCTCCCGCAAAGGTACTCAATTCCCCCTGACGGGAGACTCCCGACGAATCTTCTTTGCAGCCCGAGACTCCGGACGACTGCAACTATCGATGCGATGCGTAGAATAGACGAATCGTAGATCTTCTCAGATGATATTCTCTTCTTATCGTTGACGCCTCCGACAACAGGGAGGTAGAACCGTCCAATTCGGTATTTTAATCCGAGCTTCACGTCCGATGTTCTGCTTAATCGACACTCTCGTCCCGGCGTACATGACAATTATTACCAAATAAATTACTAAATATTCTAATTTATCATCTAGACCCTGCGGTGTCGCCTTGTGTGAGCCCGAACGAGCCAGGGAAAAAATGCGCAAAAAATTGCCGCGCTACAGTACTTGTGAATAATAATGATGCTAATTGAGATATGGTTAAGAGCGATTTTTTTTAATTTATTGACTTCCGTATTATGTTAACTGTTACAATCATTTACGTTGCAGTCATGTAACTATTATTGTTTATGTTATGTTACAGTTAGATATCGCTATCTTCATTTTACGTAGGGTAAAAGTGGGGAATATGGACCGGTCCATATTTCATTGATTTACGTGTTAATCGGGCTGGTCCATATTCACCACGTTTATCCTATTAGTAACAGAACCGTTCCGTTCTAGCCATTGTAACCTCTCCCACTTCCCCCCAACATCGAGAGCATTGAAGCCGTGCGAACGACGCAGCGGCAAAGCCTAGGAGACATAAGTGGCGCCATCTCCTAGGATCAAGAGGAGGCCGGGTCGATTCTCCGACCTCGCACATGCGTCAAAGAAGAATCGGAGGATTATCAACGTTAGAAGCACTGAGAAACCGAGGAAAAATCGACCAAGACCATTGGTCAAAAGTGTCGACACGCATAAACACTGACGACACGGACCGAGCACAGGGTTAGTTCAACAGGTAACACTGGACACGCGTCAGGGCCATACCGACCCGGGATTGGAGGGTGAGGGGAGAGCCCCCCGGGACTCTCAAGCCAATGTTAAAATTAAGACGAAGAGACTACTCGTAGGCGTGAGTCCGCCAAAACCCTGCTAAACCAATAGAGTGGGCGGTGTAAATCGGCGTATAAAAGAGCTTCCAATCGACCGTAGATTATCAATATACTTTATCGACAGTCAACGGAAGCAGCTCCAGCAGTAACAAGTGAAAAAGTGAAAGGTGAAATACAAGTGAAAGTTGTGAGTTTGTGCTAAAATTCGGCAAAAGGACTTATAAAAATTCGGTGCCTCACGACTATAAAAATTCTGTGCGGCCGAATTTGGACTTATAAAAACGCTGCGCGGCATCGATTGGAACTCGTAAAGAATCAGTGCCACATGAAAAAGACTTATAATCTATCTCAGTGCACGCAAAAGAACTTTTAAAAATGCAGTGGATCACGTTCGAGGACTTGTAAGATCTCCGGAGTTAAACAACGAAGAATGACGATAAACCCGTCGTTGCCAACAAACGGACTTATGCGGTTCCGGTGCGGTGAGGAAAAACTCATAACAAATTAGAGTGGAACGTAGGGATAATAAAAAGTCTCAAAACATAAACCGAAAGTGTGTGTGGAAAATTTCCAAAGTGACAGGTAGGAGAAGTTATGCGAGGAGAGAGAAAATAATCTCGCGACTCAGTAGACGAAAAAGGGACACGGAAACGCCCAGATTCACTCCACAACGTAACCCTCTGTGAAACCGTTACAAAACGCGGCATAAAAAATCGGCTAAATAACCTATCAAACATCGAGGTGAGCGAACTGCCACAACGCACGAGTGCCGTGCCGTCATGACAAGAATAGCCGCGCATGACAGCTATCTCAAACGCATGCGTGAGCCCGGAGTCGTCTTAGTGGCGCCTTTCATATGGGAGAAAGTGCATAGGCTCTGATTTGCAAGAAAAAGGAGCTGAAAACTGAGGCGAGAACTACAGTCTGGCTTGAAGTATGGGCATCATAACGCTCAGCGCACGATCCCAAACGCACGCCAGACACATGGCTTGTACTATGCTACTATCTGGCTTGGCCATATGTAACATAATACGGCCGTTGCTTGCCCGTAGCTACTTGGATTCTGCTTCGCTACTGTCTGGCTCGAGTCTTGTTAGGAGTGGGCGAGTTTTGCGGAGTCATAATTATTCAATAAAATGAATAAATAACGACATGAATGGTGGTCGTGGCTGTGTGGATCGGCGCGCGCTTCATACGCAGTAGGCCCGGGTTCGATTCCCGGTAAGCACCAAGAATTTTCTGTGGTGTTCTTGTCTGCGAAAAAGTGGTTTGGAACCCACTATAATAGTAGGTCCAGAGGAAAGATCCAGCGCCTCGGTACGGGAAACCGAAAGAGTGAAAAGTGTCGCGGGTTCGATTCCCGACACTAAAGTCCCGTAGGTGAAAGGACAACGGACGAGGACGTAGTTCAGGATATAGGACGTACAAACTACGACTATATCCGTATGTCCGGAACTACTGACACTTGACGGGGCGCGACGAAGCTCCGGGCCCAAGAATCGAACCGGCGACAACGGATAAGGAAGGAACAAGAAAAAGTGAAGGAGCCCGGAACGCTTAGGGAATCGGTGTAACCACATAATACCCAGTAATAAATAACGGCCTGAAAAAAGTATTTCCATGTTTTCTGCTTGTTCCCCCCTCTATGATTACATTGCTGACGAATATAGCCTGAAAAAATCTTACGGCTTTTTGGTGGCCTTGAACTGACAATTCTACCAACATTGTTATTCCTACCTAATGACGCCACCAACTACACTGCGGACTACTTTGGATAAACTGATATTTTTATGGTATATAATGTGATCGTATATGCTGACAAATTGGTATACGGGAAAAATGTTTTTTAAATATTGAACTCTTAGCGAGATATACATTGATGGTTTAAGGCCCCCCAACACGGTGCAATTTTTTTTTCTTTTTTCTGAATGATGCATGTGTTAAGAATGTTCTCACAAAATTTTTGAAGAAATTTGTAAAATTGACGAAGATACAGCATTTTCTGTGAAACGGTTCGAAGCGAGCGACCGTGCCGAGCGGCAGGTGTGCGGCCGTCGACCGAGTCTGCTACCTACGGACCGTTTGTTGGCCTACATGGTCCACAATTCTTGAAAGATATTTCCGTTAGGCCATTGAGACCTCAGTAAGAACGAACTTCTTGAACGATGTTTAAGTGGTTTTAATCAGAATAACAACGAGTGTTTAAACTCCGTTATATGGAAATTTGCACCAAAGGCATCGTCGAACGGCAACCCCACTGTTGAAACTGCCGCTAATATCGCCTCAATACTTTTTAACAATGGCTATATTGGTCTCATAAATGTATTGGAGGTGTTAAATATGAAAATTGGCGAGACGCTCTATCAATATTGTGAAACCATGGACGAGAAGCGTATATTCAACGCCAACCTGCAAGCCAAAAAAAGCACGCATAAGGGTCGTTTGCGTGGAAAAAATCAAAACACCAATCAATCTATGCATACTGACGAGCTGTTCTATGGTTCAGGAATAGCAGACTAACGGTGAGAAACATTATAATAACAGAAAAGAAAAAATTTAGCTTTTACGTACGAATTATTCGTTACCAAAACTTTGAACGCATTTTTCTCGAAAATACTTTTTTCAACCTTGACGACATATTTAAAAAACTATACATCCAATTTGCATGGGCCAAGTTTTAAATTGTTCGCAAAGCCAGTCTCTACGTCTCCACGTAGCGATTTTTTCATAAACGGTCACCTTCCATTTTTAAAAAATATAACCAGTACAAAAAATTTCGTGAAATTTGAAGTAAAAAATTTGCTGGTCCGCCATTTTTTTATTTTTTGTGATATCGGGTTTTCCCTACGTCATGATGTAAACCTAAATGTCTAGTTTCTAAATAAATTTTCTTTTATTTTTCAGATGAACTGTATAGCTTTATCGATGTCGACCGCCGAGCAACAATTTAGCCGGAGTGCACTTTTTGACTGGACGTATACCGCAAACAACGCTGTGTATTTGGATAAATATTTTTTTATACACTCTTCTATATGTATATATTGACCACGAGAATTATTAAAAAATTTCGACACATAATTTACTTGTAAAAAATTACGAAAAATGTACCCTCGTCTCGCGCTCGCGCCGTGTTGTGGGGCCTTAATGCCATAAGGCGATTAAGCTGTGTAGAAGCATATTCTGTATGTCTGTATGCCCTTCAGGCCTTAGATCATCGGTAAGTCAAAAGTTCTCGATACTATTCATTCACTTATCTCAATAAAAATGTTCAGAATATTATTTGGAACATTTGTGTATAATTTTTAACATATTATTAACGATTGCGCAAGATCATAATGATCTAGAAACATGTTTTGCATGTCCTAGAATGCAAAACAAAGCATCTTTCCATTTTTGTCTGTCTGTCTGTCCCGTCCGAAAACATAATAAGTTTTCAACAAGATTTCAGATCGCACCGAAACTTGTCTGTCTCTTCTACATATTTATTTATTTATTTATTTATTTACAGTAGCAGACCGGAAAATCTCTTTTACAATTTGA
This sequence comes from Amblyjoppa proteus, assembly GCA_963922035.1. Taxonomy (NCBI): domain Eukaryota; kingdom Metazoa; phylum Arthropoda; class Insecta; order Hymenoptera; family Ichneumonidae; genus Amblyjoppa; species Amblyjoppa proteus. The sequence continues at coordinate 23,948,710 of OY998232.1, forward strand.
CAAGTTATTAAATTTTTTGTATTTATGTATAAAGAAAAGAAAGAACAAGAACATATTCCACGCTGTATGCGCTAAAAAAAAATAGTTACTTGGTGTCGAAAATCACGCGGTAGCCCGCTGACTAGTAGTTAATTGCTAAATTACTCAAAGCGAAGAATTTGGTTTGAAACCGCAGTCTTGAAGTGTTGAAAATTCCTCCCGGAGAAAAATTCCCGGGCTAGGTCGTTGGTACGGTTGATGATGCGGTAAACTTCTGATATCGCCGCAAAGGTGCTTCTCACTGTTGAAACTTCGAACGTTGGCGTCCTCAGAGCTCTGTCCGAAGGATCTCGAATTCGAAATCTCTGGTTTAAATATTGGCAATCGATCTTGTCCGAGATAATCTTAAAGAGGAACATTTGGTCGTTTAGTTTCCTTGAGGATGCGAGACTCGGGATTCGGAGCGTCCTCGCTATGCGAGAGTAATCATGGTCTCTCTGATGTATGGGCTGGCCCAGCTTGAAATTCGGAGAAACTTGTTTTGCACTCTCTCGAGTTTTTGAGAGCACGGGTTCCAAACTTCGGAAGCGTACGTTAGTATAGGTCTCACTAACGTCATGTAGTATGCTCATCATCTCTGCCCGCTGAAAATCCGCTGCGAAGCGACTGACAAACCCAAGCGTCTGAGCGCACATTTCGTTACCTCTTCGATGTGTGGCACGAAACTGAGCTTGTTATCGATCACAATACCGAGGTCCCTCATTACTTCAACTCTCTCGAGCCTGCTTCCTCCGATTATATATCTATAGTCGATGTTTGTTCTTTTCTTCGACAATGATATGGTCTTGCATTTTCTAGTGTTGAGCCTTAGCCGATTTTCTTCGCACCAGCTTCACATTTCATTCAGATCTATTTGCAGTTTCCTGCAGTCCCCGATGTTCTCAATCTTCAGGAATATTTTGACGTCGTTCGCGAACATTAAGAATCTTGAGTGCATAAAGAACGAGGCCATATCGTTGATAAAGATAAGGAAGATCAGTGAGCCGAGGTGAGAACCCTGCGGAACGCCACAGCATGCTCGAATAATGCATGACAGGAAGTTCTTGTACCGAACACGTTGAGTTCGTCCTCTCAGGTAGTCCTCGATCCACTTCAAAAGCATCCCGGAAATGCCTAGAGTTTCTATCTTCGTTATAAGGCAGGAGAGCCATACCGAATCAAAGGCCTTCGCAAAGCCCGTATAAACCACATCGACTTGTTGTTTTGCTTCTACGCCCTCAGTGGCATAATTCTCATATATCATTAGGTTCGGCACTGCCGACCTTCCTTCTATGAAGCCATGTTGTTCCTCAATAATTGTAATTCTTATACGTCTTGACAAGAAGCCAGCAATAAGATCGTCCAGGATCTTCGGGATGGTTCTGATGATTGAGATTGGCCTGTAGTTAGCGACCACTGTTCTCTCTCCGCCCTTGTGGATCGGTACAATGAAGCTCTACTTCCAAACCTTGGGGAAACTTCCAGTAGCCAGCGACATGTTGAAAAGATAGGCTATTGGGCCTGCCAAAACTTCCGCTCACGGTTTTAGTATAGATGCTGGTATTCCATCCGGACCTACGCCTTTATTCACGTCTGGATTCCTAAGTTTGCGCGCGACCTCTTCTATTGTGAACCTTACCGTGTATAGTTCGACAGTGTTCACCGCGGATGGGGGATAACCCGCATCCGGGCGATCGTCCACATATACTGACCCAAAGAAATCCGCAAATAGCTCCACCGCTTCCCTTCCGGTAATAGCATTCGCTCCTCTGTGCCTCATCGTCGACGGCAGGCCCCTTTCTGATCGGCGAGCGTCCCCGAACCACCAAAAGGCTTTGACATTGTTTGGTATCTCGTTTTCCACTCTGGCCACGTAACCTGCGTAAGACAGACGCAATTTGCTTGCACAATCCTCGCAGCCTTCGGAAAGTTTCGTACAGTTCCTGTGATCCTGTTCTTTTTTAGTTCTTGTGCGGGATCTTCTTGTCCCAAATGCATCGTTTTAGCTCCCCGGAAAACCATGGAGGATCCCAATTATTTATTTGCCTCTTCTTGGGTATGTTTAGATCCATTGCTTCGAGCATGTTTGTATAGAAAACCCCTAGTTACGGCTTCGGCTGGCATATGTACCCACATCTCATCCTACGATACCCTCGAGATGAAATCGATCAGGGAGGGGATATTTGGTTTCTTGAAGTCATATCCAGTATCTTGGAATTCGAGAGGTGCCGTCGGTACATATCCGATCTCGCAGAGGAGCGTTTTGTGGAAGCTTGAGTCCTCCTCCACCAGTGGTTCCATGGCGGCCACGATTGTGAGCCTTCTTTGATTAAAAAATAAATCCAGAACGTTGCTATGTTCATTCATCGAGTTTACTTGTTGGTTTAACCTAAGAAACTCGCACGCGTCGCTAAAGATCGCCGCTCTCTCTCTACACGTTGCTTCCACCCGCAACGAATCGCAACGAACTTCATCCTCTTCACTCACCCAGAAGACACGTGGAAGGTTAAAATCCCCTGTTACTATCAACTCATGGTCCGGTAGCGACTCGGCGACCTTTGTGGTTGTCCTAACAATCTCTTGGAACAATTGTGCCTCCATCGGCGGAGGGATATACACTCGTTCAATTACGAATATTAGACTCCCCCTCGCAACCGTGACGAAAGTCTGTTCGACATTACTTTCTTCTATTTGGCATCTCGCACTATGCAATTCTCTTCTCACGGCGATGAGGATTCCTCCTCCTCTCCTTACTCCGGCTGCTCCCTCAGGTCTGCTCCTCCGGTACACTAAGTAATCGCTGAGGCCTAGCTCTGCGTCGTTTATCCCCTGGTGCAGCCACTTTTCTGTAAATACAATCACATAATAGGTTACTGCATTTGTCAGCAGTGACTCGCGGAGAGTCGACAGCTTCGTGCGTAGACCCCGGACATTCTGGTAATACCTTCTGAGAATTCCCGTCTACCTATTCGGTTTTCCTGCGTTGTTTCTAAGGCTCCCCTGCGTTTAACATCATTAATAATTGGGTTCCCTTTGTAGATTATTATTATTTTCTTCGCAATGTTCCGCTCATGTTTCTTCATCTCCTCCAGCTGTTTCTTGATCGCTTCGAATTTGTCTCTCTGTGCCTGAGTTCGGTTGTCCCGTATGACAACCGCACGTAAAAAAAAGGTTTCGTTGTAACAGCAAAAGTTTGATTGCTGAGCTCCAGGTTGCTATGTCAGCAATACGAATTGCTAATGCAGCAGACGTATTATTCGCCCAGCAAAAATCATTTATTATGAGAGCAAAGCGCACAGCCACGTAACATTTGCTGGAACAGCAAATGATTTGCCGACGCAGCAAAAGAGTTTGTTAATGTAACAAAAGTTAGCTTGTCAGCGTTGCAAATTCAGTTTGTTGGCGATGATTTGCTAGTGTAGCAAACAAGATTGTCGGTGTAAAAAAGAAAGCTTGCTAGAATTAGAATTTTTTACGCTACCTTATTCCGTTCGTCGATTTTATATTTTTAAAAACCTGAAAATTGAAATTTTCACATTGCTTCCTCATTATATTCTTTTACTCACAAAGCCTGTTCCATGAGAAAGCATCGTCTATAATTGGCTTCCTCTATGAGGAAGCCAATTATAGACGATGAATGAAAGTGAGTAAAAGAATATAATGAGGAAGCAACGTGAAAATTTCAATTTTCAGGTTTTTTTATGGCTTCAACCTCATGCAACAACCAATCGGCATACAAATAACTTGACAATAATATTCTCCGATATTTTCGAGTTTCGTTTCTCATGGTTTTATTTTTATCGTAAGATAATTTTTTATTTTTAGCGAAAATTCGAAACCGCGTAGAATCTGAACGTCTGTAAAGATTTTGTTAAAAATTGGGTCAAGTAATAAGGATAGACGCGTGATAAATTTCAGCTCGATACCTAAAGCTGTTCTCAAATCATGGAAGTTAAACGATATAATTTCGTAAAATTCAAAAAATTCAAAATCTCATAAAATTTAAACGATTCGACCGATTATATCGATTTATTGTCTATAATGTCTTTTTTAAAAAGAATGGTCTTAATGAACGTATGATTATGTATTATCTATCTATACATAATCACTGATTCTACTTCTATGGCGTGAGAATATACCACCTTCCTAAGCAGTCGATAGCGTAGTTAGTAGCGTCATTAGGTACATAGATAAATAGGTAGGAACGTAGGTAGGGTCGTTGGTTCGAATCTCCCCAATGGGTAAAGATTTTTTCCGAGAATTAAGGGCGGCACATCATCACAATTTTAAGAGCCATCATATAAAACATGAAAACAATTTTTTTTGCTTCGGTAATGCATATTTTATGTAATTACGACTTTACACACACACGCATATATGGTCAATCGAACCTTTATGCTATGCTGGTGTGGCTGTTGTTAAATGTTGTCGCAGCAAGTTATCAAGCGGTTCCCAGCAAGTCAATTTGCTTCCTCAGCAAAACAATTTGCTTCCCCAGCAAATCAATTTGTATCCCCCAGCAAGTAAATTTTTGGTTCCGCAGCAAATCAAACGTAGCAAATATTTCTTGCAACTGCAGCAAGTACTTCTGCTGTCACTATGTTTGCTAACGATTTTTGCTGCGGCAACTAATATCTTGCTGCGGTTACTAATATGTTTTCTCCGTGTGATCAGACAACGTAAGGTCTGGCCGAGCCAAGAACTAGCCAAGGAAGAGCCACGGTGTGGCCCGCTCAGCTTTTTGCCAAAGGGTAAACCAAGCTGTGCACCTTGGTCTGTCTAAACAGATAGTGTATAGGAACTACAGCACTAAACTGTCGTCCCATGCTCGAACCCCGAAGGGATCTCGCGCCCATTAAGAGCAAACGCAACGAAACGTCCTATTCTACATTCGTAGCGTTGTCGCGTGCCCTCCAGAGGCCTCCTCGAATTGAAGTGTGGATTGGGCGTGAAGCACCCAACGGGCGATGTCACACCTCCCCCAGGCTACCTTGACTGGCTGAGTTCACAATGGAACTCATTCCTAACGAGTGATGGTTGCCACCCGGTGGTATGTAGACTCAAGCGAGGCTCCGACACGCCCTCGACGGTTCAGTCCAAACTGTCTCATGTCACACGTATGGTCTTGAACGCGACGTGCACCAACTCAACCAGCTCGTTGGCCTCCTCCCGTACAAGTCAGTCCACCGAGAACCATTGTTTGATACCCTTTGGGAAGGATACCCAATTTGGGCACTGGGGTGACAATCGATCGGCCGTTCATCCCCGGCCATCCTTGACCAACAACTCGCCCAACACACCTAGGGTCCGCTGGATTTCAACTCCGTTCAAGACAAATCACCAAACGCCATGCGACAAAGCATTAGCGCCCGACGAGTCGTATCGACATTCGAACCAACAGTCTCTCAGGGTGTGGCATGAGAGGCTTATTGGATTTTTGTAACAACTCCCCCAGAGCAGCCTAATACGAGCTCTATCTGGGTTCGTTGAGTCGCCTGAGATCCCGGTTTGCCCTCGACTGAGGTGTACAGTGCGTGCCCCGTGAAGGCCAGATCCCAGACTTGGCGTGGAGAGGCTTTAAGTTTCGCTTACACTGTCCCATTAAGGTAAAGAGAGGTTTTATGGGCACGTTGAGGTAACGCTCTGTCTACGCTTTTCACGGCTCGAGCGCTCATCCACAACGCGTGATCCTCATTACCCCCCATTTACCTTCGCACCGATCTGTCTAAACAGTTGCTAGATATCATACGCGAAGAGGGTCTGGCTCTCAAAGCTTATTTCCTAAGCCAGAGTTAAACAACGCTCTGCCATACTCATGCCAATGACCGGAACAGCTTACCACGAGCTGCCAGACATTTGCCAAGCAACATTTTCGTGCTCGGGTGTTCACGTACAGCAAAGTGAAACAACAGTAGGGGAAATATGAAAGAGGTATAACCGACGTAAACGAAATATGTTTTTCCTAACGCATGCACGTAAAATCCTGTTTTCCGTTCGTGTGAAGTGTGCACAGAAAAACACTTTTTCGCATCGCAGGCGAGAAAAAGATTGCGCATGCGTACAAACCCAATACGGTCATTTTTCCGGCACTAGTGCGGAAAAGTGCCTTTCTACGCACACTTCACGGGAACGGAAAGCGTGATTTTCTCGAATTTCTTAGGAAAAATTATGTGAATGGCATGGACGGAGAGAAGGGAGTTTTAACTCATATGAATGCCGCACTCGCCTTCGGCTCCTGCGGCATTTTCACACTCGTCAGGAACTCCCTTTCTACGCCATTCCCATACAAATAACTATTAATTAATTCTTTGAAGGAAATAAAACATTGTGCGTATTGATCACAATGAATCCTAATGTTGTTTACTCCAAAATATCCAATACTCCATTTTTCTATATTTCGTCATTTTTATTTTATTTATTTATTATTACTTTTCAAAAATAGTTTTCAGAATTTTTTGTCGGTGTTAGGATATTGTTACCGATGGTTTTTAACACCTTGTAAAGATATTGTTCTTGCTCTTCATTGTTCGTCTGAATTATAATATTTCTGTATGAGAGGGATTCCTCGCTCGGCAATATCATTAACGACTGTCATGTTCTTAAACACCGTTTGGCATTTTTGGAAGCATTCGTCGTTTTCCCACAGCTCTGGTGCTTTCTAAAGAAATTCGTACGACAGCTCGAACTGATCAAATAAGAACAGTTTTCTCATCTAAACTGATTACATAAGAACAGTATTCTAATTTAATCAGTTCGAGCTGTCATATGAATTTCATCAGAAAGCACCAGAGCTATGGGAAGATGACGAATCATAACAGTCATCAATGATATTGCCGAACGAGAAGTCACCCTCATACAGAAATATAATAATTCTCAATGATGAACAATGAAAAGGAAAAGCAATATGTTTTGCAAGTTGTTAAAAGCCATCGGCAACAATATCCAAACGCAGACAAAAAATTCTAAAAGCGATTTCCGAAAAGTGGTAATAAATAACAACAAAAAAAAACCAAAAATTACGAAATGGAGAAGAATATTTTAGAGTATTCTCTTTACATTATTAGAAGATACTTTAGAGTATATAATACTTGAGTGTATACAATAAATTACTAATATTTATTATTATTATTATTATTATTATTAAATTACTAATAACATTAGTCATTTATTGTCATCAACACGCACAATGATTTATTTCCTTCAAAGAATTGATGAACACATATTTCGTTTATGTCGGTTATACCTCTTCTATTTTTGCCCTCCTGTTCTTTTACTTTGCCGTACAAGAGCAGCAATGTTCCACCTAGTTGCCGTCATGCTCAACGTTAAACACGGTTAATACTTGATTGGATGGTGGTTAACAGCTAACTGTGACCGACGGGAATTATTAATATATATTTTTCAAAAATTAATAACATCCAGTAAATTCAGTACATTTAAAAAAATACAAATCTCGCATGAGCGACCCAATTTTTATATGTCCATGGAGGTTTTGCCAATTGAATGAAAATGGCAGATAAACGGGCCAGTGTCGGCGTAACAATATTAATAACCCAACCTTCGGCTAATGTTCGGCCAAGTATTAGTTTGCCAATCATTGGTTTGCCGATTTGAGGCTAATGTTCGGCCGAGCATGAATTCACCATCCATTAGTCAGCCGATATTAGGCCAATATTCAGCCGAAGATCGATTTGCCAACGATTGGTCTGTTGATGCGTCGACCGATGAACCATTGGTCTGCCGATTTTAGGCCAATGTTCGGCCGAATATCGTCCCGCCATTCTTCGGTTTGCCGATGTGGCGCCAATATTGGGTAATCAACCAGCGTCGCAACCCAAGTTATTTCTCACAAGCGAAAGTGTACTCGGGAGTCAGTATAAAAGCATGCGAAATTACACCTCCCTTAATTCTCGCAAAAGATGCGTATTATTTTTGGGTTCCGTACTCCATAGTCAATAAATGCCTAGGCAAAATATTGACTGAGTATGATCAGGGCCAGACCCTCGTCGCGGATGGTATCTGGCAGCTCTTTGGACAGGCCAAGGTGCACAGCTTGGCTTACCCTTGGGCGGAAAGCTGGGCCGGCCACATCGTGGCTCTTCCTTTGCTGGTTCTTGGCTCGGGCAGACCCTACGTTATCACTTCGCTGTGGAAATAAATGAGTTGTCTATGGCATACATGTGAACATGCCACATTGTGGCTAATATTTGGTAGGTGTTTCGCCCAGTCGAACACTACAATATTTTGCCTCTGGAAAGCATTTGGGCATGCCACACAATGGCGATTATTTGGCTGATCTTTAGCTCAGCCAACTACTTCAGTATCTCCAGTCCCTGGGTAGGATATGGGTATGCCATACCGTGGCTGTTATTGGGCTATTACTTTGCTAGACCAAACATTACACTATCACTTGTCTCTGGACAGCATGTAGGCATGCGGACATAATAATCTGAAAGGACTAGTCCCCAGCGAAAGTTACCGTATTGTATTAAAGAAGATAAAAATTCCAGTTTTTTATACGTCTTACAACAGCTGTTGAAAAAAATCAAAGGATAGAAATTTACGCGAAGAAAGTTTATAATTTTTTATTTCTAAGATTTTCAACATGTCATTCCCGGTCCTTTTGATTTTATAAATTTTTTCAAAGTTTATATCCATGGTTTACCTGATAATTCTGTTCATAATGCTAAAATGTATATAAAATCATATCGACGGCAATGAAACAGACGAACGTATCCAAAATATTTTTGCAAGTTGGATAGTATGAGATCCGCCGTTTTGTTTCTTAGCCACATATATTTATATCAGATTCTCTTTCGAGCAAAAATGTCTTCCTTGCGTTAATTTTATATAACAATTCTAAATTCATTCAATGAGCAGTAGACCAAGATTCATTTTTCATTCAATACACATTTTTTACAATTGATATTTTTTTTTCTCATTCGAGTGACTTTCTGAGACAATGGAGACACCGCTGTATAGTAACACTCATTTTGTTTGTGACTATCTGGATGTAAGTCTGTCTGCGCACATTTGCCATGGCTCTGAGCCAGACGAGCGCCAGTGTGTAGCCAAACGAAGAATTTGTACTCGGGATCTCTGACTGCAGTATACAGCATACAGCATTGATGCTGTCTTTCTGTGATTTTATTGGCTTCGCAATAAAATTGAAACTGCTCGAGTCATTCTTCGAAATATCCGGGAACATCCTCGTCACCAATTTTGCATTCAGGAACGGCGGAGCTTGCTCAGACTAATAGGAAATGTGATTTACCGTAAATAGTGAGACTGTACTTCGTAGATGGGAAATAAAGTATATATATTGCGATGACCGAGCGAATGAACAACGCGCGTATTAGGTTTCGGAGCGGATATTATTAGTATAATCACGGCTAAGTATCTCGAGTATGAACAGTCAAACGTCTGTACTTTGTGAAAGTCCGATCAAGACTGTTTTACATGACGATCGATGTTGTATCGATCGTCCGTTCGTTCGTCTATTGTCAAACCTAATTAATATCATGTGTCTTAGCCAATAGTCAGCTACATATTCGTTACATGACTCCCCTCCTCCTAAGTTGCTGCCCCGGCGACACCTAGTCCACCCTAAGATGTGCCATGGTCCATCATTCTAAAATCTGTCCAATATTCATTAACTTACACCGTTCCGACATTTGTCCATGTCCACAAAGAAAACCATGGCCGAAAAACCTTAGCAAGAACAGTGTTCACAATGCTAAATAGACTCATTTTGTCCTAGACTAGTTTCTGTCAAGTCTGAGCTAAATAATTTCATGCTGTCCTATACCACTCTTTGTCAAGCTCATTTTAATTACTTCATTGCATAAAAATGTATCTTCTTAAGTCGTCTTCTCTTCATCGACGGATTGAATGTATCTGTCTATCCGTTTCCATATTCGTCTAGAGTTTCTCCAGAAAGTCGGTAACTCCATATTCTAGTTCCAAACTCCAGTCGTAAGGGCAGGAGACAGGAATGTAGAACACTCAGGAATAAATTAAAACCAGTTATATACATCACAACTGCGTAGGTATCAGAAAATAATAGGGATCCGCTTCCCTCACTACGCAACGATATTTCGCTATTAAATTCTATGAACGTATTTCTATTCCTGATCTTTCTGACTTTGCTTCCATATTTGGGCAATTACATTGAACACAATATGAACCTATCATCCTCGAACAATTGCCAGAACACACGACTTCGAATGTCAATGCCAAGACAAATAATTTTGTCTTGGCATTGACAATTGAATATTTGAATAATTTAATAAGTTAACAAATAACTTAAATAATTCAAACGAATTAATAAAAAATATACCCTGATTATTTGTTGAAAACTTATTTATCTATTTATTATAATTTTTTTTACATTACTGTGATACAAAATGAATGTTCCTAGCATCTTATGGTTATGGTTATGGTTTGTTACGCGATGCGAACACTCAGTCCTGCTGGACCATTGTACTCGGGCCCCTTTTGGGGGACCCGCAATACTCTATGGTTGGGACGGGGGTCCGGTGTCTTCTACAAAGTGGAGAAGCCCACCAATGCCCGTCACCTCCAACTGTAGCGCAGTCAGAGCTGGGGCTCCGAGGGTTTTCAGTCGAGTCCCCTCTAGTCCCTCGCACACCGCTATTAAGTGGAGGGAGGTCTCTTCTTCTTGTCCGCAGAAACGGCATAGCGAGTCCACCTCCCACCCCATCCTTTTCAAATGCTGCCCGGTGTACCAGTGTCCTGTGATCAGGCCTACCAGCAACCTCGGCCTTTGCCTATCTAAGGCTATCTGCTCCGAACCCAGCCTCTCAAAGGGGCCCGCGGGTGATGAACTGCTCGGCAGTCCACCTCCTCATGATCTCCTTCATGACGCCTGGGGCTACCAGTACCGACATAGGGATGGCCACTATGGATCCTATGGAACCCATCCTTGCCAAACCGTCAGCTGCTGTGTTGCCCTGTATGCCGGTGTGCCCAGGCCCCCAGAGCAGTTTAACCCTATTAACGCCGGCAATGCGTGTTAGGGCTGCAATGCAGCTACGCGTCAGCTCGGACTACACCTCGATGGAGTCGTAGGCCCTGAGCGCTCCGCAGTTGTCACAACAGATGTAAATATGCCTGCCCTCATATCCCCTTAGCCGAATCTCTTCCGCACAGGTTCTGATTGCAAGCATCTCAGTCTGAAGTATAGTTGTGCGGGACCCCAGTGGCAAGGATATTCTCGTCCTAGGCCCCGCGCATCACACTCCGGCGCCGGTTCCCGTCGGGGTTTTGGATCTATCCGTATACCAGACGAGTCCCCCTGGTGACAGCAACCAGACACTGTTCTCTTCCCACTCTTGCCTGCTCGGGAAGGTAACAGCGTAATTTCGACGGAAGTGGTAGCTACTGGGGCCGCAGTCTCCGCCTAGGGCTAGGACCTCTCGAGATCCCTGTTGCCATTCAGCAGAGACGTGTGGCCCCTGCTAGCCCCCTTCCATTTTCCTCCAAACTTTAGCTGTACGGCTGCACCCATCGCTTTAGCCTTAGCCATGATGTCTAGAGGCGCTATGTTCAGAAGCGCCCCCAATGGCGGGGCAGGAGTTGTCCGAAGTGCTTCTGTGATTCCCAGCAGTGCAAGCCTATAGATCTTGTTAAACGTCTTCCCGTTGGTTTCCGGCTCTATGATGGTTGTGTGAATCCATTTCACTGCAGTCGGTTTTAGTCCCCAGGTCGAGTTGAACATCTTACGGCAAGCCCAGAAAGTTGACGTGGCCTTCCGGGTCTCTCTGTCGATGTGACATCTCCATAGCAGTTTGCTGTCGAGGGTGATGCCAAGATAGCGTACCTCTGCAGAAAAGATAAGCTCCGTACCAAAAATAGAAGGGGGACTCACTCTGAGTTTCCTTCTATTTGTAAATAGCACCATCTCCGTTTTGCTCGGGTTGACCATCGAGCTCTTCGATGTGCACCACACTTGTACGTGGTTCAATGCTCGCTGCATTTTCCACGACATCTCTTCCGGGTGGGTACCCATGGCCAGCATCGCCACGTCATCCGCGTAGCCTACCACTATCACCCCTAGCCTCTCGATCTCCGCAAGAAGCCCGTCAATGACCATCACCAGCAGGATAGGAGAGATTACTCCCCGCTGCGGGCAGCCCTTTTTGACGAGCGGACTCGCGGATGACTCTGAGGCCTGCGGTGACAAACCTGGTGCTAAGCATTCAGTGGATCCAGTCAATGACAACGTCTTGCACCCCGAATCACCTAGCTGCTTCGCAAATAGAAACGAAGGAGGTATTATCAAACGCTCCTTCGATGTCAATGAACACGCTCAGGACTGACCTGCCCGTGTGCACGGCCCCCTCCGATACCCTGACGGTACTGTGGAGCGCTGTCTCCACGGATTTGCCCACCTGGTAAGCGTGCTGGGAAGGGTGCACCGGTCTTTCGACGAGCGCGGTTTCCCTTAGATACCTATCAACGAGTCTTTTCAGCGTTTTCAGGAGGAAAGACGTCAAGCTGATGGGCCTAAAAGACTTGGCCCGATCATAGGTGTCTGTCCCTGGTTTGGGAATGAAGATGACCCTGACCTCTCTCCAAGCTGATCGAACGTAGCAAAGCGCAAGGCATGCGCGGTAGATACGTTTGAGGTGTTTGGTGAGGCCCTCCCCTGCTTCCTGCATGAGGGCGGGGAAGATTCCGTCCACTCCGGGACTTTCATACCGGTCGAAGGTATCTATAGCTCATCTGATCCTTGCGGATATAGCAACTTCCGTTGCCGTGACCCACTCCCGGGCGGCCGCCCCTATAGGTGGGTCCGCCATACCTGTGGGTTGCCCCGGTTCAGTTAGGTCTGATTCGAGGAAGTGAACCTCAAACAGGTGGGCTAGGGTCTCCTCCTGACTCGATGTTGTTCTCCCGTCAGGGAGGACAAGACCGTCGAGCAGAGTTGAAGGTCCTGACGCAAAGACTCTGCATAGTCTGGCCACTAGGGGTAAGGCCTCGATCTCACTACAGAACTCGCGCCAAGAGACCGTTTTGGATCTCCTGATTTGCTTTTTGTAAGCCCGTTGGACCTCCCGGTAGGAGTCCCAGTCGGAGCCCATGTTTGTTTTTAAGGCCTTATTCAGAAGTTTCCGGGAGTGAGCCCGTGCTTGGGTTAGGGCACAGTTCCACTACATCACCTTCTTGCTGCTGGGCCTGCTCTTGAGAGGACATGCTGCCTCGTAGTAGTCGATCATTGCGTTCCGTAAAATTTTACTTCCCGCTCGATGCCCCCTTTCGTCCCCGGTCTCTCACGGCCCCCGGAAGCTTCCCGTCGAGCTCTGCCTTGTAGACAGTCCAGTCGGTGACTGTGGGGTTCCTGTAAGAATCCGGAGGGCGTTGCGCTGCGATCCGCCCTTACTCAACTAGAGCCACCTAATAGCCACCATGAATTCTTCACGATCACCCTTTCTTTAGCAAGCGCATTGTAAGTTTGTAAACGATCTGTAAAATAATTTGGATATCTGTTTGGAGAGATTCTCTCCAAGATTCTCTCCTAGATTATGATCTAAATTGTATCTCATTCCACTATTCAAGGAATAATATTATTGTTAGTCGCGTAATTTATTGAGACCTCATTGTTGTGATAGTATTTCATGTTCAACATTTTTTAAACTTTCTTTAGCAAGGGCATTGTAAGTTTGCGAAAGATCTGTAAAATAATTCGGATATCTGTTCGGAGAGATTCTCTCCCAGATTCTCCCCTAGATTCTCGTCTAGACTTTCTTCTATCTCATTCCACTATTCAGGGAATAGTAATATTCTATACATTATACTGTTCGGAGAGATTCGCTGATTTTCAGAATCAGCGACCCCAAAAAACTCCTGCGTATAGATCGAATTTAAAATCTGATAAAAAAAATCGTCGATACTACACATCAATGTAAACGAAGAGGTTAACAAAGACTATCAGTATGGTGTTTTAATTTATAATATTAAATTTTTCAATTTAAAGAGTCATTCAATTCCCAAAAAATTAAGGAATATTGCAAAACCGTCCTTGAAAGCGTCCGATTGATTTTTCGCAAGAGCGACGATCCAAATTGTATGCAGGACTTCTGCAGGCCGCCAGCAGGACTAATTTCTTTCTGCGCGGGAAGCGTCCGTGTCCATCGGTTTCACGGGAATCAGGAGAGCTTGCGCCTCCCGCCAACCACCGGTCCCGACGAGACCCTCGTCCGCCAACCAGATTTTTATATGATACCGACGGTTCCGGCATTTGCGTCCCACGAGTAAACAGGAATGGGTAATTGACCTGACGCACAGCCTGTTGCGTGGGCAAGGCGACTTAAATATAAGTGGGTGGCGCCTGGTACCCACACAGCATCGTTCGAGACACTACCTCCCAAGTGTCATGCATCCCGTCGGCACGATGAGCTTACAACTTAGGATTCGGAAAGTTGGTCCGCGGCAGGGCCTTAGTACCCCTGGTCAGCTTTTACCCCGACCGGGTTCCCTATAGCGCCCGCAGGCCCTTGGGCTCTCTCACCTTGGGTTACCGGTCGCCTCTCGACGGCCTGGTCCCCTAGGCTACAGAGGTCCCCGAGCCCTGGTCCCTCCTGTCCGCCACCTGGAGACACGCTCAGTTGGCACTCAGCCCAGTTACCCGCACCCCTTTTTGGGTATTAGGTAACATCAGAGTCTTCCACATAGCATCTTACACATAGTTAATTTTTTCCATTTTTATTTCATTACAAATTGTTCGAAATTGTCACTGAATTTAATTTTTGGCCGGGAATGGATGAGTACTGGCACTGTAAAACTATTGTGACGCGGTTTTTTTTACCTCGACACAAGAACGAACGCTATAAGGACAAGAGCGGGCTGTCACACGCTCTCGCGGCGTACAGTTCTATCTTCTCAGGCAATTCCGCAGACTCAGTATAGGATTAGGCGAATTATTATTAATTTAAGCGAATCATTGTCATGTACGACTACTGCGAGGATCGACAACTCCACTGTAACACCGAGGAACAATCTACCGGTTCGATAAGACCAATCGGCTAGTGAAACACTAGTGGAAGAACAGCTTCCCGTCAACATCATCGGAAGGATGTTTTCTCTCTTCGCATCACGAAACTCGTCATCCCAATGATGGGAACGGACCCATCACCGACCACCAGCGACCATCTATTTGCCCAAACCTTTTCGCCAAACCCTTTTCGTTACCGTATCTGCAATAACGCATCGGTTGACGGCCGTTGTTCGAATCATCTACGCGCGTGCCGTACGAAAAAGTATAATTGCGAGGTGCCAATTACCAGTGCGCTGGGTCGTGGGAACTAGAGTGGTCTCATGGGAGGGCGTTGTCGCGATCTCGGTCGATGAGCCACAACCGTTTTGCGGGGATTCTCTCGCGAACGGTGTGGCGCGACGGTGCTGACGGTTCGTTGTCGGACTGCCGCGATGGAATTCTACGCACCCGAGTAACAGAAGGATTTGCGAGCGCCCTCTTGGTCTTTAGATTTTATTTTCTCGATACCGGTAAGCCTTTCGCATCCGATTGCAAACTTAATAGTTGGATGTTCATTATCGCAGTAGTTGTGTTGATTTATTGTTTTATTTGATTAATTGTAATTAACGTTAAATGCGGCCGCGGCGTCGGGCACCGTCTCAGGCTTCTCGATCATTCGCACGCGTTGAATTAGAGTCGCTTCAAGGAAATGGCCGGGTATCAGACGGGCTCACGTCCGCTGTGCGTAGCATCTTTGCGGAATTGGCCGGGAATGGCAAGGGATTTCATTTTGTGTGATTGTGTGTTTGTTAACGGTAAGACGTGCGCCGTGCGCCGGCTTCGGTCGACGGCGGCAGCTGTTGACGGGCAAACGCCGAAAGAAAAGCGAGAACGGCAAGAGTCCGTATCATCCCGGCTTCTCCGGGTACGCCATGTATTTTCGAGTGCAACTTTGCCTGCACTTATTACCTGTGACTGAAAGAAATGCTATTTTGTTCGTGTGTTTCTCGCGTAGGCAGTTCCTCACGGCGGCGCACGTTCGGGTGCTCGTCGGCGAGCAAGTGTCCTGACCTTGCCGCGATACAATGGAAACACACCTCCGATCGTCGTTTTCCGTTTCTTTTGTTATCGCGTATAGTTTGCGAGTGTGCGTGTGTCGACCGAAATTTTGTAGGGAACCAGGGAATATTATTGTCGAGTTATTTTATCATTCTTGAACGAATTACTTATTTCCTTCTGCACTAGGCAACCCCTTCCAACGGTAAACTGAGTAGCCGCCGGGAGTTTATTAGGGACTAATGTACCGAGTAGCGCATAAGTTCTGGATAATTTGGAAAGAGAGCGAGAGATCTTATTTTATTTTATTTTCATTGATTTTGTTTAGTTTAATTTTCCTTTAATAAACGATTATATGGTGGCTCTCAGAATTAATTGTGGCATTATTTGACTTTGTGGTAACTCAGCTCGAATTCACCCGACCGTCCCCCTGCTATTCCCCCAAGGCTGCTTGCTAGCCGAACGCAACCTTTTCCGTTAGTTAACATCGTTGCCGATAGAGTCGCGCACCGTGTGCGGATGGCGCTCATTATTAATACCCATCGACCGATGGGGTTTTGTGACGTTTTACCGGTACTGGAGGGGTTCAATAGATTGCTCTCCACCCGGAAATTCCTCTCACAGTATACATAGCCGTGTACATACTTCTTCCGGAGCTTAAAAGCAAATTTAATATTGCATTTCTCAAGTTCAGGATCGCTGAGTTGGTTAAGGCGCCGTCAACGCAGTCCTCATTGGCAAGGTCGCTGGTTCGAGTTCGACCATAAGTGAAATAAAAATTAATTTTTCCGTGATTTCCATTGTAGTAACTATTTTATATAATACGAAAAACAAATATAAAAGGTTCACAAGTCCAATAAAATAATGCTAATAAATAAAATATATTTATTATACTTTGCTTAGGGAGCAATTAGGCACTTTGATAAGGTTGTGATCAGGCAGCCTGTTCACGGCCTGATCAACGACTACGTTACATTTCATGTAAGATCCTTCTCAGGGTTCCATACTATAACCTGATGAGGCACTACGGCAAGCCTGATAATGGCCGTATTGGGGCCATGGCCCCCATACTGAATTTATACCCGGGTTCCTATCATGGAAAAATGTGTTTCACCGAAACTGAAATCGCGTACCACTTTTACCTTTCGAAAGTCCGTAAGTTCTTCGTCCGATAAATTAAGCAAAACCGCTCGCGTACAGCCTCGAAGCGAAGCCACTAACTCCATAGCCTGTTCTTCCTCAGAGTATCTATTGTACTCTGTGAATCGTTTGAAGTATTGATTCCAAGATCCGGAACCCTCAAACGTGTCAGGTTCTATTCGATTATCGCCTACAGAGATTGAAGGATCTTTCTGACTCGCTGCTACTGAAACCAGATTTTGCACGGCACTAGGGGTAACAGGAAGAGTCGCGTTCGAAGTGAAAGGGCTAGTAGCGCAAATACAATTACAAGCAGTAGAAGATAAAACGATTACTGAGCTTTGTACGTTGCTCATTGCGTTGTTGATTTCAGTCATCGCCACTCGAACAGCCTCTCTTGTGTCCTCTGTAACGGCAGTAATACCCATCTCCCTCGCCAAGTCCGTCGCCTCTGTTCGGATTTTCGAAACATCCTCCGCTGGCTTCATTTTCAACTCTTCAATAATCCTATCGAATTCCCTTCTGCTGATACAATCCGACTCCCGACTGTTATTCTCCGACGGGCGAATTTCACTTGCTCGACTTTTTGTCATCATTGACATGTTCTTATTCCCTATTTTACTACGCATAGAATCGCCAACCACTTCTAACACCAATTGTAATGACGGAGCGAATGTATAACACGCGTATTAGGTTTTGGGGCGGATATTATTATTATAATTACGGCTAAGTATCGCGAGTATGAACTGTGAAGCATCTGTACTCTCTGAAGGTTCCATCAAGACTATTTTACATGACGATCGATTTTGTATCGATGACCCGTTCGTTCGTCTATTCTCAAACCTAAATAATATAGTGTGTCTTAGCGAATAGTCAGCTACATATTCGTGACAATATGTTTAATAACAGCGGTAAATGTTAGAATGGCATATGGTAAAAAAAAAATAAATAAAAACTCTTCCAAAAATTCTCAGTTTCTCAATTCTTCAATTTCTCTTCCAAAAAAAGATCCACCAAAACACAGATAGCCAAGCGTAGCACTGGCAAACAAATGCAATTGCTTGCCACCAAGCTTTGCTGTTTTTTTTTACATAAATATGCTTGCATTTCAGAAAGCTACACTATAGAAATGAATGCGCGTTTTTGGATTTTTAATTTGTTTGAAAATTGTGTCAACGCTCACGTTCATTTAACCCTTCAAATCCCAGGGACTTTTTGCCGAGAGAAAACGACCATGCCTTCTTTTAATTATAAAAACGATACGGTTGTTCATAATAAATTTTCTTCTCCGTTATCAAAAAAACAACATTTCAAGGTACGTCTGTCAAGTTTTAATGATTTTTTTGGCACATCAACTTGTTAATCGAATCGTTCGAAGGCTGCGTCTTGGCAAATTCTAGGTCATCGTTAAACAAGGATCTCGCACGTGAAGGGTTAACATATCGTTGACATATCTTTCTAAAATATGATGAACAAATTGTCTAGCACTAACGGTACTTGCTATTGGATTTTTGTGAGAATCAATAGAGGCACTGAATTTGATAAGAAATCGATTTTTTGTAATTTACTCAAAATAACCATGACTCAAGCAAATAAATCTTCGTAGTGGGACGCAAAGCACCGGCAAGCCTTGCTGACAACTTGCTGGCAATATGCACCTAAGAAATTTCAGCATTTATTGCTGGTAACAAATAAGGCAAATAGAGTCACACATGATGCAGTTTGGCAATCATCCCGTGCGAACATATGCCGGCTATTTGCAGGCGGATGGTTGATAAAATGCTATCTGGAAATAATCGTAAAGAAAAAAAGAAAAGAAAATTAAATGATATGACCAAAGTACGTTTATGCAGACGCGATGAATACTAAGTACGTAGTATAGTATGATGAACTAAAGACCGCAGAAAATTGTGGTAAAAAATACGAAAATAAATAGAAAATGTTTTATCATATTTATCAATCGAACAATACACTGTAACTTGAGCAAGGCTCCTGTACAATTATTTTTCTGTATTTGTGCGCCTCTTTAAGGGACACGATACTCATACAGAAGGATTCGTGGACTCGAGCGTCTAGGAATTATGGGCTGGCGTGTCAGAGACAAATTTATAAGCAAATACTGTTCTTTATTGGTACAATACAGGTCTCAATGTAATTTAACCCTTATTCTTTTTATATTATTCGGATCTCTTTACTCTCAATATTTAAATATTTAATCCAAACAGTGTGTCCGTAATGCAATAGAGAATATAATTATAAATCAGATCTCGGATCTCGTCTTTTAATTTCTATTTTATTTACTTATTTATTTATTAATTATTTGGAAGAATTAGCAAAGCTGATTTTATTTCGCGTTGTTCGCACTGCGCAGGCGCGGGCAGCTTCTCGATCGTCGTGCAGTATCGCTGACTGCCTCGCTCGGCGATTCCCACAGTGACGTCACAGCGAACGACGGTGACAGCTCGTACACCTCGCGATTTGCAATTGGTGTTATTTCGCGAAATCGAGGGTTTTACCTTACTCTGATGGTTGGTAACCCTTCAGGGAACTTGAACCTCTCCCTGGGTGTGCCTTTTTAGTAGCCTCGGTGTTGGAATATTGTTCACTTGTGCACTTGCAGCAGATCTGACCGGTCACTTTGGTCACATTACCGAACTGCACTGAGTGTTGTCGAACTTGATAATTTTATCGTATCACGGCGGTGGAGATCGTGTCTAAATCTCAGTTAACTCTTCACAATGTTCTCTAAGTCACTTTTCGTTGTCTTTTGATGAGCTCTAAGTCCTTTTTGAACTCACTGTATAAGTCAAATTTCCCGATAATTTTGTAAGTTCCACTTAGTCCAATAGTTTATAAGTCTACTTGCCGTATAATTTTCCAAGTCCGAATCGCCACAATTTTTCTAAGTCCACTCGGTCCAATTATTTATAAGTCCTTACAGCACAGATTTTCATAAGTTCCAATTCGCACAAGTTTTATAAGTCCAAATTACACAAATTTTGTAAGTCCGAATTGCACAATTTTTATAAGTCCGAACTTGCACCAAATTTTATAAGTCCAGACAGGCACGAAATTTATAAGTCCAAATTCGCACCAAATTTACAAGTCCAAACAGCACGACATTTGTATAAGTCCTTTTTGGCACAAATTCACTTTAATTCACTTCTACTCACTTTTTCACTTTTCACTTTTCACTGTTCACTGGTAGTCCTGAAGAGCTGGCTGATGGTAAAGTAGATCGTTGAACTGATTGTCGACTGCCGAAATCGCCGTCTTTTATACCCCGATTTTGGACTCCCACTCCGTCGGTTCTGCAGGGATTTGGCGGACTCGCGTCTGCGTGCGGTCGCCTGGTTATTAATTTTGCTATTGGTTGACAGTGTCATCGTCCTCTACCCTCCAATCCCGGGTCGGTATTATAGTGACGATTATCCGGTGTTGCCTCCTGAGCGAATAGTGTGCTCGGTCGGTACCGTGTGCAAAATCGATGTCGTCATTTTTGTCCAATCCGCGAGGCCGATTTTCCCTCGCTTTCACCTCTCTGCGACCTTGAGCAGGCTTTCGGCTCGATTCCGCGGAGCGGCACTGCCGTGTTTCCTAATCCTTGCTGTTCTTCGCGTTTGCGCGTGCGCTCCGCTCGGCATCGATCGAGCTGCCGCCCGATCCCGTCGGATGGCACCACTTGTACCTCCGTACTGTCTCACTCGGTGCCGATAATTGCAGGTTTAGCTCGGCCTTAGGTAGTCGACGATAGTCAATTAGTTACAACACGGAGACATCGAAAAAATCTTTTCATGTGTGTTTTGTTACAATAGCTATCGTACATAGTTCATTAAGGGCGGGGTAAGGTCAAATCATACGAAAAAAGCCATGTTTTCGTGATTTTTTTTCTGACGACGCAGTTAAAATTTCTTTACTCAACCAATGGTACATTGAAGTATGACATTCGAAGAATGTTTCATCGAATTTGTACAAAGAAATATTAAAAAATACGGCAATGGCAGCAATTGTTCGGACGTGTCTCGAAAAAAAGTTGAATTGCGGTGCCCCTCATAACTTGGTGCTGGATCATCTGAAATTAAAAAATCAAAGTTCATTCGTTAGATAATAGTTTTTCCCAGGTAACGCTGTCGAGTTTTTTTTTTTTTTATTCCAATTTTTTCATTTATCGAACACTTTGAAGTGAAAAAGACAATTTTTTGGGAAAATATCGGCTAATTTGTTATTGCGAAATCAAAATTATGAACAAAAAAAAAAACTCGACAGCGTTACCTCGTAAATGATGTACAGAAATAGTGTTTAAAATTTCAAAAGGATCGGTGCAGTACGTTTCAAGTTATCAGGGGCACCGACTTTAAAAACGTGAGTTGTGGGAAAAACGCTTAAAGTTTTAAACACAAAAAAATCCAGTTAAAACGTTTGTAAGCGAATTTTATCAACATACCTCACACTGAGTCATCAATGCCAGGTCCATAGAGGATGTTGCTATCATCGATGATGTCTAATCCATCTTTTTGCTCCTGCCTACGACGAATCCTGCCTTCTTTGGTTTGTCGTTAAGCTTCCTGCTCTGCTCGGCTTATGCGTGTGGAGTCAGTGGATCGCGCGCAGTCATGAGCGCTTGATCCACTACTGATTTCCATGTCTTGCATGAAGGTGAGTAAAGCAAACGAACCTTCATTAAAGACACTGGCTGCCACATAAGCTGCAATTTCAACGACGCCAGAGGTTCCACTCAAGTGCTTCGGTGAGATTTTCCAAATAAGTTGGTTCAAACTCTCATTGTTGTTCTGCGTGAAGCCTCCGACACATCGCTCCAGGAGGGCATCTTTGCTCAGATCTTCGTAGATAGGCTTGATTGCATCCAAAACATCCTTGGGAAGAGCACAATACGTGTGTTTGAACGAATCCAATGCATTAGCAGCTGCAGCTTTTTGCCATTCGCACCAGGAGTCCGCGCCGCTCGGGCATTTTTCGTGCTGTGGATTCTCGTCCGTCGAACAGTAGTGAAAGAACGTTGTCCAGATAGCGTTCTTCATATTTTTTACGGAATCAGAGTGACGTCTGATAGCCAACCCGTAGTATACCGTCAATTTATCGATAATTTTGGCCGTAAGCTTCCCTTTACCAGACAGACTCTTTCTTTTGATTTTCTTTCCAGCCTTAGTTTCGGTATCTACAACGGTCTTTTTGACTATTTCACGTAGACGAGTGCCCATTCTTTTTTGAACATGTCCTACACACTCTTTTTTTGCTATTGAAAAATCATCACCATAAGGTTTAGAATTCACTAACCCGGAGTAAGCTTTGGAGTCACCGTCGCCGATATAGTTGCGATATCGTACACCATTCTGTACCGAGCGTTGAAACATTGTTTTTATCGCTTCGACCTCCATATTTCCAGCTGCACCAGTATGATTTGCCCGACAGTTTCCAGTATCTACATGAGCTTCATGTCACTTTCGTATTCGGCAGAGTTTAATTTGTGTTCCCAAGTTTTACATTCGTGGCAGTATGAACTTTTGACGAGAATGTCAAGAACTTTACCTGTAACGTGACCGATTAGCGAGGTGACGCCGAATAAAGATGAGTAGCCTCTTTTTTTCCATGTTCCGTCGCCTGATACACTGAGTTCGTCGGCATCTTCAGTTTTTTTTTCTTCGGCTGTTGCTGTTTTTTCTTCTTTTATAACAGATGAAAAAAATCGATTCGCTACTTCTCTTATAGTCGAGCACATTTTGTTCACGTAATTGTTGTACGTCGGTCTTGATAAAAATGAACTGGACAAATCCATCAAGCCGCAGAACTTTTCACAGCCAACTAATCCAAGGCCTAATATCCTCATCACGAAGGCAAACCGATAATTCACTTCGTAAATACCAGAGTTTATTCGTGCACTAGACGGAACGTTTGTAATTTGTTTACAACTTTCGCACGACACTTTGATGTGAAATCCAAGACCTTCTTTCTTAGTCGAACAAAAATTTACTTTTCCATCACACTTCACACACTTCCCTAGCGTAGCAATTTTTGCAAAGACCAATAAAAAATCAATTACCCTATAATGTTTTTCAAGATCCTCCGTAATTTGATCTTGAACGGTCATTTTTATTTTTTTAGCTGACGCGCTTATTGTCGTAACGTCTTCGCTTTTCCGTTTGTGGGGAGGTACAATTTTTTTGGATCGATGTAATCTCGAACTAACTGATTGTCTATCAGATCTTGACATTTTTTTGGCATTTTTGTAATAATTTAACAACAAAAATTAATGAAAACGGAGCTGAAATTATGCGAAAATAAGAACGCGCGGATACGTCTGCTCGATAGGATATTTCCTGCTGACTGAATTTTGTACGCCACACTGACAAAGTATACAGACCAGGTATAAACACGTTTGTCCTTGCCTTGAAATTTCGATAGATGGAGAGCAAAACATCTGCCTGGTAAGAATAGCGCGCTCGGGTCGGGGCGCTCGAGTCGGGTCGGGTATAGGTACAAAAATCCGGCAGGTATAAAAATACTCATAACTTCGTTTTTGCTCCAATTGACTTAAAATTTTGACACAATATTCTTCAGATATTACGGATTCAATTTCAAAAATAAAAAAAAATGCAAACAAAAAAAATTAAATACCTTACCCCCCCCCCCCCCCCCCCCTTAAAATCGATCGAGAGATCGATTTTAATTTTAAGGAAAGATTAATAGTTAGTTAAATATACGAGTTTTAAAGACAGCCAAGGTGGGCACACTCGTGACATACGAGGGGAGAGAGTGCCATAGATAGATCGCCGATAGCCTGTAGGAATTGCGATATGAGACTGTCCTATGTATTGGGATGTGGAACACCATAGTTCCAGGTTCGGTTTTAGCTGACCGCCTAAGGGCCCTATCCTGCTTGATAAAAAGCTCACTAATATACCCTGACATGCTATCGTTCAGAATATTATAAACACTTATGGCTAGGAAATACTTTCGTATACTTCTGACGGATAACCATTTAAGCCTATGCCTATACGGTGTAATATGCTCATCTCGTCTAAGGTTAAAGATAAACCTTATGCAGCAGTTCTGAAGGCGCTGCAATTTGTTGTTAAGTTCGTCAGTTAGGTCATTCATTACAAGGCAACAGTAATCAAGATGCGGGAAGGGTAGTGCAGTAATAAGTTTAGTCCTAAGCTCTTGCGACAGGCTGT
Organism: Amblyjoppa proteus; assembly: GCA_963922035.1. Classification (NCBI taxonomy): domain Eukaryota; kingdom Metazoa; phylum Arthropoda; class Insecta; order Hymenoptera; family Ichneumonidae; genus Amblyjoppa; species Amblyjoppa proteus. The sequence continues at coordinate 23,973,115 of OY998232.1, forward strand.
TTCTGTGAAATTTAAGCTTATAGATGATGGCAAACATTTTTCGCGAGATCAATGATACTTGTGAGTCCCACGAGAGATTAGAAGAGAGGATAAATCTAAGGTTTTTTGCTTCGCATACTTATGGTATAGTAGAATCATTGATCGTTAAACTGGTGAGCGAGTTTATGTCGATTTGTTGTATAAATGCATTACTACCAAAAACTTGAATTTTTGATTTGGATGGGTTGAGTTTAAGTTTGTTTGAGATTGCGAAATCACTGATGACATTAATATCATGCACGAGTTTAGCCAAACCCGTATTGAGGCTGTTGATTGAGCAGCGCAAGTAAATTTGTGTGTGCGCTCGGCTATTCAGAACTTACTAATAGCATTTAAGAACTCGTCTATATAAGTTTCAGAAATTAAACTACGGATCATGATTAAACGACTTGCTTTACATTTTATAAAAAATCACTGAAATGTTTAGAAGGTGTATTGTTTGATTTTTTAATTTTTATACCACAATAACCCAGTAAATACTTCTGTTTTCAGTCACTTGAATAATTAATCGGTGGGTTATTTCTAATCGCTAATCGCAATTATCTTAATAATTGTTTATTGTCACTCAGTAAACGACTGGCAATTTATCAGTGCCTGATGTATTGTCAGGGCGACATCAGGTACCAGTAAGGCATGACGGAACAGGCTGGCCAGGTAGCACCCAGATCCGCGCCAGTTCGAATATTGTTAAGAGTTGCCTTACGAGGCCCGCCTGATATCGCCAGCATCACGACCACATCAGGTAATACTAGGGCATGCCTCTACTTGTCTGAACAGGCTGGGCAGACACCATCAGGATTTGGGCCACATCAAATAATTATATGGCTTCTCCTATCAGGGCAGCCTGACGTAGTTAACATCAGAACCACATTATGTAAGAAAAAGAATTGTGTGATATATCTGATTTTTTTAAATTTTGAACATTTGTCATGAACGGTCTCACGATCTACGATTTCGAGATAATTGACTAACAACAAGTAACTAATTTTGATTATGATTATTAATAAATAATAGTTTTTGTTTTATTTTTATCTCATGAATTAAAATGATTAATAATTCCATTAAATAAATCAACGCCATTCAATATGTCAAGAACATGAAGAATATCAGGTAATAATGTTAGTCAATTATCTCGAAATTGTATATCGTGTGACCGTTCATAACGAATGTTCAAAAAGTTCAAAATGTAAAAAATCGAATGTATCAGGCAATCCTTTTTCTTACATAATGTGGCCCTGATATTAACTACGTTAGGTTGCCATGATTGGGGAAGCCAGAGCATTATTCGATGTGGCCCAGATGCTGATGCCGTCTGACCATCCTGATCAGACAAGTAGAGGCATACCCTATTATTACTTGACGTGCCCGTGATACTGACGACATCAGGCTGGCCTGATAGGATAACTCTTAACGATATTTAACCTGGCCCGGATCCGGGTGCTACCTTGCTAGCCTGATCCGTCATGCTTTACTGATATCTGATGTGGCCCTGACGATACATCAGGCAGCCTGATCAAATTTCTGCTTGATAATGCGACCGACACGTTATCGCGGCATGCCTTATGATAACTCACTGTGGCCCTGATGCTAGTTACGTCAAGCTGTCCTAATAAAAAGATTCTTAGCGATATTTGACATGGCCCGGATCCGGCTGATATCCGGCCAGCTTGATCGTTCATGCCTTAACAATACCTGAGCTAGCCCTGATGGGGCATCAGGCAGCCTGACTAAATTTCTACGCGGGTTGTTATTGTTATTCGGTACCGCTCATCTTTGGTTGTATGTACGCGTTGTATGCAGTGTTATTCGCGCGCATTTTACTCACATTTTGTTGTTATAAATAAAAGGTTTATTTTCACTCTTTCCATCGTTGTAATTTATTTACTCCCAGTTCCACTATAGCTCACCAGGCAACGCTCAAAAACAATATCAATGTCCTAATACAATAAAGGCGTATGATGTTTTGAAATCCTAATATTATATGCCTTTCTGGCACTAGACTAACCATATTAGTCAATCGAAGTGCAACCTTATAGTTTAAAACATATAGTTCAGCAGCAGTAATCGCATTACTTTTATTGAACATTAAGACTAATTTCATGATAATAACTATCGTGCATGGTTCATGAAAATAATCAAGTGTAAGCGGAAGAGAATGCGCCTTTAGGTTTCAGTTCACAACTTATACAGTTTCTACTTGACTCATGTTCTAGTTGAAATCACATGTATACTGTAACGGGACGCCCTTACCCCCTGGTAGACTCTTGCGTATGGCCGTGAGCTGGCGAGTTGGCGGACCGTTCGCTCAAGCGAATCAGTCTATCTGTTCTATCGTCTACGTTCCATATCCTATCTCCCGATACTGAAGCATCTCCCGTAAGTTCTTTGCCGCGTCTGCAGGCATTGAGACACTTTACCAGACTCCCTCGCAAGAGGTTCTAACTTGAGCGAGGCTCCTGTACAATAATTTTTCTGTATTTGCGCGCCTCCTTAAGGGACCCGATACTCACACAGAAGGATTCGTGGACTCGAGCGTCTAAGAATTATGGGCTGGCGTGTCAGAGACAAATTTATAAGCAAATACTGTTCTTTATTGGTAATTTAAAGCTTTCAATGTAATTAATCCTTTTTCTTCTTCTTTTATTCGGGTCTCCTCACCCTTGGTATTCAATTGATTAATCCAAACAGTGTGTCGGTCATGTTACAGATAATATAATTCTAAATCTATTCAGATCTTGAGTCTCGTCTTAATTTTTATTTTATTTATTTCCTCAATTATTGATTATCAAAAGAATTCATCAGAAATTATTTTATTCGCGTTGATCTCACTGCGCATGCGAGGGCAGCTTCTCGATCGTCGTGTAGTACAGCTGCCCCGCTCGGCGATTCCTACGGCTGCCTCGCTCGGCGATTCCTACGGTGACGTCACAGCTAACGACGGTGACAGCTCGCTCACCTCGCGATTTGCAATTGGTGTTATTTCGCAAAATAAAGGGTTTTACTTTACTTTAATCGTTGATAACCCTTCAGGGAACTTGAACTTAGCCCTGGGTGTGCCTGTGTTATGCCCTTAGTGCTGCAATATTGTTCATACGCTCACTTGCACCATATCTGACCGGTTACTTCGGTCACTTTACCAAACTGCACTGAGTGTTGCCTAGTTTGGGAATTTTATCGTTGCACATCGGTGGAAATCGAGTCTAAGTTTCACTTAACTCTTCACCAGGCTTTCTAAGTCACTTCTCGTTGTCTTTGATAAGTTCTAAGTCCTTTTTGACACTCACTTTATAAGTCAAATTCCCCGCTAATTTTATAAGTCCCAATTGACACAAATTTTATAAGTTCGAATCGGCACAAATTTTATAAGTCCAAATGGCACGAATTTTATAAGTCCAAACAGGCACGGAATTTATAAGTCCAAATGGCACGAATTTTATAAGTCCAAACAGGCACGAAATTTATAAGTCTCACGAGCACACAATTTATAAGTCCTTTTTGGCACAATTTCACTTTATTTCACTTTGCTCACTTTTTCACTTTCACTTTTCACTGTTAGTCCTGGAGGGCTGGCCGATGGTAAGGTAGATCGTTGACTGATGATCGAAGAACTGATGACATCTTCGTCGGTTTTACAGAAATCTGTGCGGACTCGCGTCTGCGTGCGGTCGGCCGATTATTAATTTTCTGATTGGCTCTTCAAGTGGCTCTCCCCTCGCCCTCCAATACCGTGTCGATATAGTTGTGACGATCATCCGGTGTTACCCACCGGGCTAATGGCGTTGCTCGGGTTGTGCCGTGTGCAAAATCAGTGTCGTCACTTTCGTCCAATCGGCGAGGCCGATTTTCCCTCGCTTTCGCCTTTCTTCGACCTTGAGCGTGCTTTCGCCGAAAGCCCGCTCGGCAGCGCCGCTGTGCTTCCGATCTCTCGTCTGCGCTTGCGCTCGCTTAGATATCGATCGAGTCGCCGCTCGATCGTGGGAGATGGCGCCACTTATATCTCGCGCTGTCTCACTCGGTGCCGATAATTGCAGGTTTGACTCGGCATCGGGTGGTCGCCAATAGCCAAACAGTTACAAGGCGAGTCTGCAAAGATAAAATGAGTTCTGTGCCAACTCTGCTGACATTGAGACTACCAGACTCTCTCGCAAGAGGTGAGTCTGCGAGGATAAAGCTATTTTTGAAACCTTATCCCGTGAGGAATGATAGTATCCGGTTTTGAGCATCGGGTTGATCTTTGGTTCTCGAATTGCAAGACTGCAGAAATCCCCAAATTCACTTCTCCCATACAATATTCAACCAGTCTAGTAGCGTACTCTTTTACCTTCCTCTTGGAAGACGACGATCTAACAAATCGTGAGTTCGATATTCCGCTCCCCAGGAATATCGAAACGTTTCAATACAATATACGTTTTTTACAGTAAAAATCGTACGCCAAATACTTAAAATTCATGTCCTCGTTCAGAAAATATATTTATTACAACAATTTCGTAAAGACATCGATAAAGCTAAATCTAATGAGCTGAGTAGGGGTAGACTTATTTGTACATATACATATATATATGTGATAAAAATACAAACAAAATTAATCATATTGTAACGAATACAGAGATGAGGATTGACTGAAATACTCATTTCAGTTATTATGATGACTAAAGTTTTGATAGAACTTTCAAAGAGAATAGACGTGTGACAGTACGTACTCAAGATATTTAGCTACAATTGTAATAATGTTCGCCACAAAAATAAATACGCGGGTTATTGATTCCGCGAGAACGTAATATTGGTTTCAGGAGTGGTTGACGATCCTATGCGTAGTGTAATCGTGAACAATACTGAGGATGTCAATAATGACAAGAAGTCGAGCTAGTACAATTCCGTCGTCGGACAACAAGAGTCAGGAATCGGATTATATCACCAGAAAGGAATCGATAAGACCATTGAAGAATTGAACAAATAATAAGCCGAAGAAATTTCGAAAATCCGAGCAGAGACGATAGAGTTGGCGTGGGAGGCAGCAGTCATTGCCGGTACAGAAGCCACCAGAAAGGCTGTTCGAGTGGCGTTGGCTGAAATCAACATCTCAAGGAGCAACGCGCAAAGCGCAAAGTAAACGTTCCATCTTCTACTGCTTGTAATTGTGCTTACGCTATTAGCCCTCTCCCGCCGATCGCGGCTCTTTCTGTTAACCCTAGTGCCGTAGAAAAATCGTGTTGAGTAGCAGTGAATCAGAAAGATTCTCCAAACTTTGTAGGGGATAATCGAATAGAACCCGACACCTTTGACCATTCCAGATCTTGGAATTAGTACGACAAATAATTAAAGATAATTTTAGAGTGCAATAGATGCTGTGAGGAAGTATTCTTCCAATGGCCTATTGGCCATTGTGTTAGTGGCTTTGCTTCGAGGCTCTGCAAGAGGATTCTGCAAAGATTCTGCAAGAGAGAAAGTAAAACGGACGTTTTCTTCAGATTGTTCTCTTCAGATCCTCATGCTTGTCAAGGTTATATTTTTGAAACTAAACAGTGAGAAATTATACATTTTTTTCACATTTGTGAAATCCCACATTAGTTTAATCTCGTTTTTTTAAATCAATTTATTAAATATAATTTTGACAGTTGACATTTTTATGCATCGTTTGGCGCAACATATTTCATGTTAATCATGCTAACTTTGAGTGTTAATATTTCAGATTCGAAAGGGTCAATGTTATTCAAATTTCACAAATGTACGAATAAAGTATTAAAGAGCGTGTATGCCATGTTTCATCAAATTCTTTAAAAAACCATTTCATGGAGGTTAACTTAAGTTTAACTACCTTAAGTACTTGGTGTCAAGACGCTGTCGCGTCTCTTGACAAGTATACATAATCGGTTGCCCCTTCCAATAAGCGTAGTATTATTCTCATAAAAGGGAATCGTCATAGCAGCGATGTTGTGCTTGTGCTATGTGTCTCTTGGCACCGTAACCGCGATTACAATTTGTCCTTTTAAGCTTGGATTAGAAAGAATATCGATATAACACAAACCGTATAATATGTCCTACACTGCTGTTCATGAATGTCTGGATTTCCGTGCGTCTTGTTGGATGACTCGCTGGACGTCTCGCCGGACGTCTCGCCGAACGTCTCGCCGAACGTCTCGCCGGACGTCTCGCCGAACGTCTCGCCGAACGTCTCGCCGGACGTCTCGCCGGACGTCTCGCCGGACGTCTCGCCGGACGTCTCGCCGGACGTCTCGCCGGACGTCTCGCCGGACGTCTCGCTGGACGTCTTCGACCCCGTGAAGACATTGACCAAGATATCCAGGAAGATAAAAAATCAGAAAAATCAGTCATTCATGAACAGCAGTGTACGTCATGGCTGATCGATTCGAGTTAAAGGTAATTCAGGCGACGAGTAAGTGCATGTTTTGAATACGTGTTTTAAGTTTTGTTGACGATTTTTTGTACTTCCATGATATATTCTATCAGTTTTCAGCCGCGTCATATTTGTCATCTATACAAACTCCTCGGTTTTTAATTTTGTAAATTTGTCTTAATTTTTTTTGGTTGTTTTATTTATTTATTTTATTTTCAGAATTATAGTTCTCTGTCCTTGATGCCGGATGGAGTAACGATCATGTCATTAAATAGTTCCCTTCACCAAAATTGATTTATCACGTTTCAGTGAAAAAAATATTCTTTGTTATTCATCAAACTTGTCGGCAGTTTCAGAATTACACTATCCGGTAATGCCTTCGGCTATTGCACATTGACAGTGGAAGATCGTGGAATATGCAAAAAGTGTTTGTTGATCGTAGTACCTAGTAGATAGGTATCAAAAAGGGTTGACCTTCCATTTGTGAATAATAAAGTAGGTAGAACTTCACGAAATGTTCTAAAAATAATAATGTTTATTGTTACGTTAAACAAATCATGATTGCAAGCCTCTGCCCCTAGATTTTTGTCACTCTTCAACATTTTTCGCAGTGTCATCGCTGGGGTGGCTTTTATTCTGTCGTTACTTAATATCTCATTCTACATATCTATTGATTTTGACAATGTAATTTATAATTAAATTCATATTGTAACGATTTGCGCTTGTCTACTGTGTCATAGTTTCTTCTAACCTTAACCTTATTTTTTTTTTTGTATAGGATTGGTTACTAGTTCTATGATAGTCTTCTTCCGCCCAGATTCACCAGAATTCGATCTTTCGTACATCTGTTTTCAATTTTTCTTTGCGAAATGTTGACAAAGTTTCCTCTCCCGAACCTTTTATATTTCCGCAGTGCATATTAACGAATTATTCCACCTGCTGTTAATCATCCCATTTCAACCCGTTCGTCAGTTTCTATGATATCTATCAAGAGACGCCGTAGCATCCTGACGCCAAGTATTTAAAAAAAACTGTTTTTTTAAACGAGACGCCACTAAGTGGTTATACTCCAATATGGCGAAAGTAGAAACTTTACACCAATGATATTTTAAAACTAATGTGATGTCGCGGATGGCAATTTTATATTATTTTAACTTTCGAGCAGCCAACTCGGCTACAGAACGCGGTAGTAGGACGGAAGGACTCGGTATACACGGTGACAAACTGCTTAAGACGTTTATTATGAAAAATAAGAGCTGCAGAGGTATAGAGTGTACGCGTAGAAATTCGGTGACTTACTAACTGTTTAAGCTAGGCTGAGGGTTGTATTTATAGATCTATCCTGTGGGAAAGTCGAGATAGTGGGGAAGGAATTTGGGAGTCGGAAAAATACTATGTTTCGGGTTCTGGGAAAGTGGTCAACGGTCGGAAAAGGAATGCAGTGGTCGAGCCTAGGATTGTGTATTTTAGGGGTAGATAAAGAGTAGGCGTTCGGGTTCTTCCAAGAAAGGACGAGACGCACGGCGATGCGACGAGCGAAGGCGGCGGATGGAGAGACATCGGTGGCAGCTGCAGTAGTGCGGTGGTCGGATGGAAAAGGAAAAAGGAGGGTGTATAGAGGAGCGTTGTTACACTAAGGTTCGGTTTGGAATTTTGAAGATACTTTCATGACATAAGTCCAAGACGCTTTCCAACGCATCCAGTTAGGATCATAAGTGTTCAGCAGACGCTGCGATATGGGTATCGTGCGTCGTCAACAGTTCGAAATTATTATGAAAGTGCCGTGTAGATTTGTAGTTTCGGAAATACCTGGTTTTGTAGATATCTTGCTATGTAGATCGGCGACAACTCAATTGCCGTCGATAACCTCGCTGGCGCGTATAATATAAATCCTTAAAGTCAATAGTTCTACAAGTGAATCAACGCTAAAGTTCAAAGCATGAAATATACGCTGCATGGAACTGAGACTTTATAATTGTTATATTTACAGAGAAATGGACTACCTCAACGACCACCGTACTCATTACATGATGCAGTGCAAATTGGATTGTACCGAGCCCGATTTTCGGCCTATGGAAACTTGACAAGACATGGAGGACTTCGAGATCGTCGATGATGAGCAGCGTAGACAAATGCAAGCAGCAGTGGATGGTCGCAAAACATGGAAAGAGAATCACGAAGAAAACAACCACCATTTACCAAAACTTGAGAGTTGTCTTCTTTAAGAGTGGATAGGATCATCAGTATTAGGTCAACATTCACGACATTTGACGTTATTCATTTTTTCGGTATTGCGGACAGCTCGCTTGAGGCGACAATAGTATTATTATTCTCGTGAGTAAATTGAACCATCTACACATATTTTAAACCGTATCGCTATGTGACTGATGATGATGACGTAATGTTTGTAATTGCCGCATAACATCCGGTTAGCTGGAAACCGTTTTGTCACCGTTTCCATTTGAGCCTATGTAGTTTGTTATCAAAATTGTTCTCGTACACTAATTCACTTCGTTTCACTTCTGTTATTCCCGATAATTTAGAATAATTCGCGTATTTTTGTAACTCGGTGGGCGCATTGTTTGGATGGTGACCACTAGAAAACATTGTGAAGAATTCCATATAAGTCAGTCAACGGGAGAGTCTCGTTTCGATTACTCCTCTTGAGTGATAGTTTTATATGGTACTTGTTTTTCGCTCACTCATTATACTCATTTTGGTTCAGGTTGCCAACATTTTTCTTCTGCCATTATTTCAATCGGCTTAAGAATAACTTTGTTGCCATTTTCAACGTATTTACCTCGATTACGATTACGTAACTTTTGGTAGCACAAAATTGGCCACGTTGAACAAGATAAAATATTGAAGGTAGTAGATGAACATGGGAACAGAGGTCATTGATCCAATTAAACTTTGTAGTTTCATCTCTATTCCTAATCTTGCTTCCTCATCGAGGAAGCCATTTTTAACAATTCTATATAAGGTTGAAACAATGACACAGTATGTCATATTTTTTTTTTGTTTTTATTTACATGTTTTAAGAAATAAAAATGGAGTTACAATCACTCGGCCGTATTTTTCTAGTCAATTACTTTTTCTTCCATAATATAGAAAAAAAAAAACATTAAATTCGTAATGGTCCTTGGTCGTTGATTACCATTTGAACTGTATGATTTTGCAACCATCTTACTCGCTTTAATAAGAAAATTTTCAACGTAAACGCAGTTTTTCTGTGTGATCAGTTGTTTTCATTTGCGGATATTCAACCTATTTTAACAAGATTAGTTAACGGAAAAACGAATTGCAACTTAAAAAATAAGCACTTAATGTTTGAAATAATAAATCGTTTTATATGCATTTACCTGCGATTATAATATTCCTCGTGTCATCAACGTATGAACAATTTTTTTCGTCTGATTCTGGAATCATTAATTACGATGAGTAATAATAAATTACAATACCGTGTGTAGAATTCTACCCGCTACCATGTCTTCATGATTTATCTTCTCTTATTAATTTCATTTGTTCACCTCTAATGTGCTGCTACGGTGTTTACAATATTTTTATCCTTTGTGCTGCCACCGTCTTTTTACATTTTTTTCGTATGTAACTACATCGTATTAAGCACTTCTTGGTAACGCTACGATACCATGGTGAGCCAGCTTAGATGTACGTGATGGCAATTAGTTCCGCCACTATGTTACCATTTTGCCTTTGTCTTTCGAAGAAAATTTTACTTTCATTGCGACGCCTCCAGCAACCGTTTTACCATTACCGTGGCCGTGAAAACTTTATCAATATTCCCCTAATCATGGCGCTTTAATTTGTTGAATTTGTGACATTATCGTGCTGTTACGATGATATTGCCCCAACACGTTGCCAGTATACAGCTTTATGCTGTAGTACATTACATGCTATTTCATTCATGTCATACAGCTACATTCCGCACTTGTTCCGGCTGGTTTCCTGCATAAAACTTTCATACGCCACGCTGGACGATCGGGGAAACTTAGTCAATATTGTTATTCAGGCAAGAGTAAGAAATTGGGATGATCGTCTGGCAGTAGTCGACTCGGATGATTCTCTTCCGCGACCCATTGGCCAGAGCGCAACGGAGAGTGGTCACTTACTATCTACCCGTACTCAGAAGCTATTTCAGAACAAGATCGGCGATCTACAGGATGATGAGCCCAGCGAACAACCTGAGATGCCCACTAAACTTAGGGGAACGTTAGCTGCGTACAAGTCCGACATAGTTCAGTTTCAAAACTTGTGATCATATCGAATTAAAAATCTTAATATTTTTGTATTTATAGAGAGTCAAATTGAATATGGTTACTGTCGCTAATTATTAAGTATTTTTTATTTATTTTGGCATTTTGCAACGTTATAGGCATTGTGCCTGTACATGTTCGGCCCGGCTCAGTAGCTATTTCCCCTTGTGGCTGCAGCTGACTTCCCCAAACCATCGTATTCACCTTGACATTATGACAAGGGCATAGGGAAACTGCAGAAGACCTATACTGACATATAATCTCCATCGGTCTCAGATTCGCTTCACAGTGCTGCAGCAGGTTATGCTTCATTGAGAATGTGAACATGGCCTGCAGTTATGTCCCTGAAATACATACGGACAAACGTGTATGAAACATATTCATATCTGGAGCTATGTACCGCCCATATTATTATTTTCAATGAAAACGGCACCGAGACTCGAACCCTCGACCTACCGGTGCATGGCATTAGAAGCGAGGACAGTAATCACTAGACCAACACTCTAGTTACTCAGCATTAAGTATGGATCTATATTTGTAATGTAAAAAGATTATCCTATAAATGAATAAAGAAAATGTTGCCGGTAAAAAATTGTTGCTTAATATTGTTTTAATCAAAAATCACCCTATATGGACCAATTCAACAACAGATTTATCAGTCGAGTTGAAATTCGGCACGCATGTAGAACAGTTCGGTGCCGCTGTTAATTACAATTTACGCAATAATTGAAACATTCATTCGGATTTTATCAGATTTTTACTTCACAGATGCTCCATTTTTCTAATTCAGTGGTCATCGTTTTCGCACACCTGCCAATCGCTGTACTACGTCACGCGACTGCTGTTCGTGACGGCAGATCGTCAGTGGCACGTAGACCTGGCGGGCCATTCGCCTAGAACTTTCATACACATGCAAATAAAATTATATATAGCAGTTTTTGATGTCTGAAAATGAAACAGTAATGATGACCATTTCTTTCTACGTATATAGTATATACTGTAATGTCGCGTTTCTAAGCCCGTTGCAATTTCTCCTCCTTCAGTGAAGCTAAAGCCAGTCCAGCCAGCAAGTCCTTGCCACAGGGCAAATTAGGGAATTTAAAACGCGAGAAAGCGATCGTGAGATTGGTTCGTCGAGGCAACGGGACGACTCTGGGCAAGATGGAGCGAAAATCAATAAAATGCTTTCCTAAGTGTTACGAGCACCACTCCATGGGAAAACACCACCCGACGAGAAAGGCCATCGAGCAAGGGGCCTATACCCCCGCTGCTGCAACACCACCGGGGGAGACGCTGGGATTCGACCGACCGAGCGGAGGAACCTGATACGACAGGGGGCAACATCGAAGAAGCGGAGGTTGTCCTGCACCCTGCCACAACGCCAGGCCACGGGAAGAGCGTTCGGGAATCCCGGCGACGGAGGCGGTCGGTAAAGCCGCTCTCTTTCGAGCCACCACGAGCGAGGCAGCGAACATCAGCTGCCCGCGAGAACCGATACCTCACCGAGGATCCACGAGGCGTGCGCGGAGCCTTCCCCGCACGCCCCCCCCCCCCACCTCTTGGAGAATTTTGGCGAGTGCCGGCGAGCACGGAAGCCGGCACTTGTTGGCTGGACGTCGTAGAAGTGAGGAGTATTAGCGAGACCGATTGTTTTAGAGTGTGCGGAGTCAGGCCGAGAAGGACGAGGTAGAAGGCGTCCCCCGTGTCATCGCCACGTCAAGTCCGGTGGGTGGAATATATCTGAATCGATATACCCTTCGGGGTGGTGCGATTCAAAACGTAAATTGCTCGCGAAAAAAAGATAGTAACGTAGCGTCTCGCGAGAAAGGAATTACGGGAATCGGCGTTCAGCGCGGCGAGAGAATTTGTCTCTCGCCTTTCCTTGATTTTTTCCTAGGTCGTCCGTTCGGTTCGGCAGCGACGAAGATTGTTCGAATTTCTGTAGGCAGTGTTAGACACTGTTTAATAATTGTCATTAAATATTTCCTTGTTTTCGCCTGCCTTGGGCTTATCTGAATAATTTGTTAAGGAAGGGGTTTGCTAGACATCCCTCCTGTTATAATAAACCAATCAACATTACATTTATTTGAAGGAAAAACTATACGGCGGTGTTGTTTTATTGGGAGGTTGTCCGACGCCCCCCCCCCCCCCCCCCGAGCCCTAACTCAACGTTTAAGAGTGCAGCGAGCGGGCTGCAAATTAGTATAACTCGGCTTGGTGTCTCCCGAGAAACACGAAAAACCTGGCGCCCAAGCGGATTATCGTAACCCAACGGCATCAACTTGTGCCCTCCTCGGCTCGACCGTTCCCAAGCGGATCGAGCTGTCGGAGGAGAGGTAACAATACATAAAAGCATATATAATAAATCTCTTGATCGATTTTTATTCATTATAGAACTACAGAATGTTATGAGATTCCCCGTTCGAGGAGTCTAGTACTATACTGCCAAATAAAAACAACTGAGGATTTCCTCAACTGAGGATTTCCTCAACTGAGGATTTCCTCAACTGAGGATTTCCTCAACTGAGGATTTCCTCAACTGAGGATTTCCTCAACTGAGGATTTCCTCAACTGAGGATTTCCTCAACTGAGGATTTCCTCAACTGAGGATTTCCTCAACTGAGGATTTCCTCAACTGAGGATTTCCTCAACTGAGGATTTCCTCAACTGAGGATTTCCTCAACTGAGGATTTCCTCAACTGAGGATTTCCTCAACTGAGGATTTTCTCAACTGAGGATTTCCTCAACTGCGGATTTCCTCAACTGCGGATTTCCTCAACTGAGGATTTCCTCAACTGAGGATTTCCTAAACTGAGGATTTCCTCAACTGAGGATTTCCTCAACTGAGGATTTCCTCAACTGAGGATTTCCTCAACTGAGGATTTCCTCAACTGAGGATTCCCTCAACTGAGGACTTCCTCACCTGAGGACTTCCTCAACTGACAACTTCCTCAGCTGACGACTTCCTCAGCTGACGACTTCCTCAACTGAGGACTTCCTCAACTGAGGATTTCCTCGGCTGAGGATTTTTGCGACGCAGAAATCTCGACTGTTTTTCAAAAAATTACGAGATAATGAATTAAAACTTCCGCCATTGTTTTCAAGTGGCATATTGCCTAACCGATTTCTTTAGCTAAAGAATCTAAAAAAAATGTTCTCAAAAATAATTTTTATTAGAAATTTTTCGTTAATGAAATCGGTTGGGAAATATGCCACTTGAAAACAATGGCGAAGGTTTTAATTCGATATTTTGAAATTTTTTTTTTTCGTAAAGCATTCTCTATGCTAAAAATTCAAAATTTCGATTTTTAGCATACAGAATGGTTTTCGAAAAAAAAAAAAATCAAAATATCGAATTACAACCTTCGCCATTGTTTTCAAGTGGCATATTTCCCAATCGATTTCATTAACGAAAAAATTATAAGCAAAATTTTTTACTCAAAAAATGGAGCCCTTACCATTTTTTTACGATAATGGACTTTTTGAAAAAATACCCCCTTCCCGTTTTTCCACTTTCAGAATGGCAAATTTTTATTTTTTTTTCGAAATATCGAATTTTTACCAGCACTATTGGCTTCAGGTGACCCATTTACGCATAGTCTTAAAACAGACTGTCACAACTGTCACAGGAACTGATCGAAAAACAATCGACAACGAAAAACGTATGACTACCTACAGACACGAATGACGTTAGATTCATCCTCGCGCATTAATACACTATATATGTCGGATAATTTAAATCCAAAATAAAGTTTCAAATGCCAATCAGCATATTCTAACCTTTCCTGGCACGTTAATGATAAGCCGATGATTTGCCAGGACCAAGAAATGTTGAGGTGACATTTTGACAGGCGACAGATTGTAAAACAATAGACTCTCAAAATCGGAAATCGAGCATTCATTGGGACCCACTGGAATCCGAATTGAGCGGCCATTGGGAACCCATGGATGACCTTAGAACTTTATTATATATAATTGCTTCGAATCTATACGTGCTCTCCTAACTAAGGTTTTTGGTGGTACGGGCTCTCCTAACTAAGGTTTTTGGTGGAACCACGACAGCAAGGCACTTTCAAGATTGGGGAAGCTTGTTGTTTTCAGCGATTTTTTAGCTTTCAAAACTTTCGGATCTTCCGTCAGAACGAGAGCTTGCCGCTGTGGCTTAGTTTTAGAGATATGCGTAATATTAGATGGTGTCACACCGTAATTTTTCGCGACAGCGACCCCAGATTTCCTTTCATCCAATTTATCGATGATCTTCATTCGATTGTAATTGCAGATGCGGACATGTTTTGGTAGACCCATCCTTTACTTTTTAAGGTTATGTAGAGTCACCCGTGAGAGATCACACGTTTAGCGCCGGCACTGTCCGATCCGACTCAGCGTTTCATCTTCCACGCAGCCATGCGATCGATATGTGGCGTACACGCCACAGTTGGGGACAATTAGAAATATCGAGTTTCAAAAAATCGGGGTCCTACCCTGTCGGTACGTGCAACCGACGTTTTAACCGGTTATTAACCCCAACTTTAACTGGTTCATCTGGGAATTTTTTTGACCGCTGATCGACTTCAAAACAACCGACCGCAGCGCCTCTTGCGGTGGTTTTATTCGATCCCGGTCAGTGTCTCTAGAGCGATGCGGTTTAAATTCAACGGTACAACCGCGTTTTTACCAAGGACTGCCCGCTCAAGTAAGACCGTTGGCAGTTTTTTTCTTACATTTTAACCGCCATATTACCATTGACAATCGCTATTGAAAAATCCGGCGGTTGTTTTAAGTTGAATTAACCGCTAATAAACCGCAGTTCAACTGATGCGAGGGCAATCGAGCGGTTGTTTTTCATTAATTTAACCTTTGATTAACCGCAGTTCAACTGATGCGGGAAGAATTGAGCAGCTGTTCTTCGTCGATTCAACCGCTAAAGAACGGCAGTTAATCTGATGCGAGGAGAATCAAGCGATTGTTCTTCGACGATTGAACCGCTGTATAACCATAGTTCAACCGATGCGAGAGGAATCGAACAGTTACTTCTACACGATTTAACCTCTGAATAATCGCAGTTCAACTAATGCGTAGGGAATCGAGCGGTTATTTTTCATGAATTTAACCGCCGAACACCCGCAGTTTAACTGATGCATAGAGAATCTAACGGATGTTCTTCATTAAATTAACCGCTGAAAAACCGCAGTACAACTAATGTGAGGAGAATTGAGCGTATGTACCAAAAAAAGGTTTGGTAATATTGAAAAAAAACTGGGTTCGTATTGCCATCGCGAATTATATCAATTTAGGATACAGTACTATACTACGCAATTCGGAGAAATAAATAAACCTAACGACCTAAAGTTGGGCTCGAACCCGGGACCTTTCGCATGCTAACCTGGAACCTTAACGCTACGCTACCGCCTATCACTTAAAGTGTTTTCATTCCTAGCGAGTTTTGAACAACGCAAAAGTTTTCATATCTGAAGTGAATTGACAATGAATATTTTATTATTTATATATTAATTTACTCAAATTGTTACTGAAAAGAAAAGGTATTATATGAGTCCTATGTCAAGTTTATTTTTATTAGCATTTATTTTTACATGTAATTTGTACATAAATAAATGCTAAGAAAAAGAAACTGTACACAGCACTCATATAAAGTACCTTTTCTTTTGAGTAATACTTTCAATAAATAAAGAAATAAAGTATTCATTATCCATTCACTTCAGATAAGAAAACTTTTGTTATCTTCAAATCCCGCTAGGAATGAAAATAATTCAATTGATAGGCGGTAGCGTAGTGTTATGGGTCCAGGTTAGCATGCGAAAGGTCCCGGGTTCAAGCCCAACTTTAGGTCGTTAGGTTTATTTATTTCTCCGAATTGCGTAGTATAGTATTGTATCCTAAATTGATATAATTGGCGATGACAATACTAACTCATTTTTTTTTCAATATTACCAAACCTTTTTTTTGGTTTGGTGCGTCGAGAATCGAGCGGTTGATTTTCATGAATTCAACCGCCAAACACCCAAAAAGGAATAATAACTGCTAGATTCCTTTCGCATCTGTTCAACTACAGTTATTCAGTTTAAATCGGCGGAAAATAACCGATCGTCTCACATATTACGGTTATTTTGCAGTTAATGATGCTGTTAAAATATCAGAAATGACCGCAGGCCATCTTACGCTGTGGTTTCTTCGAGGTCATATTGTGGATGAAGCGTGTGCAAATAACCGCTGTTTTCACAGTTAAGCTAGGGTTATTTGTTGGTTAGAATTCTTGAAAACGACCCACATGCTTCAAACACGGTCCTAGCTTGCGGTCAGGCAGAAAATGTAGTGGTTAATCTCCGGTGAATAGCGCGTCAAAAAAGTTCCCAGAACAATCGGTTAAATTTCCGGTTAATTTATGGTTGCACGTACCGACAGGGTAGTGTAGCCAAATAACAGCCACGGGGTGGCGTACCCATATCCTGCCCAGGGACTGGAGATACTGTAGTGCATGGCTGAGCTAAGGATCAGCCAAATAATCGCCATGAATATATTTGGAATGTTTTCACATATATTTTGTACATACATTAAATATATGAGGCATTCCATCCCATTTCGAACGGTCAAAAAGTTTTCCACTTCTAAAAAAATTGAAATTTTGTCAAATGATGTAATTACATAAAAAGAATTGATGTAAATTTTCTCAGAATTTTTGGATCACATTTTCTTGAGTTTTTCGGAATTTCGAAATTTTCTAAAAATCGTTAGATCTTGAAACTATACGATTATACAGAAAAATGTTCGGAATAAAAAAGTTGCAATTTTAGATGGCCTTTGAAAAAAAATTATTTATTGATTTTTCCGGGTTGAAAAAATGTCAATTTTTATCAAAAATATACAAAAATAATTTTTTTCGCTCAGTATGTCACTTTCAATTTTTCTCAAAAAATTCCAGAAAATACTCTCAAATGTGTACCGTAGACACATATATATATATTTTTTTATGGCTCGGTTACTTGTTCCGAAGCTGTGGTTCGTTTTATGATTCTTTTTTTTTTTCTAGAAAAATCAATTGTTACGGAAAATTACTTCTTCAAATTATTTCTTTCAAATTTTTGAATAAAACCTCATCTACAATAATAATAATGCTTTGGAGCTTAGTAGTTTTCAGTAGTCCGCCAATTTAGCACTGGGCAGTAGTCAGTAGTTTATTGGTAGTTAACTACTGGATACTGCCAGTAGTAGTTTTCAGTAATTCTTTTCGGTGACGGATAATCACTCGTTCAAAAAATAGAATGATTAATTCAATAATTCTCTGTCCTAACATTATTTTTTTTTCTCTTTGTAAACATTAATCATAATGTAAGAAAAAGTGAAACATAATCAGATCGTTTCAAGTTATTTATTTTTCCAGACTGGGTGAGGTACGAAGTCCGCGCGAGCGAATATCTTTTGCATTTTAGAATCCCATTTGGTCCTGATATAACGCAGTGCTGTTTTTGGGTCTTTAGTATACCTTTCACTTGCTTAAATCTCAATTCCAGTATTTCTTTTTGAGCGTTGTAATCATCAGTATACGAATAGCGACCCGTGATTGCCGGAATACTCGCGGATTAAGCTACCCATTCTTCTATTTTATCGATATTTTATGATTAAACTTCAAAACATAATTACTGTTATCGATATTTCTTACTTAAAAATGCGAGAAAAATTTGGGGAAGTATAATTGTCCATTATAACCGATTTTTATTTAAAAAAAAAAATCGTTAAAAATAAAACGAAACGTAGCTTCAGAACAAGTAATCTAGCTATCTAAAAAAAAATATTTGTCTACTGTAAACATTTGAGAGTATTTTCTGTAATTTTTTGAGAAAAATTGAAAGTGACATACCGCCCGAAAAAAAAATAATTTTTGTACATTTTTGAGAAAAATGGTCATTTTTTCAACTCGGAAAATTCAAAAAATAATTTTTTTTCAAAGGTCATCTAAAACTGCAACTTCTTTGTTCCGAACATTTTTCTGTATAATCGTATGCTTTCAAGATATAACGATTTTTAGAAAATTTCGAAATTCCGGAAAACTCGAGAAAATGTGATCCAAAAATTTTGAAAAAATTCACATCAATTCTTTTTATGTAACTACATCATTTGACAAAATTTCAATTTTTTTGGAAGTGGAAAACTTTTTGACCGTTCGAAACGGGATAGAATGCCTCATATGCAAAATACATACGTATTTATATTCGACGAAAACACATACAAGTTACATATGATATATACTCAGCATACATGTTAAATCTCGTATATGTTAGATATATGTTAACATTTATACGAAATATATATTGGTTGTGTGTTAAAATATATTTGAAGTATGCAATGAATACATATTAACGTATATTTAGAATATATATTAGATATATGGTCACTATATACAGAATGTAAATCCATATCGATTCAAACTGAATCGTCGATACTTTAATTTTATTTATTTTTATTTTTTCAAAATATACGTATTTGCGGTACATAATTGCAAAGTAATCTCAATTTAAGTTATTCCTTGCATACAGTTTGACTTCACGTGAGATCTGAGAGAATGGAGAGAGGATTGCTAAGACTTTCCGATGGGATAAAAATCTGGAAAAATCAAGTATATGGAAGGTGCTTGATTGATTTAGCATAATAATAATAATAAACAAATCATTGTCATCTAAAAGAAATCGGTTGACGGTTGATGTGTTAATCAATTCGTATTTTTTATTAATTTAATAGTAACATTTTCGTTTTCTATTATGCAGAATGTATCTCTTCAATACCTCCCATATGTTTGATTCATTTGAGATTTTTATCCCATCGACAACTGTTTCCAATTGTCTCTCACCTCTCTCTAAATCTGTTCTTCTTGATCCTTGTTGGTTTTATGATCCGAGGCCAAGTATCAGTTTTTCTAATCTCACATGAGGTCAGACTAGACGCAAGGATTACCTTAAGGCGAGTCTAAACCCCCTCTTGCTCGCTCTCACACGACCCCTATCGCGCTGTCTCTCCATGATTATTACTAGTTTTCATGGCAATCATCACTTTTAACTTTATCTATTGTTTATATATTCAACATATAACGTGTCCTGATTTCGAAATTATGTCGGACGTAAAAAAAAGCAGTAACAAATCATGATCGTATCCTCGAAAAGTATTATTCGAGTATTGTGAAACGTTGCTGCAATGTAAAAAGATTTCCTCGTGAATACTGATAATGCACGTGTGGATTCAGCCCAGCTTCTCAGTCACAATTCATAAATAATCTATTAGAGTTCTCTTCCACATTATACAAGTTTAAAAAATGAAAATTTCAAGTTTAGGACAGCCGCGTGGTTACGGTCACAGTCTACAAATCGGAAGGTCCCAGGTTCGAGTCCCCATGGTGGTAAAAAATGTTCAATGTTTTTTCAGCATATAATTTCTTCACACGATTAGAATAATGATCTGAAGTACGAATGTGAATTAACTAGACCAAAAAAGTGAGAATTAATCAGGTAAAAAAAGTTGAAAACAATTTTTGACATTTTACAAATACAGTTTGCATCTATTTCAAGTTTATTTGCAAAACATTTTACAATATGAGGCATTCCATATCAATTCAACCACAAAAAAAAAAAAAAATTCCCAAAAAATTTCTAAAAATCGGGATAATTCATTCGAGTTTCAAACACCAAGTTTCAAATTTTTTGAAAATTTTTATGACGAGATATTGCAATTTTC
This sequence comes from Amblyjoppa proteus, assembly GCA_963922035.1. NCBI lineage: Eukaryota > Metazoa > Arthropoda > Insecta > Hymenoptera > Ichneumonidae > Amblyjoppa > Amblyjoppa proteus. Next base: position 23,993,521 of record OY998232.1, read on the forward strand.
TTAATTTTAATGAAAACAATAATATCTCGGGAACGGTTAGCCGTATCAAAAATTCTAAAAAAACAAAATTTGCGGTTTTTGATGACCCCAAGAAAAAAATGTATTCAAATTTAATTGAGTAAGTTTAGACCACATTTTACCGCAAAATCATCGAAAATATTTTTTTTTATGGGAAGGACACTCGATGTCGTCATAAGAATAATTTTCTCACATTCTGTAAGTGAATAACGAACGTTCAGTATTTTTTTATCATGGGATGCGCAGTCGCTCATAAGTTACAGCAGTTTCAATTTTTTAAATCGCATATTCGATTATAGTTCGATTTTCAAACATCAACTTGATTTGGTCGTGTGTTACAGGAGATCAAATTTGTGTTTGTATTCTGTGAGAGAAAATTATAGTTACGTTAGAATACAAAAGAATTAACCGATATTCGCAGCAATTATCCGACTTCTTAAAAAAAAAATTATTTTGAAGATATGAAGCTTTTTTTGCATTTGATGTATTTACAATACTTTGTTTCTCAAGGAAAGACAATCGTTTTTTTATTTTTTTAAATTTCCACGAATTGTGGATATGAAAAACGAATTTTCGGTATTTTTTATGTTATGGGATTGTCAATCGGTAATATGTAATTTTATGTGCAACGAATCATTATATGGTTGAAGGGAAAATCGTTTATTATCGTCTGAAAATAAAAATTGTCTAAGTTCAATTTTCACTCAGACGTCACTTGTATACTTGTTATTTTGATTTCTCGATACGAAAGTCCTCGTGGCCGAGTGGTAAGCGACTTGCTTCGAAAAGCCACAGCTCTAGGTTCGATTCCCGTTTACTAATATTTGTTTTTGTTTTTTTTTGTCTTCTTTTTTCCACAAATTATATTAGAAATATGGGTATTCCCCTGAAAAATATTGTTTTGTGAGAAAACTCATAATTTAAATCTATTTTTAACAGTTTTTCGCCAGAATCTCGTCTCAGATATGATCATATTTGATCAGATCTGCCCAAGTATGGTCAGATATGTTCATATATGATCCGATCTCGCCATTTCTCTTATCTGATCAGACATGATCAATCAGATCTGATCCATATATAATCATGTATGATCATTTTTTCCCGGATCTTCTTGCCTGTGAACAAACAATTGTGTAGTAAGCACAAAAAAATTATTCACCAGAAAATAAAAATTTATCAGACACAAATTGATGCATAGGAGACACTTGGAACAGTGGAATCGTAGTATCAAAGGACTGAAGCATGTAATGGCAATAAACATATTTTCATGGACACCATCTGATAGAACAAAATGGTACATCGCAGCATTGGTGAAAAATGATTCATCAATGCTGCAATATACAATTTTGTAGCCTCGTAGAAGTCTTCGAATATGTAAATGTAATTTTCAGCGAAGAATGCTTCGATCAACAAAGTTTTATGTAAATACATTCTTATCTATATAGCTATCCGCATTTGTCTCAAAGCTCTCCATAATTTTACTATGTCAATCAACCTAATAAAATAAGATGCAACAATACTGGGCCAACGACAAAGTCAATCCCTTCGTAGACTGAAAAAATTACTCCAGAAAACAAAATAGTCGATAAGTCCTTCTTAATGTAGTTGTCAAGTATTCACAGTATACATTTTTTTAAAGCAGCTCTAGCAAGCCCGACCACTGTGAAAATCACCATGTTTTCACGGTGGTTTCCACCACAGTGGTTTTGTGCAAAAAGTTCACTAAGTATTTTGTCGGAACCACTACACAAACCACCGTTTCACGATATTCGTTTCTTAATGGTGGTTTCGACGGTGGTGACGACGAAATAACCCACCAGTCACTCAAATTTCTTTTTACGGTGATTAGTATGTACGGAAAAAAAGTTTGGTAATATAATATAACGCATTTCGGAAAAAGAAAAACCTAATGACCTAAAGTTGGGCTTGAACCCGGGACATCACAAATATTAACCTAGAACCCTAAGACTGTGCTATTGCTCATCATTTGAGTTTCTCTCATCCCTAACAAGATTTAAACGCAACAAAAGTTTTCTTATCTGAAGCGAATGGACAATGAATATTTTATTTATTTAAAATTTAGATGCTAATAGTGCTAAATCGTTCACGCCGATTTGGTTCACCAGCAAAATTAATAGATTCCGCTAGCAAATCATTTGTTAAGTCAGCAAATCAACGAAAAGTTGTATTTTTGTTTTCGAAACTAATTTTCATTTGCTGAGAATGCAAGGTGATTTCTAAATGTGCAAAATGAATGGCTGTTATAGCAGAAATATGCCTAGCAAACTAATTTTAGCCGCAACATCAAAATTATTTTTTTCCGTGAGTTTCTCGTTTTTTCATACACAATGCGTTCTTCGGATTTAAGACTATCAGTGCCCGCATCATAGGATCACCGAAGTTACATCGTTTTGTTACGTCCTGCGAATTTTCCCCAAATATTTCGCGGACATTTTAGTCCTTTAAAAAAATTCATTAAGGAACAAGTATTATTTTCCTGAAAAAGAACATTAAGAGAAAAACATAATATCGTTTAAACGATCAAACTTTAGAGGTGATGAATAAATAATATACCGGACGAATGGATAAATTATCTATCAGAAATACCGTAAAGGCTTTCAGAGAGACGGATGAATATGAGTGAGCGTACAATAAGAACAAACAGAATAAAACTCGACAACCTGAGGCGTAGGTATGCCGATAGTGATATCGGTGCAACGCTCATCACGCTTGGCGAGCATGCAACTGCTTGTTCGGCTTGTCCCGGGGTCCGTGATGCCGAGGGTGGTCGTCGGAAGTGATGAGCACAAATTCTGGACTGTGCGTATCAATTAATTATCAATGATTACTATTTTTCAGGAGGATGTGAATTCCTATGTTTAATGTAGAAATGTATAGGAAACAGGTTTTAGAGGATGAATTTTGGGGTCGGGAATGTTCCTGGGAAAAGTATCGATAACAGGATAATAAATTGTTGGGAATAAAGCCAAGCATGAGAAATAAATATTGAGTCGTGTCGTCATGAGAACATTCAGAATCGAAGGTAAATAAAATGATAAAAGGGGAATAAATATAAAAATAATAAATAAATAATCAAATAAGGGTGAGCGTGGCCGCGTGGATCAGCGCGCGCTTCATACGCAGTAGGCCCGGGTTCGATTCCCAGCAAGCACCAAGAATTTTCTGTGGTGTTTTTATCTGCGAAAAAGTGGTTCGGAACCCACTATAATAGTAGGTCCAGAGGAAAGGACCAGCACCTCGGTATGAGAAACCGAAAGACTGGAAAAAGTGTCGCGGGTTCGATTCCCGAGACTGAAGTCCCGTAGGTGAAAGGAAAATGGACGAGGACGTAGCTCCGGAGATAGAACGTGCGAACTACGACTATATCCGTATGTCCGGGACTACTTGACACCTGACAGGCCGCGACGAAGCTCCGGGCCCAAGAATCGAACTGGCGACAACGGATAAGGAAGGAGGAGGGAGAAAGTGAAGGAGCCCGTAACCCTTAGGGGATCGGTGTAACACACAATACCCAATAAATAAACAAATAATCAAATAGAAATAATGGGTGAAAATACAGAAAATTATGGAAAATAGGGAAGAGATGTAAAACAATTATGCGGTGATGCGGCGGTATCCGGCATCGAAGTTATTTACTCGCGCGCCCACCGCTCACTCGGCACTTTTACTTCTACTGGAATTTCCAAATCTTCTTCGCAACCGGGGCTCAGGCCTCAATCTTGGATTTTACTCAGCGTCATTAACAAAGAAATATCAAATCGTCAACTTGTACAAATTTCGGAGGCGATAACTCAGTTCAATAAACAATTCGCATCTTCCGAATCATTTCAATTGAGTCTGACTATATTTTTCCTGAAAATCATTTCATCATCGAAGTCATCTATTTACATCGACAAAAATCGGGGAAGGACGTTCATCTCTGGAAAATCGATCGTCATTCGATTCTGTTTCGAAGATTCATCCAGAATTTGGGAAGGACGTTCTATTTCGATATCGATACCCATCCATTTAAATCATTTAAACCATTTAAATCACATCGGAAGTTTGGAAAGTTATCATCTACATCTTAAACATGCATTTTTTCTGAGTATTCATTTGTCAATATTTATTTATCAAAATTTATTCGTTATCCTGGAAAGTTATATTTTCTTGGGGTGGGGGTAAAAATTTCGAATGACCAAATGTAGAACGGCCAACATTTTGAAATTTCGTCATTGCGAATATTACAATAAAGAAAAATGATGTTTTCGAAACACATAAACAAGTTTTATGATAAAAATAAACTGAACTCTTTATTTCGGTACAATCTCCTCTTTCGCCATCTTGCGAATCCCCCCGTCTCTTTCTAATTTTCCGATTCTCGCCTACTGCGGCGCTGTAGTCGGGAACATCCCGCCTCCCTTGAAAGACTGTCTTTCAATAACAATGAAAATGAAATGTCACATAAAACGAAATAAACGATGAATAAATGATTCTATATAATTAAACTTTGCGTTAAATAACTCTTTTGTTTGCTTTTAAGGAACTGAAAAATAAAATAATGTAGGCTTGGTAGATCTTGATGAAAATAAATAATAATAAAAATGTGTTTTTTTTTTTTTTAATCGTCCTCTTCTTTGGCCGGGAAGGGACAGAGTTTTTTAACAGCTCTCTTGTAATTGCCGCTCGAAGTTCGCACCGTTGCCACCCTTACTACGTTGTCTTCTCCCGCGTGAATCTCGATGACTCGTCCAAGAGCCCATTGGAGCGGAGGCACGTTATCTTCTTTGAGAAGCACCAACGCACCGACTTCTAGGTTTGCCCTTCTGGTATGCCATTTTTGCCGTATTTGAAGCTCAGACAGATATTCCAGATGCCAGCGGTTCCAAAAATGCTGCCGGACCTTTTGCAAGTGCTGCCAACGAGAAAGTCTATTATCCGGAATTTTTTGATAGTCATGCTCAGCGGGTAGTAAAAGTGAGTCCCCTACTAAGAAATGGGAAGGGGTTAAGGCTGTGATGTCATTGGGGTTGCTTGAGAGTGGAGTGAGAGGTCGGGAATTTAGTATCGATTCGATTTCAACAAGAAGAGTATAATATTCCTCAAATGTGAAGACTAAACCCTTAGTAACCGTATGAAGGTGTCGCTTAGTAGCCTTCACGGCCGCCTCCCAAAGACCACCGAAGTGTGGAGCCCTTGGCGGTATGAATCTCCAGTCGATCCGTTGCCTAGACAGATAGTCTGATATCGTTTGCTTCTCGTTCTCCAGGAACGTGTACACTTCTTTCAATTCTCTTGCGGCCCCGACAAAGTTTGTTCCATTGTCCAAAATCATTGTCGAGCAGATACCTCTTCTTGCTATAAATCGGCGAAGAGCCGACAGAAATGCTTCAGTCGTTAGCTCCGTCACCAACTCGAGATGCGTTGCCTTTGTTGCAAGACACGTAAAGACAGCTATCCAGGCTTTTGTGATATGGACTCTTCCCCGTCGACGACTCTCGCGCACTTGTAGTGGTCCAGCGTAGTCCACGCCCGTGTTTGCGAATGGTTTTAAAGAGCCTCGAACTCGTTCCACAGGTAAGTCGCCCATCAAAACCTCCTGCTCCTTTGGTCGATTGCGATAGCATTGCACACAACTGCTCGTTATTTTTCGAGCTTCTCTTCGCCCACTGAGCACCCAAAATTGTTGTCTTATGGAATGCAACAGCTGTTCCGGTCCACAGTGATGCATACGCAGGTGCTCCTTTCTCATTATCACTTTCGTGATGTGGTGACGATCAGCCAAAACGATCGGATATTTTTGCGTTTCCGGGATGTTCGCTTTTGACAATCGTCCTCCTACTCTGATGATCCCCTTGTCGTCTAAGAAAGGGTTTAGTGCGGCTAGCTTGCTTCCTTTTGCGACTTGTTGTGCTTGCTCCAGCGCACTGAGTTCCGGTGAAAACATTTCTTGCTGTGCCATTTTGATGATGGCCCGTTCGGCGTTTTTCAGTTCTTCCACCGTTAAACTACCGGTTTGTTTCTTTTTTGATGCGTTCAACTTGAACCTGAGACAATAGGCAATCACGCGTTCTAGTTTGTCGTATTTTGAGAATTTCCTCAGAACCTCGTACGTATTCTTCGCTGAGAGTAACACGACCGGCGCTCTCATCTCAGATGTCTCGATGTCAATGGGCTTTCGTTCCGGCCAATTTCCGGTGATGAGCCAGGTAGGTCCGTGCCACCACAACTCTCTCTCCTTCCACTCTTCGACTGTGATGCCTCTCGATATGAGGTCCGCTGGGTTTTCTTCAGACGGAACGTGACGCCACACTGCATTACGAGTTAAGTCTTGAATTTTACTAACTCGATTCGCTACATATGTTTTCCGAATATTCGGTGACGACGCTATCCAGCTGAGCACGATCGTCGAGTCACTCCATAGGTGTATGCTCTGAACTCGATCTGTGAATGCTTGAATTGCTGTATCGCACAACTTTGCGAGCACCAGCGCTGCGTTTAGCTCGAGTTTTGGCAGCGAGATCGTTTTCAACGGGGCTACTCTGCTCTTTGAGCAGATCAAGTGAGAGCTAGTCTCCCCTGCTGCGTTTTTTGACACTGCGTACAGACATGCTCCGTACGCCCTTTCCGATGCGTCTCCGAAGCCGACGAGATCGAACTTTCCATTGTCATTTCCTGGATTGATGTTTCGTCCTATACGTACGCTGTTGATCTTCGATAATGAGCGATAGTATTCGTTCCAGCTGTTCTGGAGCTGCTGTGGCAGATTATCATCCCATCCAGCTTGTAATTGCCATATTTGTTGCATGATATGCTTGGCGGTGATGAGCACAGGTCCCAGTAGACCCAAAGGGTCAAAGATCTGCGCTATCTTGGACAATACGATTCGCTTCGAGATCTTTCCCGATTCCTCGATCGACACGCTATATTCCATGTCATCGGATTTTGCGTCCTATAGAAGACCCAGCGTTTTTAACGCTCCTTCTTTGTCGAGTTTCAATAGGCTGTTTGCCTCGGAATCTTCCGATAGATTTTCTAATACTCGATCCTCGTTCGACCGCCATTTTCGTAGCTGAAATTGTCCTCTCTGAAGGATGGAGGACAGCTGTTCTTGCAAAGCGACGGCTTTTTCGATCGTCTCAGCGCCGGTTAACACGTCGTCCATGTAAAAATCTTCTTTGATCGCTCTTGCTGCTTGAGGATACTTGGTATCTTCGGCTGCGAGCTGACGTAAGCACCGAATGGCCAAGTAAGGCGCTGGGGCGGTACCATATGTTACCGTATTTAATCGATACATCTGAATCGGATGCGACGGCTCCGATCTCCATAATATTCTTTGTAAATCGCGATCTTCTTCTCGAACAAGGATCTGTCGAAACATCGCGGTTATGTCCGCCGTCAATACGAATTTATGCGTCCTAAATCGAAGAATTATCTCGAACAAGTCCCTTTGAAGGTTAGGTCCAACCATAAGTCTGTCGTTCAGTGCTGTTCCGAGTGATGTCTTTGCCGAAGCATCAAAAACGACACGTAATTTCGTCGTTAGACTATCCGGACGAAGTACCGGTTGATGTGGCAAGACAAATGTGTTTTCCGGTCTCATGTCCGACCCGTCTGGTACACGAGTCATGTGTCTCTGTTGCTCGTAGTCAATCATGAATTTCACGTATTCGGATTTGACCTCCGAATTAGCTTTAAAACGTCGTTCATTTTGTTTCTTTTGTTAAAATCGAATCAGGGAATGGGAAAGGGATAGTAGCGAACTCACCTAACCTCGCTTTACTATCTGCGCCTCCCTTCAGCTGCTGCGACTGCGTGGCTGCTGCCTTGACGCTCGATCTGCTGCTGTGCCTCCCTTTGTAGATCCCGTCTCGTGGACCTCGATTTATGCTTGTTTGCAGAAGCCTGCGTCTTGTCTTCGATTGTTACGAATGCTGTCCTATGCTCGTTGTATTGCCGTGAGATGCGTCGTTACGCTTCACCGCGTGCGAATAAATAGCTATGTCTATAGACTACTGCACGTGTCCAACGCTTCGCTCGTCGCTAGTGAGCTACGACGCTCTGCTTTACCGACAACGAACTGATGTTTTTGCACTGGGTCGAGCCTTACTACGCCCGTTTACCGCTCTGCGCGAATGAGCTATGACGCTCTGCCGTACCGACAATGAATTAATGTTTTTGCACTGGGTCGAGCCTTACTACGCCCGTTTACCGCTCTGCGCGAATGAGCTATGACGCTCTGCCGTACCGACAATGAACTAATGTTTTTGCACTGGGTCGAGCCTCACTACGACCGTTCACCTCTTTGTCCGAGTGAGCTATAACGCTCGACTGCCACAAAGCCCCTATCGACTCTCATCGACCAACGAATCCTCGCTGGCCCCGTCCACAGAACTATGCGACCTGTTCACCGTCTCGAATGCTACTTGCTCGCGCCAAACGAATGTTCGACCACTTTTCACAACTCAGAATTCTCGCCATCGATCGACGTTGTTAATCTGCGCTGTCCGGCATGGCTGCCTCGTGGCGTGTCCTCGAGCTGTTACCCGCGCGCGACACTTTTCGTTTTTCGCTGTCTTTTACGCGATTCTCAGTCGGATTGTTTCACCACTTTGCCCCACATGGGTTCGATTATTGCGGTTGGGCGCCAAATTATGTTTTCGAAACACATAAACAAGTTTTATGATAAAAATAAACTGAACTCTTTATTTCGGTACAATCTCCTCTTTCGCCATCTTGCGAATCCCCCCGTCTCTTTCTAATTTTCCGATTCTCGCCTACTGCGGCGCTGTAGTCGGGAACAAATGAGTTTTCGAAATTTTTATTGTCGGCAGATTACGAATTCGAATAAATGTTTTTCCGAAATGTTATTTATTTAAACGCTCATTTATTCGTAAAACCATTTCGAGAAAATCCTTACTTCGAATAAAAAGAATTCAGATTTGAATATGGCGAATGCTTATATTTCCGAAATTGAAAGTAGCGAATAGTTAAAATCTTGAATAGCTAATATACCTAAACGGAAGCTGTCGAGAACATTAAATCCAAATGACTAATACATAGATACGTGAAATATCGAAGGACCGAAATGTTAAATATCAAAAAAGCGAAGGCCAAAAAAAGCGAAAGTCAAAATAGCGAATAGAATTAGGCAAATGTTTTAAAAAGTTGCATTGACATTTTCTTAGCTCTTATTTCTTAATTTATTCTACTTAACACTATTTTCAAGGCTTAAAAATCTTGGAAAATTCAAAGAAATGTGTACCATGAGCGTATTAGCCTATGTGATTTACCACCCGAATGCAGAGATCTACATACACACATGATCTACATACACACACAACGAAATGTCCATCTTTATATGTACGAGGCTAAATCCTTTATAATCGCAGCAAAATGCGAATATAAAGGGTACTGGAATGGATTCACACTGTACAATGATTAATTTTTAATTTAGCGAAAAAGGATGCAGTCGTTTAAATTTTATGACATTTTAAATCGTTAGAATTTTTCGGAAAATTTGTATTTTATTTCCGACACGAGTTTCTCAATAAAATATCAAGCTGAGAGTAAAATGAGTAACAATTTTGTAATCAGCGGTGAAGACTAGATTAACCATAGCCGTAAAACGACGAATTACATAAATTACAGTTAGCTAATATTTACAATAAATTTTGTGATCAATTTTGGTCGGTTCAACTTTACCAGATGTAGACATTTTTTGTTGCAAAAAAGGCCCTAAGTAATTTGCACACGGCTTCCTCATTTATTACAATTTTTGGGAATAGCTTTCTCTCCGACAAAGCTAAAATCGATCAACGAGCGTTCTCATGGAAAAAGCTATGCGATTAAAAAAAATGAAAGCATAGCTTTCTCTATGAGCAAGCAAAATGTGTAAAACATTCAGGCTCACAAGGAAACATTCCCAAGTGTCCGACCCCGATTTCGATAATTTTGATATATGTTGTAGAACTCGGAAATTTAAGGGACACGTATTTTTTTTTATCATCCCTCGTTGATATATAAGGGGTGAAACAGCCCCTCAAACTTTGGCAGAAAAACAATAATTTTTTTTTTTTTCTTAGAAGCACCTGACGATTATCAATGAAATTTGGTATACATATATCTCGAGCCAACAGGACTCAGAAATGGTAGTCTGCATCACGGACGCACCCCTTTAAGGGGGTAAACTACCCTTATCTAAATGTTTTTTTCTTTTTTTTTCGGCGAAAAATAATCGAACTGGAATACAAATAGCATCGTTTTGAAGCTAAAATGATATTACAGTTTACGTGTTTTTGGTTTTTTCTGAAAAACCACTGTTTGATCAGGTATATATATTTCAAGGCTTTCAATATTTCCCATAGAAGCACCCGACGGATTTCAATAAAATTTGGCAAGCATGTATTTCAGAGCAACAGAATTGAAAAATGATACCGTCCGACACCCGCCCACCCCTTTGTGGGGGTGAACCACCCTGATCATTTATTTTTTTTCAGGATAAAAGAACCGAAAAAAATATAAATCGTATACAGCGGATGCTTGCATAAAAAAAACTCCCGTTTTCACTTGGAGGGCAGTCAGAAGTTCAATGAGAGTTTACAGGATTTTATTTTCATATCAAGAACCATAATTTAGCACACGGCATATATTCGAAATATAGGTAATGTGTGGATTTGATAATATAACATGAAACTACAGATGAAACTATTTGTATCGCAATTTTATTCATTTCATTAGAAACGAATAAAATTACAATAAAATAAAAAAAATATATTAAAATAAATGCATTAGCATTTATTTTTATTCAGTTCACACATGTAAAGCTTATTTTACCGAATCTGCCTCACGGTAGATTCTACGATGCGGTAATCGTTTCATTATGAGTCTACTCATATTTCTGGAAAAATAAAGATAAGATTAGTTCTTCGACTTCATAAAATCAAAATAACCGATCACATATTTTTTTCATGCGTATTTTCGTGACGCCAAAAATATAAATAGATCTCGAAGTTTCCGGAAAACTTCGGGCGGCAGGCCTGTAAACAATTTGGAACGAAAATAGACAAATGTTATCCCAAGTAGTCGTGCGGCTCTTTATAAAGTCTGAGCGTGCATTACTCCTCATCATTCGGTGTTGAAAATTTCGCGTTCGGAGCCTGCCGTGTTATCAGTGCGTTACGATATTTTAAACATGTTTGTGAATCCAATGAACGTGCTTAATTTATTACTTGCAACATTTCAAACAATGTATCTACCAACGACTGAAGTCAATCGGCAAGAAATCATTCTGAAAGAATCGATTCAAAAGATTCTTCTGGACAGTATATGGGACTTCAACACTTTAGAAGTATCTGAAGAATCTACATTGGGTTTCGTAGACGACTTTCCCGGAACAGACGCAGAATACGTCGAAGACGCCGAAGATTGGAGTGAGGAAGGAGTGGCTGGACCTTCTTCATCTGTGTGCCCTAGTCCTGTAAACGATGAAATCCCATTTGATTACAAAAAAAGGGCAGTAGAGTACTGGCGGAGTGGAAAAAAAAGCTATCTCAAGTTTTCTACTGTACAAAAGTCATTTGCCAGACTTACTAATCCTCGTCAATTAACGAGATGGACAAAGCAAGTGGACGAAGGAGGAACGCGGAAAGTAAAATTGATGATTATCGCCGAATTTACATTAAACAAATTACGAAACGCTATAGAAGCTGGATTAATAGTCCATGACTCGGACATCAAAAAATGGGCTCTGGAAGCATGGGGAGAGCAGGGGAGTGGCGATAGGCCTTTCGTGGCCTCTTCAAAATGGATATACAATTTCAAAAAAGCCCATCGGATCGTTTCAAGAAAAATCACAAAGTTTGTCTCAAGAAAGACGATAGAAGACAGTGCTAATTTGAAAAAATCAGCTGATGAGTTTGTTGCTTCTGTCAAGCCTTTTATAGCAGAATACGGGCCTGAAAACGTATATAATTCTGATCAAAGTGGATTCCAGCTTGAAATACATTCAGGACGTACGTTGACGTATGCAGGAACGGAAAAAGTCGAGTGTTCTGCTCAATCCATATCATCTACAACTCATAGTTATACTATTCAGCCAATTGTCTCCTGTGATGGGCGACTACTATCTCCTCTATTGATAGTATTAAAAGAAGCAGGCGGTCGCTTTGGTCCTCTAGTAGAAAAAACATTAATCCGTCCCCCGAATGTATACCTCCTCCCTTCGTTATCTGGCAAAATGACAAAAGGTAATGATGTACTGCAATGATAATTTTCTTTTTATTACTGCAATGTGCATGAATATTACTGGTAGTAATGTTTTGCAATTACAGACCACTTCAAAACATGGCTAAAAGAGGTGTTCTTTCCTAACGTTGGACGAAGAAGCCTACTTTTACTGGACTCCTGGAGCGGTCACTGCAGCAATATTATCGCAGAAACGAAGCCTGTAGATAAAGATGTTGTGTTGATGACTATACCAAAAGGAACTACCGGAAGAATTCAACCTTTAGACGTTTATGGTTTTAGGGTGTGGAAAAACTTTGTGAAGCGTTTCTCTGACAATGCGATCCTACACAATTACGATGTTAATCTTCATTTACGGAACAATATTATAAAACTACAATCACTTGTACATAATCAACTATCTTCGCCTAGGTATCGATCCCTTTTTCAATATGCTTGGTATAAAAGTGGCTATGTAGACGACAGATTAGAAAGTTTTCCAAATCCTGTCGAATTTGCTTTCGAAAAATCTTCCGTTATGAAATGTGCTGTTTGCGGTGCACTACCTATAATACGATGCTCATGGTGTAAGAAAGCATTCTGCTTCGAACACTTTTTCCACGATCATCACTACTGTCATGAATATGAGCCATAATTTTTTGTTACAAATATTTTTGGTTAACATTATTTTTATCATATAGAATTTTCTGAAATTTTCAGTCCCAAGATTTTTTTGCTTTCCAGAATTAATATTCTTGTAGTATTCCCATATATCCCATATTCCATACATGTATTGGAACGAATAAATTTGGAATGAAAATAGTATCATCTGTAGAAATGTTATATTATTAAATTCACATATTACCTATGTTTCGAATATATATCCCGTGTGCTAAATTATGGTTTTTGATAGTAGAATAAAATAGTAGAATTAGGAATTCGCCCTCCAAGCGAAAACGGGAGTTTTTTTTATGCAAGCATCGGCTGTATACGATTTATATTTTTTTCGGTTCTTTTATCCTGAAAAAAAAATTATCAGGGTGGTTTACCCCCACAAAGGGGTGGGCGCGTGTCGGACGGTATCATTTTTTAATTCTGTTGCTCTGAAATATATGCTTGCCAAATTTTATTGAAATCCGTCGGGTGCTTCTATGGGAAATATTGAAAGCTTTGAAATATATATATCTGGTCAAACAGTGGTTTTTGGGAAAAAACCAAAAACACGTAAACTGTAATATCATTTTAGTTTCAAAACGATGCTATTTGTATTCCAGTTCGATTATTTTTCGCCGAAAAAAAAGAAATAAAGATTTAGATAGGGGTAGTTTACCCCCTTAAAGGGGTGCGTCCGTGATGCACACTACCATTTCTGAGTCCTGTTGGCTCGAGATATATGTATACCAAATTTCATTGATAATCGTCAGGTGCTTCTAAGAAAAAAAAAAAAATTATTGTTTTTCTGCCAAAGTTTGAGGGGCTGTTTCACCGCTTATATATCAACGAGGGATGATAAAAAAAATACGTGTCCCTTAAATTTCCGAGTTCTACAACATATATCAAAATTATCGAAATCGGGGTCGGACACTTGGGAATGTTTCCTTGTCAGTCTCACCTACACTCGGAGGTATGAAATAGGAAATAGTTCCGTCGCCGACTAACAAACCCTAAAACTTTCGGTTGGATTTGAGTTGTTTTTTAACAATCCACTCCATCTCAACCCGTCAATTGGTGCGCTAAACCGACTTTGATTCCAATCTCCTGGAGTTGGTCTGATTCCAACCGTCTAACTTGTTGGTTGATATCTCAAAACCAACCGTAATACCAACCATTATGCGTCGGATAGAAAGTTGGTTTATAGTTGAACTTTCCTAAAACAACTCAATTTCCAACTTTATATCGAGAGCACCGATAGCTCTTATCTCAGTGTTGGAAATCGGGTTGTTTTAGAAAAAATCAACCGTAAACCAACTTCGTATCCGACACATATAATGGTTGGTATTACGGTTGTTTTTTAATATCGCCGAAAATCAACCTCTCGAAGGTTGGAATGAGAGTTGGTCTCGTGCACTAATCGACCAGTTGATTTTCAGGTTGGTTTTAGGTTGGTCAAAACGCGAGATTAGATTAGTAGAGCTTCAGTCTCCGGTAGCTTCTCAATTCCGGTGTTATTAGGATGGGTGTACATAGAATAAACTAAAATAATATGTTATCTGGTAGCACATTTAAAAACGAAAAGACGTGTTTTTATTTTTTTTTTATGCGAAACTTTATAAAAAAAACATGAAAACGTAATAAATTTATTGTATAATATTTATCAATACAATAAAAATAGATTCTCGGATGGAAGCCAAATCCTTGTCGGAGGCGCCGTTAAAGTACCCCTACGCAATGGACAGGTACGCCGTGCTAAGGACATCCATATCCGATCGGCACAGGAAGCGCAACAACACCGATGCCCACATGGCAAAAATGTATGTGTAGAAGGCGACTCGAGACAAACTTTGCATCGTGCTGTGAAATAAAATAGAAACAAGGAGTACACATAATTTTAGATCATGACATGTCATGTCACGTATGTGGTAATGACATTGACGTTTCAAGGAATTCAAGATTTTCGAAACATGAAACATTAACAAAAAAATAATATTTACAAAAGATTTGTTTGCTATCGAGCAATTAGCGGAATATATCTTCAGTAATGTATAAATGATATGACTTTGAATGGTAATAAATGAATTATCGTTAATACTTAGAGTCCATTAGCGAAGTAAACGGGTAAATGCGCGGTGGGCCCTTCCATTTATAAACAGGGTTTCATAAACGCGCAACGGATCGTTTCAAATCAAGAAGTAACTTATCAGTTTAACAGTCTCAACCCACTTCATGACTCAAATTCTATATAAATACTCCAGCGCGTTGAATAAGCGACATCCTTACCGCGGGTTATATTAACCAACCCCACCCTCCCCGTAATAATAGGCTAATGTAATAAAATATGATTGCGAAAAATTTGTTATTTATTAACATGTAACGTTGTGATTTATGTATGTAATCTACTACTTATTGTTACATTTTAACTAGCCCGCGTAAGGCGACTTTTCATATTTTTAAAAACTTCAATAAAGGATAACTTTGCGAAATAAAAAAATTATAATTTTCCTTTTTAATATTCATTATGACAAAGTTGATGAAAAACGCTATTTTCCACTTTAACGTTGTGTAACACAACTTTCGACTGAACAGAAGATTTCTAAAAAAATATTCATAATTTTCTTCACTTTAAATTGAACAAATTTCGTCTGAGAAATTTTTCGATATGATTGAAAACTTAAAAAATATTAATCTTCTAAAACGTACCCTTACAGAAAAAATCTAATTTTCATAAAAATCATAAATCTTTTTCAACGCAGTTTTCGGGGAAAATAATTATCCGTAGTCATTTTTTTAATTGTTAAAATCAATAGGGCACCATTGCCAAACAAATATATTTAAAAAAGAATGTACGAATACATTCTTACCATATGTGAACGTCTACCAAAGTTACGAAGTAATCCACGATCATGAGTTCAACGAGTGTCAGTTTTTTTTTAAGAATAACCCACACAGGTATTATATTGCAATGATATTATTACGTACGCCACATCTTTTTATTCTCTGTCATTTCACGTTACCTCAACGAATAATCGTTTTGCATCCGAAGTACGCACACATGGATATCATTATCAGCTAGAAACTATGATCAGTTTAACGATGACGTATCTAAAAAGCTTCATGTATGATGAAGCTTCTTAGATTCGTTATTATTAAAATGCAAAGATTAAAGATACCTTATGTAGCTTTGTACACATATTACAAAAAACTACATCGTGAAAAATCTTAAAATATATCGAACGTTTTAGTATGTCTTTGCCTGTCAGTAGTAAAGTTTTATAGCGACCGAACACAAAAGCGTTTTGGTCCAAACAACCTTACATTTATATATATATATATATTTTTTTTTTCGATGGAGTGACATGAAATGACAAATTCTATATAAATACTCCAGCGCGTTGAATAAGCGACATCCTTACCGCGGGTTATATTAACCCTACGGACCTGGCACCTGACGGCAAGGTGCAGTGCAGTCGTTTAGGTTATCGATTGAAGTAAGAAGTGCATGACGATGTTACCAATTATACCCGCCTGATGAATTTAACCCTAATTGAAGCACTGACTGGAAAAAGTACGAACAACGCATTTCCCTCCAGCGTTTGAAAAAAACACCGGCATCACCGCGGGTCACATTGACTACAAGGAGAAGCAACCCTACGGATCTGGCGCCTGATGGCACGGTACACTGTAGACGTTCAACACTGCTAACCTTTACACTGTGCCTGAATAGTAAAATTGAGCGGAGGATCCTTAGTACACATGACTGCTACGTCGCATCTTACACGCTTGTTCTCAAGGATTAACCCGTTTTATAGCTTTAAAAAATCGATTTATATCCAATAATCCGTGTCGGTATTTAAATGTGTCTTTTGCTCGAGGAACTTTCGTTGAAAAACCATGTACGCATGTCATCTTTCCGCTTCTGCTCTCTTTTCTAATAATATCTTTACTGTCTTTACGAACAGATCGAATCCCTGATAACTACTGTAATAGAGTAAAAGGACTTAGAGCAGGTGTCGATAATTTTTTCTATTGAATTCTCAAATTTGTAAGTTTTCTTGTAACACGAATTTGGCGCTCTATTTATCAAATATGTTAATCCTATTTAAAAAATATTAGACGGAAAACTATTCAAGATACCATGTAAATTTTCCTCAAAAAGTCGAAGTCGTTACAGATATCGGTCATTCCATGTCACTCCATCGAAAAAAAAAAAAAAAAAATTATAAATGTAAGGTTGTTCGGACTAAAACGCTTTTGTGTTCGGTCGCTATAAAACTTTGCTACTGACAGGTAAAGACATACTAAAACGTTCGCAATATTTTCAGATTTTGTCACGATGTAGTTTTTTAGTAATATGTGTATAAAGCTACATAAGGTATCTTTAATCTTTGCATTTTAATGATAACGAATCTAAGAAGCTTCATCACACATGAAGCTTTTTAGATACGTCATCGTTAAACTGATCATAGTTTCTAACTGATAATGATATCCATGTGTGCGTACTTCGGATGCAAAACGAATATTCGTTGATCCGTGAAATGACAGAGAATCAAAAGATGTGTCGTACGTAATAATATCATTGCAATATAATGACTGACACTCGTTGAACTCATGATCGTGGATCACTTCGTAACTTTGGTAGACGTTCACATATGGTAAGAATGTATTCGTACATTCTTTTTTAAATATATTTGTTTGGCAATGGTGCCCTATTGATTTTAACAATTAAAAAAATGACTACGCATAATTATTTTCCCCGAAAACTGCGTTGAAAAAGAGTAGACACGTATTTTTTTATTTGGGCCTCCGATCGACATTTCCGACCGTATGATTTTTATAAAAATTTGATTTTTTCCTGTAAGGGTACGTTTTAAAAGATCTTTAAAGTTTTCAATCATATCGAAAAATTTCTCAGACGAAATTTGTTCAGTTTAAAGTGAAGAAATTATGCATATTTTTTTAGAAATCTTCTGGTCAGTCGAAAGTTTTGTTGCACAACATTAAAGTGGAAAATAGCGTTTTTCATCAAGTTTGTCATAATGAATATTAAAAAGGAAAATTATTATTTTTTTATTGCGCAAAGTTCTCCTTTATTGAAGTTTTTTAAAAATATGAAAAGTCGCCTTACGCGGGCTAGTTAAAATGTATCAATAAGTAGCAGATTACATACATATATCACAACGTTACATGTTAATAAATAACAAATTTTTCGCAATCATATTTTATTATATTAGCCTTTGCGGGGAAGGTGGGGTTGGTTATTCCATATAATTTTCTTGATTGTTGCAATTCGAAAAAAAATGAAATTTCTACAATTTTTTATATTCCAATCTGATGCCTTTTTTCACGGGACAAGCTATTATGAACAAACAAACTCAAGACATTGCTGATACGACGTTTTCTTATTTTACAACCGTGTACAAATCTACTACATACAGGTTTGTAAATAAGAAAACGTCGTATCACTAATATTTTGCGTTTGTTTATTCGTAATGGCTTGTCACATAAAAAATGCATCAGGTTGGAATATAAAGAATTGTAGAAGTTTGATTTTTTAAATCGAAACAAAAAAATTATATGTATTAATCACCACGCACCCTCCTCCGCAAAGACTAAGGCCAAAAAATGGTAGCGATTTTTTTTATTAACATTTAATGTTGTGTAATGAAGCCATCCCGTAACTAGTCTTAAAAGTTGTGCAATTTCACATACAACTTTTATCAGTTTTTCTTTTTAATATTGATCATGACGAAGTTGATGAAAAACGATATTTTCCACTTTAACGTCGTGTAACACAACTTTCGACTGACCAGAAGATTTCTCAAAAATATGCATAATTTTGTTTACTTTAAACTGAACAAATTTCGTCTGAGAAATTTTTCGATCCGATTGAAAACTTCCAAGATATTAATGTTTTGAAAAGTAGCCTTACAGAAAAAAATTACATTTTTATAAAAATCATACGATTGGAAATATCTATCGGAGGCCCGAACAATAAAAAAAAAAAATAATTCGTGTCTTCTCTTTTTCAGGGTTAGGGTCAGACAAAAATTCTGGTCGAATTCCCCGTATACATCAGTATCATTAAAAAAAATGACATAAAAACTATGGGTAATCTTAGTCCGAAAACCTCAGCAAATAAGTAAATAAACTGCAACAAATTTTCAAACATTAGTTGAATGTCGGAAGATCGAAACATTATCTACGAAAAATAATTTTTTGTTTTATTTATTTTGCTCATTGAATTCTTTACGTCATTGAAAATAGATCGGCAATATGATTATTGCAAAGCCAACAGTTTTTCTGATAAGAATATATTTCTTTCTGATGTTATTTAAAACGAATATTACATGCTAAAAGAAAATCTTTGTAAAGTGATTTTTGAAAATGATTTCAAATAAAGTATTTTTATTGTAGGGCTCAAAATCGCCAATCTGCTCGAATAAAGTGATTCTACTAATTAACATAAGTAATTAATTGAGTTCTTGACCAGGTTCGACGAATGCAAGTGTTACTGAAAAATCTTCCATGAAAGTAAAAATATTAGCAATGATAGAATTACCATTATTAGTCGCCGTTGCAATCCAATTTTCCCCTATTTGTAGTCGGTTTTGGATCTCGAAGTGTTCAGCAGCGCGCAGCTGCGTTGCTACTTGTTCCGCTACTTCTCGTTCCGCTGCTGCTTGTTCAGCTGCTGCCCGCTCTTGGGCAGCTATATCCCGCTGTCACGCAATAGCTTTTCATTCATCACTGCAATTTTTAAAACGAGTTATTTCTGTTTCTTAATTTTTCGAATATATTAACTAACCTTTTCGCCTTTTATTTCTTTTTTTATTCTTTGCCGACGTTGGTTCTGTAGAAACTGCGGTTTGTTGATGCGTGGTTTGCCTCCGTCCTTTACGGTTCCGAGTGCGACCAGCTATTTAATACATTCAATTAAAGAGTACTTTTACACATTTCTTTTCTAAAAACCTATAACCTATACCCGTCTATATATACCCGACTTTTTTAAGGTGGAAGTACCTTAAAAAAAGTCTAGAAACGAAGAACAATTCTATGGGCTACGTTCCTAAAAACATTGCTCTTTGGTTACACTAATGGATGGTTCTATAAAAATCAGTTCAAGCGTGACTGATTGGAAAGAATAAATATATATTGAGCGACAACTTTATTTTTAAGACCAGGACCATGGAAAGTACCAACCGGTTTTAGGAAAATTAAAGAAAAATCACCTCTATTGACGGAATGCGCCCTGGTTTGACCGTGCTCCGCATCTGAAAATGATCGTGTAAAGTGAGTGTCTGCTACACGGAATGAATTGTAAAAGATCAATCCGACATTCAAATGAAATATGCGAATTACAAATGGTCATTAGAATTGGTGTGAACAATTACCGATGTCGCCGATCAGTGGTAACAGCCTTGCATCTTCACCGTGCTCTGATCGTGGTCAAGCGATGTCTCCTACTCAGGTTTCATGTTAAAAGGTTGATCGAGTATTACGGTATTGATTAAACAAAGGGAATATAAATGGATAGTTTAGTCGTTACATTAAATAAAATTACCATTAACGCCGATCGGGGGGGATATTTCTCTGTCCATTTCTACGAACTGTAATTCCGGCGAAAAAATGTGTTCTATCCGGGCAAATCTTAAAAAGAATTTAATCATAGCTATTAAGGTAGCTCCAGCAAGTGGTGTTCATTTCGCCTAAATTCGAGAAATTCGAGAAAGAATTGCAAACACTTCCCGATGTTATAAAAATCTGAAAAAATGCATACTTATTATTCGCTATGCGCGTGGCTAACACAGCTCTACCGGCTGAGCGTGTATTGTCGTGTACATGCATTCTATCAGCGCCGCCTACCGGCCAGTTCAAACTCAACTTGCACATCCAGCTGTTTGCATGTATACGCAATACAGACTCATCCAGTGAGAATGTGTAGGTCGCGTATAACGAATAGGCACAGAAAAGACTAATTTTGCATAATAATAATCAAAGCTGGGCAGTTCTTTAAGTACACGGTACTTGTTTCGTACTTGCAGTTCGGTACTTCAAGTACATGTGGACTTGAAGTACATATATTTTTTCGAGTACTTGAAGTACTTATGAACTTTAAGTACCTGTATTTCAAAGGAGATAAAATTTTTTTTAAACCAACCACATGAAAGATATCAAGAACGTACATTTTACATACTAATAATGACAAAAAGTTATTAACTCATTTTTTAAAAATTCAATAAATTATCAGTGAACTTATCTTTTTTTCATTTCACATGAATTCGTTGACTTTTTTTGGAATCCTTGTAAATTTTTGAGGATTTTTTTACATTATCCAAATTTTTGGTCTTTCACGAAGTACTAACATTCTTATTAAATAAAACTTTTGGTTTGGAATGTCTATGTACAGCATGCTTAAAATGTTTTTGGTTACTGCTCACCGTGGGTAAGTTGCCAACGAGTGGTTCAGCGGAATGTCACTAGGCGTCGCCACCTACGACTCATATGGCGACGGATAGAGTACTACCAGCACCGCTTTAGTGCTATTACTCTCGGTATAGTGATCACATTAACTATCGTAAGACACACCAACCTCTATTCGGAAACACAATGCTATGGAGCCGCACAAAAATAGCGGTCAAGTAAACAGAATCAGCTTAAGACTGCGGCGCAATCGAACAACCCAGGAGTCGAATGTTCAGTCTAATAAACGTCCGGTTGTCAACTCTGACAACAATCGTGAAGACGATGCTCATGGTACTTTCGAAACAAAGGAACTTCAATCGTCTTTGCCCGTGGTTTCACTAGAAGTATAAAGTAAGTTCTTCAAATTTTCGTAACAAAGTCTAGAAAACCCCATATATAGAATTTATGTAATTTTTTTCACGATGAGGTACGAATCAGTGACTCCGAAGCACCAAATATCCAGACTGCATTTTTTTGTTTGTTCTGTTACGCAGTTCATCGAAGAAATATATTTTTGTATTTTCAAATTGTAGCTTTCAGATTTCAAGCCTGCCTCAAAATGACTGCGCTAAATCTTATTATTCCCTTAGTAATGAGATTCTTCATCGTCCGAGTGTAGCAGTTCGAATTGACAAGCCTAGCGTAGAAATTACAGTATAAATTCAGTGAAGTATTCATGCGCAAGTGCAAAATTAGAAAAAAAATCTAACATGTCTTCTCTGTGGATGCTTTGAATGAAAATTCCTACATTCAAACTACTAAAAAATGATTACGGAAAGAATGAGATTGTACGCAGATATTTTAGTTCAGCGATGCAATTAGGAAGTTACTAATAAAAAATGGAAAAATATTTTTATCAAGGAACTGCGTCACAAAATTATTGTTTTATTGTGCAAATTATTTCATTTCTTTATAGTTCGAGTAGTTTTATGGCAAATATTTTTATCCAACGTAAGGTATGATTGCACTTAACTGTAAATTTGTTCATCAGACAATAAGATACAAAATAAAGATAACAAAATTAAATAAATTATAAAATGTTAGGCAAAATTGTTAGAAAATTTTGGCAGCCAAAAGGAAGATTTAGTGACTATATTTAACATTTCTCAGTGTGATAGAATTCTGAAAAAAATTAACGATACAAAAGATACTAAGAATTTCGCGTAATAATAATGTCAAAAAATTATTAAGAAATTGTAAAATATTCCTTATGTAAAATCAATGTTCATGATATGATCAATGGTTAACTTTTGCAAGTGAATGGTTGATTTTTGACATTGTAACATTTTTGGTGTAAAACGAAATACTGACATTTTTATCGAATTTATTTTTTCGTTCGGAATGATAATTCCGAACGAATTGATCCGTTCCTTCGTATGAGTGAAGAATCCTCAATCAAAATCACATGTTAATAATATATTGATATGGTTTAAAATTACAGGGCAGGTTGTTACAAGAAGCAGAAGGATTGCGAGGATCTCCTCCAACTCATCAAGTGACGATATCTTGCACGCTGCAGATTCCAATAAGAAGAAAACCCGACGATCAAGAGCTGCATCCAAAGATTTACAAAGTGCACATCAACGTGAATCTGTCGTGCTGACTCGATTTCCAAATTCTCGTGAACTGACGATCTCTCGTATGAACCGGAGTGTTTCGTTTTGATGAACGACCAAAGAGTGACAGTGGCTAACGAGTGGCTATCAAAAGCTAACTTCGTTTGCACCACTGCTGACATATGGTCTGCAAAAAGAAGGAGTTTTATCGGAGTAACGGGTCACTTCATCGACGAAGATTTTAAACGTCAATCTTTCCCTTTAGCGTGCAAGCATTTCAAAGGTAACCATTCGTACGATAAGATTGCTGAAATCTTATCTAATATTCACGCAGCATACGGATTGAATCGTCGCAAGATTGTGGCAACTGTCACGGACAATGCCAAAAAATTTGTTACAGCCTTTGAAGAGTTTGGGGTTAACATAACCGCGGCGATATTGCGCGATACGAGAGACAGAAACGATATTTCGATAGAGACTCCAAGTGACGCCAAGGAATCCGAATCTGAATTCAACGGTTTCGATTCGTCGGACATCGAATCGTTCGAGACACCCGTTTCACTCCCAGGACACCTGCGATGTAGCTCTCACACACTAAACTTGGTTACAACTACCGATTTGCTGAACGTCATAAAGCAAAATCATCTTCTACACAGTCGCGATGTAAAAACCATCGCAAAGTGTACAAAGCTCTGGCATAAAGCGGCTTTGCCGAAATCCGCGGAAATAATCACTGCTGCGGTTGTTCACACTTTCAGTTGCCCTATAGTGACCCGCTGGAATTAATTGTTCGACACTCTATAGCAGATTAGGAGCAGTAATGACCATCTGCCAAGGTTATTTGAATTGTTGGACCTGAAAGATTCCTTCACTGCCAGCGATGTTTCATATGGAGAGGGATATTGTCAAGTGATGGCACCATTAGCGCGAGCTTTGGACATACTTCAGGGAGATAACAACGTCTGTTATGGAATACTCCTTCCGACTTTAACTATCCTTAAAAATAGTCTCGAGCGTACATCTCAGGGAAATTTAAGATACGGAAGAAAACTCGCAAACGCTTGTTTGGATGGACTTACTAGACGCTTCGATACCATTTTCACGTTCAGCGACGAAGAATCTCATGGGCTAATGGCAGCAATTACGCATCCGACATTTAAATTGAGATGGTTCGAGAAGGCCAATCAGACTTACAAACTCCATTTTGATTCGAGCAGAATGCGAAACATGTTCTGGTAAGCCGCGGAAACTTTTCACGTATCACAGCCTGAATCAAGTCAAGAAGATGCCGCCTCGATGTCATCGTTTCTCCAAATTCGCGTATCATAGAGACTGGATTCGGACTCCCCATGTAGTTCAAACGCAGATTCTACCACTACGACGAACGTGAGCGTATCACTACTACATATCATATTTAAACGATAAAAGAACGCAGTTCTCGATGCTGAATGATTATCCACTTGTAAAAAACATGTTTTTCATGTATAATACCCCACTCACATCCTCAGCACCGGTTGAAAGGTTATTTTCTTTTGCGGATATAATAAACACTCCGAAACGTAACGCACTGTCTGACAAACATTTTGAGCAGCTGGTTCTCTTGAAAATTTTCAGTAAAACCAGACACAAGTTGAATACGGGATAAATGTAAGAACTGTGTACAGCAATAAGAATAAAAAGTAATGTTGTTTGAAAATATATATGAATTATTACTTTTCAATATGCGAAAATGTACTTCAAGTACTTGTACTTACATAAAGTACTTGAAGTACATGTACCGTTAGTACTAGGTATTTGAAGTACATGTACTTCAAGTACCTTTTACATATTTGTACTTGAAGTACATGGTACTTCAAGTACTTTGCCCAGCTCTGATAATAATATCAAAATGTTATTAATAAATTGAAAAAAAAACATGTTCATCGAAATATGCGGTAACTCAACTTTTTTTTAAATGAAAATGACCCGTTCATTTTTCGGAATACGTATGAGTTTTTTTAGATTTTTATCTTCATTTTGATTTTTCTTGTTTTTTACATGGAAAAATGTGCAAAAATCAAAACAAAAATAAAAATGTGAAAAGATTCATACGTGTTCCGAAAAATGAACGAATCATTTTCATTAAAACAAAAGTTGAGTTACCGCATATTTCGATGAACAATTTTTTTTCAACAATTTGTTAATAACATTTTTAAATTATTATTATGCAAAATTAGTCTTTTCAGTGCCTATAATGAGTATGAATTTTTTAACATTTTTATAACATTGGGTAGCGTTTGCAATTCTTGCCCGAATTTCTCGAATTTAGGTGAAGTGAACACCACTCGCTGGAGCTACCTTAAGTTATTATTTAAGGAACAAGAATGGATTTAATTACAGAAGTTTAATCTTTACCAATTTCATTCGGAACTTGTACTAGAGATTTGTCACTCGAATTATCGGAATTCTCGTCGAAATCAC
This sequence comes from Amblyjoppa proteus, assembly GCA_963922035.1. NCBI lineage: Eukaryota > Metazoa > Arthropoda > Insecta > Hymenoptera > Ichneumonidae > Amblyjoppa > Amblyjoppa proteus. The sequence continues at coordinate 24,018,900 of OY998232.1, forward strand.
CGCCGTTCATAGCTGGTGGCGACATTTGTCCATACTCCTCAACATAGCCCAATCTCGGAGACCGAATATATTCTACATAGAATAAATTATAAAATGTCGATTTAGTATTATTTTCAGATGGAACGAGTAAATTACAAATGGTTGCTAGAAATATCCCGGAAAAATTACCAATGTCGATGATCGGTGACGCAGATCTCTCATCCTCTACAATGTCCGATCGTGGTGAGGGAATGTCTTCTATACAGGATAAATTTGAAGAGAAAAATGATAAATAGTCATCGAGTGATAATTTAAGTTGAAGTAATACAGTTAATTACTGATATGTAATCATTACCTATTTCATTCACGGCCTGTCCCTCAGATTGGTCGCTTGAACTCCCGGTACTTTCATGATCGCTTGAGTCTGAGGAAATTTTTTATAGAATAAAAATATTCCGGCTTACAGTCAAATTTATATCCAGATTTATTAGGTACCATGATATTATAGACTATTGATTAGCGACTCTGTATATATTTAGTCGGTTGAATTACCATTTTCTGACATTTCTTCAGCAGCTTGGGCATTATCAATGAGCCAGATTGGTGGCTCGTCAATAAACAGTTCTTGCTCATAGTCCGGATCATCCTCTAGCATAGAAATATATTCAGTGAATCATTTTTAAAATCTACACAAACAGAGCTCTACTACGAAGGTCAGGGAACATTTTGGCAGACAAACCATGGCTATTTATTGTATAAAGAATATCAATAAATTGTATTTTTTGTAAAAGAAAAAAGTGCAATCGAACTCAAAATCAATCTTAAGTTCAGCCTTTTATTCGGGTTTAATCTCGTTCTGCAGTTAGTTTTTAAGTTTAAGCTGAACTCGAATACATCCATCAGTTCGAAGTTAGGTTCAATTTACTATCAATTTAAAGTTTCAAATTAAGACCGAACGGAAAAAACTGAAAATGTAATAAAACTGATTTTTACCAGCGAGTGAATATATGAACTAAGCTCACAAATTCTGAGAAATTTACATTGTCGTCATAGATTATCTATGCAAACTCTTTATATAGGTAGCAATCCTAATCGTCACCGTTGTATATTTCTTCATTTACAGTTTACCGTATTTTATTGTTATTTGTTACAACGTTAAATCCATCGAACAATCATATAACGTATTTCTCTAACCCAATATTAAAGTATTTTACATAATCTCTGTGTGGTACTATCAAATTGTTTGGCAAGTGGTATGTACGGAAAGATACAAACATTTACTGACTTTGAGTTCGTATATGCAATATTCGTTTAACAGCAGTTTTTCGTTGGCTCAAAGTTTGATTTTACGATTGAATTTAAGTTCTTACTTACGACATAAATATCTGCCCTGTCTAAAGGATCTGACAATATTTCCTAATAGTACGACAGCTGCACGCTTCTGCAGATCGTACTCATAGCCTTGCCGCTGGTTCATGTCCTGAGCAATAAGTTCGTTGACGTTGCCTTTTAGGGATGCCGCGCAATCCAGAAATTCGTCGACCGTAATAACTCGCATGTGCAAGGCCCGCCAAGCTATAAAATATAACTTGGTTTAACTAAAACGTTCGATTGCGATTCCACGAATATTCTTCTATTCCCTACAGAAATTTGCCTTTATACGTCACATGTACCTGTTAATCAATTCATAACTTTTACAGGATTACAGATTCTTTAGTATTTTCGGGTATTATCAAGAATGATGGCTGACGTTCAGCTATTGTTCGGAATATATTTAACGATCAAACCATTAACTCATATTCCAGAGTATGCGAAAGTTAACTACACACTGTGTGAATTTAACATTACTCTAACCGCGAGTTTATATAAAGATGTCACATAAAAATCAACTCACTATAATGCGTCGGAATTCTCAAACTCGACCCCACTGATCATTCCTTATAGATTCAGGAAGGCAATTAATCGATTGCCTCATTACCTTCGAAATTTATTTAATAACATAGCAAAGCTAACGTCCCACGCGTTTCTGCTGTTTGAAAAGGCTCGAGTACCGTGCATACCTGCCGATTTGCGTGTTATTTCTCAGACGCCGGATATCTGCTAGGACGTCAGATTGCAATTTAAGAAGCTTGCCTATTACATACAAATATTAACGATTATGTAATCGAATTATGTAATACATCATTATTCAAAAATAAAGAAAAAATACAAAATACCTGAATAAATACGAAAGTGGTCGAAATATTACAAATAATTCAGTCCAATATTACAACGATAACTTCAAATTTAAATCATTAAAGGAAGTCCAGAAGATATTAAGAAAAAAAATGTAATAAAAAAATAATGACATCTGTAAGTGTCATGAAGATAAGAGTACTAAAGGGTACTCTTGAAAGTGAGTGTGGTTAGCCTAAATGTGATAAAGGAGAACTCATCTGAGACGGATGCAATAATATCGGCAAATTTGACGTCGCCACCGGTGGTCCTTACATTGAGTCAAATTTTTGTTTTTGCAAACTTTACAACAACCGAATCACTTTTATATTCCTGATTGCCCGAGTCAATGATCGAGTTTTTTACTACTCTCTTGCTGTGCCCAGACGAATATCATACAGGATATGAAAACTCTTTCTTTTTTTAAGTGTAAAACCCCTTCCGAATGGCCTTTTTATCATTTATAGCACTTTTAGACAACAAGATGAGAAAAAAATCCGTACGTGTAATAGAAAATCATTTCTATACAATTTTAAAGGTATCATGTACCCGATATCCACAGTAATTTTAGCCAATTTTAAGATACATACCCGATCATAGTGTGTGTTGCAGCCCGTGCATAGTGTCGTCGGGAATACAGTCGCTACGGCATTCCGCAGAGTACGTTCGAAGTCGGTGATTGCCAGTAAAATATTGTTCTCCGGAACGATGTGTTCTTTGAAATATTGTAAAACCGCTGTGTACGCAGCCTCCGTTTTTTTTTTTTTTTACATTGTGGCCCACACGAATGGGAAACCCTATAAAATGCGTAAAAATTGTGTTAACCATAAACTATAAACTAATGATTGTTTATTCACAATTTTGATCGAAACCGGGTTTATTTTTTGCATTATCTTGACGTCTTGCATGTGCGACAAAGTTTCTATCAGCAGTTGAATAACAAGCCGATAATACAAAAAATGGCTTTGTTTGCAATTTTCCATCACATGACAAAAAAATTGCACACAATCTTTTTCAAACTTGATATAAGCATCCGTATCCATACCTTGCGTGTGTAAATGTTTCTCCATTACAATTTCCTTAACCGACACATAAGCAGCTTTAATGCGTTACTGCTCTCAACTCCCCGGTAGAGGTGAGCGAGTGCGAGAGAGGAGAGCGCGTAGACGCGCGAATACATTTACAGGTAGCCTGTATGCGAGACACCGCTCGCCAGCAGGACGACTGTCGCTACCGTTGAGAGCGAGGTTCAAAAATCGGAGTAGTACCGAACTTTCTCGCGAACAAGCAGTATTTCTAGTTTTCAAGTTGACGCTGGCAAAAAAATGATTCATTTCTACTTATTACAATATAAAAATGGACAATTTAATGTTTTCATTGTAGTTTTTCTACCATCGCAACGTATAGAGAATATGATGAGAATGTACAAAGATTTTTTTCAGAGCTCGAATAAATTTTTTTTTCAAAACCGTCAATTGACTTAACTTGATCGCATCCAGCTTCCTTAAGTAGTTGGCGTCCAATTTGTGCTTTAATTTTAGGGCTGTCAATCAAAATTTTGTAAGCACAGAATACATTTAATCGAAGCGCCCATGGAGGTTTTGCCAATTGAACGAAAATGGCCGATGAGCGTGCCACTGTCGGCGTAACAATATTAATACCCCAACCTTCGGTCAATGTTTGGCTATGTATTGGTTTGCCAATCATTAGTTCGTCGATTTGAGGCCAATATTCGGCCAAACATGAATTCACCTTCTATTAGTCTGCCGATATTAGGTCAATGTTCGGTCAAGTATTAGCTTGCCATTGGTTGGACAATTTGCCACCAATGCCCGACCAAGTGTTGACTCGCCAATTGTTGCTTTGCCGTCTGAGGTCAATGTCCGGTTGAGCATGAACTCACCATACCGATTTTAAGTCAATGTTCTGCCAAAGATCGATTTGCCAACCGTTGGTCTGTTGATGCATGGACTGATGAAACATTGGTCTGCCTATTTTACATGTTTCATGAACATTACCGATAATATCATGCAATGTCGTTAGTATGCCCCACCCCGGCCCTCGGTATGAATTGAATTTTTCTTCATTGATTTCAACAAGTCCTACTAAAAATATCCATTTTGCATTACCACAAAGCGATGTGTAACGTTTCATTGATTGGATTCAAGCTGTCTTTATTTATGTTTCAGGTAAGGATCGGCAGATCATTTCGGTGCGGCTGAGCTGCGCAAATATGAAGGGAAAAGTTCGGGAGAACGGTAACAATAAATAGTAGGTTCATCTACGCGTACCCAGAATGCAATTAACCACGTATATCGGTTCATGATGCTGGTATCACTATGTCAAAACCCACGGCAACGTGACCCTCGCTTCATATACAATGAAATTAGAACAAGCTGCAGCAGAGCTGTAACAGAGCTTGTCGAGGGACTCCAGTACACGAAAGCCCCGAAATTGTCCGCCCTTCCATGTATGGTTTCTTACAACTTAGTACTCACATGTGGCTTATCTTATAAATAAAATTGAAATGTTTAAAAACTTCCGTCTGCGAAAATTGAAATTGAAAGGTACAATAAATTTCTTTTTAAGTGACTAAAAATACATTATTGAAAAATACATAAATTGACATCATGTCAATTTATAATGATAACAATTCGTTACTAATTTTCGTTACACTCAGGAGATACCCCCTAAAGAAACCACTATTTTTAAGAGAGTATATTGCAGTATATGATTCTGACAGCAATAAGATATTGTCATGCTCTTTAGTAAACTGAAATTGGAATGGAATGGAATGGAAACTGAAAATGGAATGGAATTCTCAAACTTGAACAATTTCATTACTGTACTATCTCCCGATTAGACAATTGGCAGTGGAGAGTTTACCAAATAGGTCCGCATACCTGATTGCGCATTTCATACAAAAAAGCGTGCAAAGTGATTTACACAATTATTTTCTCATGTTTCACGATTTTGTGCGTCATTCCTCTATGATAAGTTTCGTTGTTCGATTTTGGCTTCCGCATAGCAGAAGCTATTATTAATATACAATTTTCACAAAAAAATAAATAAAGGCAATTATGAGAAAGCGATATGGAACTTTTCATTTCCAACGCTTTTTAACTGCGTTTTTACGTTAGTATTGAAAAGCCATGTTACTTTATATCTTTTTTCGTAACGTAAAAAAATGTTTACATCTCATAAAATTAAAACCTTTAACATATGTACATCAGAATATATTATAGGAAATCGAAAATTGAAATTTGCGGATTTGATCGTTTTAAGGCAATTTTTAATCTATTCCTCACTGCTGTTTACAAACCTATAACTATATACTCATTCTACGTTATGCGTAATATTTTATTCAGACACTCGTATATACGTAATGTCAACACCGCTAACCGCAATTGTTACGGTAATTTCACTGCAAAACGACCGGTTGTTATTTATCATAAGTTTAACCACCAAAAAATTAAATAAACCTCATATTATCCGCTCGCAGCGTCGCCACGTGATACCGTATTTAGTGCTACCACCGAGTTTGCCAGCAGGCTTTGCTTGATTTACCTGTTCCGAACCGCGCAATTACCGTGAATAAATCAGTTCCAAGTCGTACTGCTGCGGTTGGTTTTTCAATTATAATCGCAAAAATACCGATAGTATAATTCTTGCGCTTGTCGTACGTGCCTTACGACCGGTAAATTGCCGCTAATAAATCAGTACAAAGAGCAACCGTTGCGGTAGTTTTGCCAATTTGGGCCGTGTATTTATTAATTTGGGCCGTGTATAACTTTATTACCGTTACTTACTCCGAATAAACTGGTATGATGAGCTGCTGCGGCGGTTGCTTTGTCACTTTCAACCATAAAATACCGATAGTACTAGTTTGGCAGTTGTTATTCCGATCTGTCTAAAAAGATCGCTAACAAACCGATATAAAAAGTTGCAGCTATGGTTGTTTTGACAATTTCAACCACAAAATTACCGGTAGTACTATTTTTACGGTTGGTGTACTTACCTTACAACCGTTAAATTACCGCTAATACACCAGTTCGAATAGCTATTGATGCAGCGGTTACGACAATTTTAACCGCAAGACTAGTGTTCCATTTCTGTGGTTGTTATAGGGTAAGTCGAGGTGATATGGCCATGGTTTTATAAACAACGAAAATTGGTGGTTTAACGCTCAAAAAACTTTTACATTTTTATTGTAACCAACTCTAGAAACATTAAACTAAAGTAATTAACTCAGATCTTTCAATATTTTTGATGCGTGATTTAATTGCAGCTCTGTAAATAAATATTTGCGATCGGCCGCCTCACCCGGACACTACGGGTGACATGGCCACAGTAATACTGGTGGTCAATTAAGCCTAGAGAAGAATCGGAATCGCACAAGACATGTTTTACGATATTTCATGTTGTCTACATAACGTAGAAAAAGACAATAAACATCTCTGTTAAATGTTTCAGATTCTAAACTAAAAAGAAAGCAGTTTTACTGGCCATATCACCCAGATAGTGCGGGCGATATGGCCACGTGGCCCACCACCATTGACGTGCCCATCTCACCCGCAATATCCGGGTGACATGGCCACCGCCTGTTGTTGCAGGCGGTGGCCCATCACCACTGACGTGGCCATATCACCCGGAACATGGGTGGTCATATCACCCATTTTTCGGAAAAAAATATCCACTACTTAAATTTAGGGAAGACATTTTTTTAATAGGTCTGCTATGCGCCAATCTTTTCTTGAAAGATCCAACTATAGGGTGCAATATAGATTTAATAGCAAAATTATAATTTAGTATGTCTCCAGAGCGCTAGAAATATATATAGCTCAAGAAATTTCTGGCTACCTCAAAATAGGGATTCACCGCTCATACTGACCATTGCACGTATACAATCGTAAAATTTTTTGTGCCATCGCATTGTATCCACTGTAACGGGGTTTTTTCGCCCCGTTCCAAAGACAGCCATATTCCGGCTCTCGCACGAATCGGCACGGGACACAGCAGCCTTGCTCCTGGGAAGAGTCCCTTCCAGGCCTTCAGACAGCGTCATAAGCGAGCAAATCATTCCCATTGCTAATCTGGCCTATTCTTTTATTTTCCGATTATTCTCTCGAGCGTACGGCCATCGTAACCGCCACCGAATAGTTCGAGCCAACACCGATCTCGCCGCCGATGACGTCACCAGCGCTCGACCACGCAACACTACGCACACCGCTCTCGCCGAGTCCGTCTATACAGCAGGCTGGAGCCTCGCTAAGCCATCCGTCATTGACTCCGCCGCTATCGAGGTAGCGCTCTACGTTACCGACGTCGGACTCTGCATCGGCAAGCCCCACCCTGGCGCGACGAGACCCAGCTGCACCGATCTCGCAGCGTCCAACTCGTCGCTGGACCAACGCCGCATCCGTCCGGGAAAGCTCCCGTGGCTGCGCTCAATTTGCGGCTCTCGTGGGCTACCTCCCACCACGAGACACCTCGGCATCTCGCGTTCGCGATACCGCGAACGCGCAATATTCAAACACCGCGCAGCCTGCGTAATTCGGAAGCCCGAAACAAATAAAATAGAGGGCGAATTTCGGATAGGCGTAGGGTGGGGGGAAAAGGGACCCGCGATCGCGAGAGCGACACTTCTCTCGGTGACTCAAGCGTAGGCTCCCGAGAAGGAAGGACGTGGTGACCGTTGCCGATCCGTGCACAACGTTCTACGAGAATACCGACATCTCGCCAATCGCGACGTGGGACTTCTGGCCGAGCATTTCTCGAGAGGCTCCCGCAACAGCACACAAATCCGGTGAGACCGTCGTACGTGTTCGGTTTGAGGCTAGAGTTAGAATAGGGCAAGCTCGACGCGTTATCGCAGGAACGGCATGCTTTCGCGCGCGTACCGTTGATTTTATTCTCGGGGTAAATTAGTAAATTCACTTTTGTAAATTCTTAGTTTCCGTTTGTATTAATTGCCTGGAAGGTTCTCGTTTCATTAATTTTGATTCAATTCATAGTCTTTTGACGCCACGTCTGAGTCCATAGGTTAGCTCTCGCGAAGGCAATTTCAAAGGCGGGTGACAAGGTCACCTTCGCGGACGGTCGTTCTCGAGTCCCCGTCGCCTCGCGGCTCTCGTCCACCTGAGCGATCATTTCGTTAATTTACAAGTTACGTAGCTACATAATTTTGCGACATTTCATTATTCAGATTTCCGGCATATCTTCTTTCCGTTCATTTAGAGTCACTTTCTGGGTTAAGTTGGGAGTAATTTTGGTTAATTTATTTTGGTGTATGCCCGCTGCGATCGGGTGGAGTGAGAGTGGAGTAATTTTGGTTAATTTATTTCGGTGTATTCCCGCTGCGATCGGGTGGAGTGAAAGTTATGTTATGCATGCGTTATGCGAAAGTTATGTTATGGTGGCTGCGATCCGCGCTTGGGGATGTACGAAGCTTGCGTCGAGGTCCCGGACTCTATTTGTCGCCGATCCATCGCTACCGCATTATTATTATCGTTTCTCGTTTTTCGGACTCCTTGTTACCGATTTCTGATTGTTACCGATTATGATTTGTGTGTGAAGATAATACGAAAGGGAACGAGCGTGCACACTAGCCGCTTCACGGCCACGCTCTCGATATTAACAACCACATAAAATATCTTTTCGCTATTCCCGAAGTTTCGTCTCGATCTCTGTTCTTTCTTCGCGTACGTGACCGGCTCACTCCCCTCTACCAATTTTCCAAGGCTGAGCGACGCCGGGTCGCTCTCGTCTCTCGTTCGGCTCTTAAAATTAAAATTTTGTCGCGAGGGCTTTCGCTCTCGCGGCTGGCGCCCTTAAGGCCGAGTGAGACGAGTTTTGTAGCCGTCTCGATTGGGGAAACTGTAGGTGTTGGGAAAAACGGTTACACCACATATACTAAAAACTGTGCAAGCGGTGGCACCATTCGTTTGTTACGTTAAAAGATATTACGGGTGGCCATCTCACCCGCATGGCCATCTCACCGTGATTTACCCTACTTTTCTTTCAACTACAACATTTCCTTTAACAAACCAGTATACCTCGCTGGTTTTACGGTTGTATTCACTATTTTAACGGCGTGTTACAGGTCGTTCAATTTTTCAGGTTCCACAACCGAAAAATGATCGGGAATAATAAACCGCACACAGAAAAATGTTTAGTTATGAGAGCAAAAGTGCATTTGCTGAGTTCTTTTTGTTGTAACAGCAAAAAAATTATATTTGCAGCAAACGTATTGTCCTCCCAGCAAAAATAATTTGTAACCCGCACAAATTTTATATGTCACGGAAGATTTGCTCTTGCGGCTCGCCTCACTCAGCGAGGTGTCGATCGGCAGTAGTGAGATCCAGTACAAGGCGATATATCTAGAGCGCTGATTGCGGGCACTGGTGCCATCTGCCGGACATCTGAGGTGCGGAAGCTAGAGGTGCGGAAGCTAGTGCCCAAATTGCGGACCGCGGGAAGCACAACGGAGGTATAGTCGAGCGATTGTACGAGATAACCGATCAGCTGTTCCCCAGCTCGCATTAACCACAATGCATGCGGATGTGATGAAACAAATGCTTAACTTCAGAAAACAAATCGTGGGTGGAGTAAACAAAAAAATCGACAAAATAGGATAATTAATAAAGGACAACACTAATCAAATAAAGGTCTTCGAGGATCAGAATGCCTCCTTGCAAGGTGATTTTAGGAAAGAAAAAATTCAATTGGAGCGATATATTAAGCGGGACATTTTAATTTTATTTGGCATCGGCGAAAGTGTGGACGGAGAGGGTTCAATCCAACAGCGCTGATAACAGAAGTAAATAAAGTTCTGAAACAAAAAATGGATATCGAGCTCCAAGCGCATAACATCGACACTCTGAAACGTCTCGGTTGTTTCGTGCAGAACAAAACAATTATCCTTGGGCTGACTAGGTTAGGTCAGGCTTTGCGAAGAACATAATAATGCAGAATAAAGCAAATGTACTCGAGTGGAAATTTTCGAGCATTACATCGGGCCCTGATAGGGTCTACTCGGGTAAGAGCAACTAACATATATGTAAACCATGATGAAGTCGGTGACACGTTAGCAGCAAGAAGAGAGCAACAACCGTTAGTAAGGCTGATAAGTGATGCGGGAGGCAAAGCCTACATTGCCAACGAACAAATAATCTCTGGAAAAAAGGCGTATACAGTCCAGTAGGTACGTGCGATGAAGAGCGGACAGCTGGTTCAAATATTAATGATGACAGAGAGGAACGGAGGGATGGCACCAGTTTTCATCGTTCAAGCTCTCGGCAAGAAAACAATTCCCGTGAACTCATCAAACGTAACACCAAGGAAGAGGAAAGGGGAAACCTCCACCTTGGTATCCTTCTCTACGAAGAGACAAGCTTCTACTCCCACACCCGCGGACACCGACTAACGATGCGGGGAAGGAACTGGGGCGGCCACTGTCGGAGTAACCGACGAGAGAACAAATCACCTGGCGGTAGGAAAGTGGTCCACGGCGATTTGTGACATCGACAACATCGACAATTCTGCGATTGACTCGCGAGGCAGCAAGCAAGATAAGGTGAACGGATGAGGCTGACGATCGGGCCAATCTCGAAGCCCAAGGTGCCGCCATTGACATGCGAACTTGGCGCTGTCATCTATTGAGCCTTGGATGATAAACTCGGCCCGATGGTAGCAGCATACATTGGTCCGAAGGTCATTAATGATGCTCGACCGATAATAGCTTATCAGTGTAGGACCTCTATAGATTTTTTTTACATAGGTCGAGAAGGGTTTTAAGGTATACTTTTTCAAATATTGTAAAAGTTTAAATATCCCCACCCCTTTTTTATGCTTCGCATATCTGTAAGAGATGATATTTTATATATTTTTTCTTGCGAGAATTCTGAAAGGGATCATACTCATGTCAGTCAATGCATTGCTCAGTAAAGCATTTATTGACTGCGGAGTACAGAACCCAAAAATAATACGCACCTTTTGCATGAATTAAAGAAGGTGTAATTACGCATGCTCTTATACTGACTCCCGAGTACACTTTCGCTTGTGAGAAATAACTGGGGTTGGAGCCATCTAGCGGCGAAAGCCGCTGGTTGATGGCCCAATGTTGGCGTCATATCGGCAAACCGCCGATCGATGGGTCAATATTCGGCCGATCATTGGCCACAAATCGACAAACTAATGATTGGCGAACTAATACTTGGCTGAACATTAGCCGAAGGTTGGAGTATTAATATCGCTACGCCAACACTGGCCCGTTCATCTGCCACTTTCATTCAATTGGCAAAACCTCCATGGGAGGCCGTGTCGCTTAGGCTGAGAGCCAGTGTGCGTGCGTCGGCGTCTCGCCAATACCTCCCGGCCGGACTCGGCCGGGAGGTATTGCCGAATAGCGGCCGCGTGAGCTAATGCATACAGTCGCGCTGAGTGCAATCATTCTCGAACAATATCAATTCATTCATAATCTTTTTGTAAATGAATTATTATTATATGATTTATGTAATATGACAATATTCTGCTACCAAGTTTATTTGCGTGAATATAAAAGAACTGTGTTCGAAAGCAGTCTCCGGACTGCAGTGAAGATTATGAATGAATTGATATAAATACGACAAATAAAATGCTGACTATATACGTTCAAATTATATAATAGTAACTTAAATTCGATAGCTTTAACAACAAAAAATTACTTACTTACATAAAACACTCACCTGGACTCCCAACTAAGGTATTTTGATACCCCAAGCGCGTTGCGTTAGCGTCCTATGTGATAGCCAGCGAGCAATTGATGATACTACCGGCCTCCGCACATTGTCAGATCATGGAACTAAATTATCGTGGAGGTCCTGAGTAGATAATGTCAATTTCTTCTGTAGAAGCGCAGTTGAAATATCGTCTGGGGTACTTTTGTACCCCATATGTGAGTTCTAGGGTTAATAATTACTATTATTGTTCACTGATAATATTAATTATTGTTATATGCATGAATTATTTTATCGTGTTTGACGTTACTTATTTATCAAACGTTTTGTATGTTTTTTACTGTCGGAGATAAAAAAAAATGAAGGTAAACGGCCCAGTTTGTAACACTTTTAGAACAGCGGTGTGGGTTTTCGATTAATTACGATCGCGTAACATTGACAAACTGAAAATGAACTGTCTCAGCACGTAAATAAAAAAAATAAATAAAAAATCCCTATATATTAAACGATATAGGGTAAAACTTAAAAATTCCCTAGATACAAAAAAGTCGTGAAAAACTTTTCTGAGTCGACCTGGAAGGTCGACTATCAACTGTCACATTGACAGCTGTTAACTGTCAATTTGACAGCGGTCAAGATGACTTTCAACTGTCAAGTGTCAAGTCGGCTGTCAAGTCAAGTGTCATGTCGGCTGTCAGGTCCCTCGTCCAACTGTTAAGTCAAAGTTCAAGTCCAACTCTCAAGTTAGCAGTTGTCAATGGCCAAGTCGACGGTCCGGTCAAGTGTCCGGTCGGTTGTCAAGCCCACGTCCAACTGTCAGGTGTAGGTGTTCGGCGCACCTACGCCAAAAAAGTTTAAAATTAAAGTGCACTTCCACACCACGTTAGCGAATCCCCTCACTAGAAAATACAAACCACATTGGAATGAATTCTGTCGAGTGAATTCACCGGAGGTAGCACTGTTGGCGTGTTTCATTTTTTTTTACGTAGAACGATTGCCAAGAGCCCTATGAAACCGCTACCATTCTGTCCGTCAAACACCGTCCGTCGGCCGCTATACAACTGCGAAACCCGCATGAATCGTCAACACACACACGCCGCGCGCACGAACCGTCTCGCAGGATTTCCGCAGTTGTTGACAGCGCCTCAGTCTGTTCGTGTGCGCGTGCGTGTGCGCGGGCAGAGATAAGGAGTACGTGGCTCGCCACTTCCACAGAATTTAGAGACTCCACACCCTCCCTGCCCACTTCGCGTGTGTGTATGTGTGCGTGTCTGCCTGTCTGTCCGTCTGTCTGTCAGTCTGTCTGTCTGTCTGTTCACACACTGTCCGCAAGTCGTGTCAAACGTTCTTGCCACTGTCACGTCACCGTCTGCAAGTCGTATCAAACGTTCTTGCCACTGTCGCGTCGCACTATCATCCACAGTCACTTTCAATGTCCTCGCCGATTCACGGCGCTAGTCGCGGCGAGGAAAAATCACCTGCTTGTAATTGATGATCCATGTATTTCAAGACATCAACTCCTCGTCTTCTTCGTATATATCGTCGTTGAAGCTCCACTTGTAATCGAGCCTTCCGAATCGCGTAATAAAGTCGATGCAATTCAGTGTCAATGTCGATATTTTGTTGATCATCTCCTTAAACCGGCTGACATTGGCTGCGTGGAGGTCTCGGAGTATCAACTCCTGCGGCGTATAGTTGTTCTCGTCGAAGATTGGCAACAGAGCGCGTTCGTAGCCGAACAGGCACGCAAAATTATATGGCCAGTTGGGCTTCAGAGCGAGTGCTCCGGCCTGCCCACAAACTTCTCTCGCCACAACACACGACACCTCCGTGAAAACATCGTGCCTCTCGATTACTGTCATCTAGTAAGATGCTTCATCAAGTTTGCTCCCGGCGTGTACGCGGTTTCTGACACTCATGCAGCAGTTACGTATCCAATTTCTGAGACTTTGTATTGTCAATTGAAACGGATTTAATTGCATTTCTTACGTAATTTTAGTATAAAATTTCAGGTCAAACAATGAAAAGATTGAATTGACTGGAAGATATTATAATTTGAAAGGTATAAAAATTTCATTAGATGTATAGAAAATTGGAGGGTCAGAAACCGCGGCATAACCTTAATTATGTGACGGACTTATTGACCCCCCGAATTTAACGAAACTGTTTTGAGCTTTGCCGGATGAGATGTAGCAGAACGGGGTTTAAATAAATGCACAACACAAATATTAACAGTGAAATATAAACCTTTTTATTTAGCAACAAACAGATGTAAATTATGCGCGAAAACACTGTACAGCTGAGTAAACCGACGATGAGCGATACCGATTAACAACAATAGTTTTGATGAGCAGTCCAAAGTGTGCACTCCGATGAGCCAATTTGATTATATGAAAACCGCATTGAACTCCCGAGTGAGAATATCTACCCGCGACGCTGTATTGCCGCGAGGTAGCCATTGAGAACGCGAGACTTTCTGGTGAAAATACGCGTGCTGCGTAACCGAGAAAAACACTCCCGCTGTGCTCCGTGTGAGCTCGCACGATATCCCGAAATCGAAGATACGTCGCCTGTGATGAGCTGTACCGAAAACTGTGTAGAACCGTTGAGCTTTACTGTGAGAAAACCGTTGTAAACGGCGATCTATCCGAGCGCGTGGTGACCCGTGTCAGCCATTTGCCGTAGATGAGCGCGATACCTGTTGCACACGGCACGTAAGCCGTGCCGCCTGGGTTGACAGCCGGTGCGCGTGCGTTGACGGCGCGCGTCGGCCTCACCGGACTCGGCCAGGCGGTGCTGCCGAGCAGCGGCCGCTCGAGCTAGTGCACGTAGCCGCGCTGATTCTCGAATAGAAACAATTGAATAAAAGTAGGATTTTTTTCTTCACATCATAAAGTCATCATAAAGTGGTTTTTGCTGAACATTGTGATATAAGTTTCAAGTTGTGGAATATTTACTTTAGATTGAAAACGCACTATTTGGTATCTGCCGAAGGTAGTGAGCTCCGTCTAGCAATGCTGTCTTTCGAGCCAACGGAAATGCAAGTCGCACCATTCGAGGATAAATTTAATTACAAAGCATTCAATTTAAAAACTATGTGTGTCGCCAAAATAAACAACATTTAACGCCTTTTAATTTGCCAGTAATCTACTTAATTTCTTACGAAAACTGAATTTACAGTAGACAAAAATGTGCCGTAGGTGTCACTGTTGAAAATAAAGCTTAAAAGCCCAGTTGGGACGACATGTCGGTAGAGAGCGCTTCAGCGCACACGGCTAATGAGACTGACTTGCTCATCAGGAAAAGATTACTCTTGGTACTCACACCTGTATTTTCGGGTTTAAAAGATTTGCACAGACTTCCTGTACAACGAGCAAAGAGACGACAACGTATTAATAAAGACTTTTCATTCTTATTTTCTAATCCATGGTGTGAGTTTATTTCGGCTCGGAAACCCACTACGAATAACCCAAATTCAACAGTCACAAACTGGGCCGTTTACCATAATTCTATTTTATTTAAAGCTTTTTGCGTTCTACCGTTTATACAATTCTCCGATACAACTTTCTATGTGTCGTTCCTCTTCAATATAATGATCTCAATGTTCTATGTCACCGATACTATTTTTAATTCCCGACCGCCCGCAAGGGCGAAAGACGACAGTTATTCGTTTCACTGAGGTTCCGCGATTTTGCTGTTTTCGTTATCTCCAGTGTTTGTGAGAAGGGCTCAATATCTATTGACAGAATTAGGGACGTTAGTTCTGTGGATTTCGGAATGTGTGTGTAGCCATAGATTAGGAAAATAAATGTGAAATGGTACAGATTACTAACTTCGAAAACACAGGTCAAAAGTCTATTCAGATATATGGGAAGGTGGCCGCCATTTTTTACTCTTGCCTTTGCAATTATTCGTCATCTGATATAAAAATGCATATTAATTGTAATGAATGATTTTAAAGTACGCGGTCTAACCGCAAATTCGGACGCAGAGCGTCCGAATTTGCTTAGGACGCGTATTAGTTTAGGCTTATCGGTGAAAATCTTGTGTGTTGGCACTTGTGCGATCGCTCGTCCGGTAATTAGCAGTCTCCCACCTCGTTTACTTCTCTCCGAGCATTCGGCACAAGTAGTCGGTTGTCTCGTCCTCCGATATTCGCTGAGTATTGTGGGTTAACGTTCGGTTGACCAATGGATATTTTACGAGTGATACTTTATTGACATCGAAAATATTAAATATCGTGCCTCGATATATTCTCGTTCTCCTTGGAAACTCGAGGACGAGTCTAAACCAGCGGATAGAGGGAAGGAAGTTCTTCGTACACAAAAAAACTAAGATAAGTTTTTGACGATACCGACACTTCATACTACCGATTAATTCTGATTTCTTCTGGCCACTGTCTCTAAATGATAAGAAAATTATTCCAGAATCATTGTACTATAAATAACCAAAGTAGGAGACGAAGTATTTTTTTTAGTTTAAAGATAAAGGGGAGAATAACAGGAAATATGAAAATTACCGAGACTGTCGAACGTGTAAGTTAAACGCATGGTCATTTATTGGTTTGACTTAACATTTAATATTTATTTGCCTATAAATTGCATGATTATTAAAAGTTGATTTCTTTCTTGTTTGTTATAAATAAAATGATCGACTCGCTCTTCAGTGTATTTTTGCTCATTTTTGTCGTCTTATCTTGTGCGTTTATAACTTATTTATTACATGGATCTGTGCAATTCAGATTTAACGTTATTTTCAAAATTTACCTTGCATAATTTTCTCTGTCAATAATTGTTCTCTACACAATGTAATAGATTTTTTACATTTACATTTTATATTTATATGAAATATAAAATGTATATATATTTTATGCGAAAAATGCATATAGTCCATGTGCTTGACATTCGCGAATCAGAATCAGCATTAGGTCCAGCGTTAGCGAATCAGAATTTGCGGCGGGTGTCAGCCGTTAGGCGAAATCCCTAGAGGTGGTTGTTGGGAGAGGGTTTCAACAATACAGGTCAGTAGATATTCAATGTTTACAGCCAGCAACCGACGCGACGCAGCTGCGGCGCTGTGAAACAAAACTAGAAGACCGACTGTGACCGACACCCAAAAAGTACAGTTAACGTTCACTCGTACTAAGTAACCCCCAAAGGGCAACGTTTCACACTAAAGAAAAAAAATATTAGGTTCTTCCGCCAATAACCATAGCAGTTGATGCGATGTTAAATTTAAAAGAAAACACATTTTTAGAACAAATATTTGCACGTCGAAAAAATGTAGAAGCTGTACTTGTTTCAGGAAGCGATTTGCATGTAACGCCATCGAGAATATACGAACATATATGAGTCACTATGATAACGACAGAATTCGAGATTCAAGTAGTACCGAAGTACTTCTTGAACCACGAATTTATTAAGCGGAGAGCTATCAGATTTTGTGTATACTCGACACAAAAGGCGTTAATCCCCTCTGACAAAATCGAAGATGAGGAGATCCATGCTATTGCCGACGAAACAAGCCTCTACACAGGTCGGACTCATATCGGAGTCATACACCAGTCGGTTAATCAGTAGCGGCATGCTAACGTTTCGAGAAGTCAACCAGATATTGTATTAAATTAATCTACGTCGAAGTTATTTCGAGAGTAATATACAGTTCATGTGACTACTTCCAGGGGTTGTCTAAAAAAGGTTATGTCATTTAACAATGTGCGTTTCAGCGCACATTGTGTAACTGAGTCAACTATGTTATGCCGCAGAAACTCAGGTAGCTAATCTGGGTTCTGTGCGCGAGCCATTAACTCGTAAGGTTAGGGACATGCTCAGTTAAGGGTTGGAACCCAAGTGAAGTACAAATGTATTACTCAGTATTTAACAATGTTTATTTAAGAATGTATTTAGTATGTTTAACAATATATTTATATTATCAGAGATTTACAAAGGTAACATTGTTATATTCATTATATAACAATGTTTACCAAGAACCTTCGATTAAGGTTCCCCTTTTTGTCCGAACAGTGTGCAATCAACGTTCTACTTGTCGCTGATTTAAGGTCGGACAAACGAGCAGTCAAGCCTGGATTAGTGCTCGATTAATGCTTTGCTATCGATGCTTTTTACTGATCTGTTATTAACTTGTTCACTGATGCTTTAATACCGCTCTATGGATTTATCCATTATCGCTTTATCAATTAATTTATTAATGCGCCGTTATTATTAACACATAATTATGTTGCAACCATTAATGCTCGACTTATGCTTACTTCTGTCCTTTTGAATTATCAACCGCCAGTACACTTTGTACGCTTGATACACCTTCTCGCTCAACGACAATCGGACGTTAATCTTTTCCAATGAGAGTTTAATATTTTCACTATCTACTTATCGAGTTACGAGCCCAGCTCGCAACGGGTGTATCCGTAGTCAACCGTAAGAATCAGGAGTTCCGAAGAGACTGGTGAGTGCCTGCTCGTGGTTCCTTATATAGGGGTACGAGCAGGCATGTCAGCATAATTTTGGCAGTGTCAGATATTTCCTCATAATTTTTTAAACAATTATTCCGACGATATTATTCCTTCCAATTATTCCTTCGATATTTCTCAATATCTGACTCGACTAATTAATTATCGAGTCAATGCTATTTCGGCGGTACGTTGACCCGAGATGCAATATTAGCTTCTCCGTCTCCGTCAATCAGAATTTGGAGACGCTACGATTGCGAAATACCTGACTCAGCAATTACGGAGCCGATGCTTAAATTCGACTCGCTATTGCCTAAATGCTGACTCGAATTTAATTCTATTTCGCAACGGCGTGTTCGTCGCATGCCGCTGCTTACTTCGATTATTGGGCAATGACGTTACCGCAATAATCGACGTATCGAGGTACCCGGGGTACAACAATTACTCACAAAAAGAAAATTAACTACAGTTGACTCTCCGTAATATCGCGCTCTGTAATATAGCGTTTCCCCTCAATTCTCTCTCTAAGATATCTCGCGGTGAGGGTAATGCTTCCCCTACCATACGACGTCGCTCTACTTGGTAGACACCATGGGCGCTTTGCGCCTGCGCCGCTTACGTCCGTCTCTTTCTAAAGATCGGACGATTAGTATAGAGTGGGGGCATTCCATAATTACGCACGCTCTCTAATATCGCGCATCCAGAGCGATATTACGGAGAGTCGACTGTACTGACTAATCTTTGTTTCAAACTTATATGTCGTTGAAACACCACGGGGAGGTCGAGACAATCTCACATTTCACTGAATGAATTCACATTGAATATATGTGATTTACTCAACGACCAGTAACTCTTCAAGGAACTGCTGATTGATCTTTGATTTAACTTGAAATTTCATTTGAACACAGCACGCAGTGACTCAACTGTACCGTATCTCACATAAACGAATATTCTGCTGGCATACAAATTGATGACGCAGTTGACCCAACAAAGTGCGTTTGATTGTTTCTACGGACTCGTAGTTGACTCAACCACTATTTCATTGAGCCAAAGACATATTTGCCAACTCCTTCGCGAGGTTGACAGAATTTTTATTTATTTATTATTTAATCGTTATGTTCAATCGTTTGCTCCGTGAGGGATTATTTCCGATGCAGTGGAAGACGAGATTTCTACCACCAATTCATAAATCCGGGGAAAAAACTAATATAGAAAATTTACAGACCTATCTCAAAAATATGTATGATCGCAAAAGTTCTCGATAGCATTGTCTGCGATAAACTCTCGTTTCTTCTACACAACTTAATTGTGGGGGAGCAACACGGATTTATCGCGGGCAGATCGACAACGACGAATCTCGTCAGGCCACTCGCACATGCCGTTTCTTCGACCCACCAGAATGTCGTCCGCCGCGGCGTAGCGCTAGTAGTTTTATGATTTATGCGATCGTAGTCCGCGGCTTTCGCGGCATATTCAATTAATGCTATTGACGGGATGAACGGAGAAACGGTGATTTTTGTACCTTTATTTGTGGATGATATATTTTTTGCTGTAGAGAACAACTTCCGGTGATGGGTTTATTACGAAGACAAGATTTATCAGGAAAAAATATTTTTTTTTAATAATAAAATCATGTTGAGTTTTGTCGCCAACGTAACGCGAAAGGTGGCGAGCAGCGAGATCAGTGACGCCGGTGCGCGCACCCAGTAAGGCTGGGTGACGTCACGAAGGTGCCAATCGGTCGGGCAGGGCCCGGCGCTGCGCAGGCGCGCCGCGGGGAGAGGGAGGAGACTCGGGGAAGCGTGCGAGCTAGCGCAGTAGAAAGGGAGCGGTTGGGCAGACACGACGCCCAAAGCATCGAAGTTTTTTTTGTTATTGTTATTGTGTGAGAGGCGAAGCGTTTGCGCAGAACGGATAAAATATTATTTTCATTTTTTCCCACCTGTGAGTTGATTTTCATTTTCAATATTTTCCTTTATCAAAAAGTCGAGGGTTTCGGTCGAGGACGGAATAGCCGGACACGTGGGCTCTGTGCGAGACCAGAGAGTAATCGTAAATATATATCAGCCGCGGATCCGAAGCCATAATAGCTAACTCGACCGAGACACCCGCCCGATTGTCGACACTGCGCTCAGTAGAGAAAACAAAAGGCCTCAAGAGGAGCCGAGTGGAGCTCGGTTAGGCACAAGTTTAAAAAACGAACGCGATTTCGTCATTCGCCTATGATATACAAAACTTTGCAGCCTTTTTTTGTTGGTCGACTTTTTCTTGTTCGGCTTTCATTCGTCTGCAATATTCTTACATGCGCATTGTTACGAAATATTGTACAATTTGATAAATAATTTCGGAACTATGCTCATCGCAGAGAAATGAGCGTCGTTGATAGTGAAAAACTTTATCGACAACTTCGTCGAACACGTTTGTCAAATGACAGAACTTTATGAATTGGCTTTTCAAGTATGAAGCTATACAAGTGGGCATTTGGATGGGTCAATCCACCTCGCTGTTGCCAATTAGCGAGCACAGCTTCTGGGAGAATAACACCGACAGCATCCAGTACGGTCAAATCTTCTTTGTAAGTTATGCATGTAGCGGAATTCATAATACGCGTCGTTAGAGTTGCAGTTTGGCACTACAATACGCAGTCTTGAACTTCCGGCATGGAATAAATATGCTCGACTAGTTCTTCAAACTGCCAATCTTCTTGTTTCACGAATTGCTCAAGTTTCAGCTTAATCGATTTTGAAGCTTTGGCGGAAGCATCTGAAGAGCTATGAATGGATTTTTGCTCGGCTAAAGTAAGCAAAGGCTCAGTACGCTATTGAATGGTAACAGAAAATTTGCCGGTCTTGAAAGGTTTGAAAACACTGTACGTTGACAATATTTTATAGATGTTTAAGAAGGTAGACGTCGAAGGATGATCGTTACAGCCACCAGCTTGACGCACCGTACCAAAAATCTCTAGATTAACAAATAAAAACGGGGGCATACACACACCAACAAACAGGGTAATATAAATAAGAAGGAAGCAGAAAAGAACAATCATGTTCAAGAAATATCCGAAAAATGTACATAACTTTCCCGATTTGGTTAGCCCTCCAGAATGTAAGCAAAGAGAGAAAAGATACTAATAATTTTCGACATTTTTAAAAGAAACATGATTAGATAGTTTATGGAATTTCGCGAAGTATATCCTTTGAACAAACCTCCAGCGGATCCTGATTTATACGACCCGTCAAGACGTACTCGTAGCACCAGTTCTCGGTGAGATATCGAATGATATCGAGACTCGATTATAAAGTGACTCGTAGTCCCTCGGCCGTCTGTTTTATCAAGAAAACATCCTTTGACAAATGATTGTTGTCCACTTGCTTCTCCCAAGCGTCCAACTTTTGTAGGGATTCTTCTATCATCTATTTTTAAAAATAATTAAGTCTTCGAATCGAGCAACTAATTCGCCATTAACAAAATTAATTCTTTTATATTTCCTCTGTAACCTCGGTTTCCAACTTTGACGCCATCAATGGGATGTCTATGGTTAAGCGCATCAAACATGTCATTCATCCACTTACAGAAGGACATGGTTGCTTCGCATTCTGTCAATTTCGGCACGTACTTTTGATAAAAACAGAGGCCACTCGCGACAGAATTGCTGAACACCTGAAAAAGTAATCAATTCATGTTCATTGTACCTAGTTATAACGAATCAAAAAGACGAAAATTTCATGTGTATAGGTGCTTACTTGAACTGCCCATCGGACTCTCATTTTTAACGCGCTGTTTAAGTTCACATGGTGCGAAGTCAACTTGGGGCAAACCAACAGCTGTCCTGAACCAACGAATTGTCTGTCTTGCTCGTGAAGATCCTTAATATGTTGCCACTTAATTAAAGAATTTGCGGAGCTCAGCTAAAAACGAAACATAAAATAAATAAAGAAATTACAAAAGTATCCACTCTGTCGCCTCGATCTTTTACAAACCTGCAAACCGGGTGTAAACGGTTCCGAATCGTCTTGATCAGTCGAAATAGTTGCGCAATTTTTCTTGTACTCCACTTGCTCCAACGTTAATGCAAAGCTTTCGATTAGGAGCAGCTCCGTCACTTACAACACCGTGTACTTTGGCTCCAATACCTTCCAGAAGGACTATTGCTTTGACAATGAGCTTCGCAAGCACATCTCCCTTTACCGGTCCTCTTGATGCAAACACCACTATAGGCTATGTGTAGTTGTCGTACAGTGGATGAAACATTAATAATAATCCGTGATTAGCCTTCTGGGAAAAATCCACACATTGCTCTTCTTCGTTTCCAAAATCTATGAGACCCTTATATGTGAGAATCTTTGAATCGACATTGACACTCTCTCGTGTACTCATTTCGTCGAGTAGCAGGATTCCATGTTTCTGTGATTCATTTTTGTCTAATGCGCTTTAAATACTTCGAAGAACTGAGAATCGAATCCGCAACGAGAATTGATCTTCGATAGATATCTGAAAGTCAAATTTTCATATAACTTAACTGTATAATTCTATTTTTAGCATTATGATTAAACTACTAATTTCAACATTGTAGAAATATAATGAAGTATATTTCATACCTTCCTATGGTTCGTACGCACGGAAGTGGCAATATCTCATTGCTCCTTAAAAACTCATATCCGGAGGACGATCGCATATGCAAAAACATGCAAAATAACATTCACTCTTCAGAGTAGTTTCGTCCTTTCGCGTTCTCATGCTTCGCCACGTCAATTATTTGTTTCACAACATGTGCTTAGTTCGGAGTGATTCTCCCACTCTGCACTTGTTCTTTGACATCAATATTCTTACAACGAGCCATTCTCTGTTGAACTATATCAAGCTCCTCCTGTAAACCTTCGCATCTCTTCAGAGCTTTTACTTGTGATATTCGAGCAGTTCGTAGATTGTCTCGCAGACGGATAATTTTTTTTTTCTATGATGGAGAAATAGGACAACATTTGTTCTCTTATTCTTCACTTTTCCTGCTTTCCGGCGGCAAAACCTGGTTGCGAGAGTTTTTTGAGCACAGCGGCAGAATTTACATGTTGTGACATTTGAAAGCAAGAGTCTACAGTCGTCGTGACGCCACATGTCACTATAGTCTTTGCTCACTGTGTTGCAGATTGAATTTTTTGGTTGTTCATCAACCGACGAATCAGCGCATCCCTTGCAGACATTCATGCAATGTATTGTGCTTAACAATCTTTCAAACTCTACGGTATTGCTCAGTCGATATGGTCAGGGCCGGATTAGACTTCGCGGCGCCCCAAGGCGAATGCAGAATTGCCGACCCCCCCCCCAGGGGTTCTAATAACAACAACAATGTGATAAGCTAAATAGAATCACAATAAAACATGGAATATGTTTAAACTTTTTATTGTGACCGATCACAGTTGATACTCAAATTAATGCGACATCATGATAATCGCCCTACGAGTTTTGGCTCTCGCGAAATCTCTAATGAGGCTATCAAATTTCATACTTGTCAAATCTGCTTCGATGGACAAAATAGCCAAAGCATTCAAACGATGTTGAGATATCGTCGATCAAATATAGTTCTTCATGCGTTGTAAAACAGAAAACGATCTTTCAGCCGAACAATTGGAAACGATCTTTCAGCCGAACAATTGGAATATGGATGGCTGGCATGCATAGCAACATACGAAGAGCGATGTTGACGTTCGGATATACAGGTTGCAAGTTATTTAGTAATAATAATTAAATCTTTTTGTAATCCGGAAATTTTTCAAAATTTAGCCATGTTTTTGCAAAACATTCGGAAAAAATGCCGCCCCTCATTACTTCGCAAATTGTGCCACCCCAGGCCATGGCCTAGGTTGGCCTACGCGGTAATACAGCACTAGACATGGTAATTGTAATTTTCCGAGATCTACAGGTTTACCCGAGACGGTGACCTGTACTGACAAATCGTTTTCCACGGTCATCGCTTTCAGAATAAATGTCTTTCATACTTTCAGAACACTCACACATTTGTTTGTGAATAAAATCAATAACCTGATTCTCACCCAATCCGTTTTCTGGATTAGCCATCCAGGCGGTAGATTGATCTCGCCTTCAGCCAATCGATCGAATGTTACTGAGGAATTCGAGATGTCTTCGCTGTTCACAGATTGATGTGCTGTAGCCATCTCAATTTCTTGGGAATTGACGATCTCTTCATGTGACGACTGAATGATAGCTTCGATAGCACTGATGTTTTGCCTACTTTCATCAGACACTTTCTGCCGTTTTAGTGGCAATTCTGAAGCATCTATTTGAGTATCGAAACCATCCTCCTGCGTACTTCTTAATAGAGACTGAAGAATGATATCCCCATCAGTCTGTAGCTGTCTAATTGCCTCTCTCGATTCAGATACCACTTCGATCCAAGGGAATATCGACAGCACGGTACCCTTCACCAAGCGAGCAACTTTATAGGATGACTGGAAAAACAAAATATTTAATAGACACGCTTAATGGAATGAAAGATTTGATTTACTTTCAATAAATCACCAATAATATAAAACTTACTATGCCCAATAGACAACCAACAGCTCCCCGGAGCTCTCGCTGCCACAGAATTTCATCCTTGAAAAAATGACTTTCACACACTGCCTGTCCGGGATTAACATCTTTACGTTTCACTGCATATCTCCACAGTTCCAAAGATCTAAATATTTGGAATTTCATTTTTTCACAATCCCCAAAGATTCTAAGATTTTTGGGGATTGTGAAAAAATGACATTTATGTAAATTTGTTTTGTATCCTGACGTGTCACCTGGCACGACACAGGTTGGCATTGTAAATAGATGCGGAAATACGAATGCGCTGCACAATATCGGTTAGCTAATTTATTTAATAATTCTGTTTTACTAAATTAATTGCAAAACATAAACATTAAGTAAAACGAGTAAAACAATTGAAAAAATGTTGAGGTTACATAGTCCGCATAGTCTGCTTGTTTACATCGCTCATAGAAAAGTGGTGCCACGCTTCGACACAGTTTTGACGGCGACATTCGGCGTGAATATTTCTCGTATTAGAAAAGGTTCGAGTGTCAGTAGCCTGAACCTTGCCATTTATGCAAATTACATAAATGGTGTATTTGAGTCATCCACCAAGTCGACACAATCCACTGATTTTAGTATGGCGTTCGACTCAGTGAACCATAAGCTCCTGGTGAAAAAAACTCAGGTCTCTCGGAGTGGATGGTCGGCTTCTCCAGTGGATGGAGTCGTACCTGTTTGGTAGACAGCAATTTGTCAAGTTCAAAAATGTTGTATCGTGACTAATCAGTGTACTTTCGGGGTA
The DNA here is from genome assembly GCA_963922035.1 of Amblyjoppa proteus. Classification (NCBI taxonomy): domain Eukaryota; kingdom Metazoa; phylum Arthropoda; class Insecta; order Hymenoptera; family Ichneumonidae; genus Amblyjoppa; species Amblyjoppa proteus. The sequence goes on from OY998232.1 coordinate 24,044,608, forward strand.
CCCCAATGCTTTCACCTTGGATTACTTATATGTAATATTTTCATAAACGACATTGTTGCCTGCTGCGCGTAATCACGATGCCTTATGTACGCGGATGATATAAAAATATTTAAAAAGGTGGATTGTGAGGTCAACTGTATGGCCCTTCAGGCGGATTTAGGAAACATTGCGACATGGTGCGTCCATAACGCCATGAGCCTGAATGTGGATAAGTGTAAGGATAATCTTTCGGACGAACTCGTAAAAAGTGTGTCTTTAACTATCACGTGAAAGGCAGCATACTTGAAAGGTTCCCAGTAATGACCCGCGCAGAAATTTGATCAGGTATGCCCTACGACTGATCAGGTCGTGATGAGGAGACGGTAAAGCTTGCCATTTTATGGAATGCCTTAGCTGGGCCGGGTCTGGAATAGGCCAGCCTATGGCTAGTACGATCAGGTCCAGATGAGGCATTGATCGGGCAGTCCTTGTTAATCGATAGTAAAAGAATTGAGCGGATATTCGGCTTGATAATAATTTTGTTAACTCAAGATATCTCTACAGCATTCTGAAGATCTTGTTATTTCACTGTGGTTGAATAGTGACGCGAAGGTAAATGGGGGGCAATGAGGATCACGCATTGGGGACGAGTGTTCGAGCCTTGAAAAGCGTTTACAGTGCGTTACCTCAACGTACCTATAAAGCCTCTCTTTACCTTAATGGGACGGTGTAAGCGAAACATATAGCCACTGCACACCAAGTCTGTGGGGTGGCCTCCCAGGGGCTACGCGTCGTCAATCTCTTCGGAGAGCGAACCTGGACCCAGTCGATCAAACCCAGTAGACGAATATTCTCGGGTATTAGCTTGGGTTTATGGAAATCCGAGGTCAGCGTAGCTCGTGTTTTGAATGGTGCACGAGTTTACGTTGCAAAGCAGGCCCGGATGAAACCAATCGCTCTAATGCCACCCCGGTGCCTAAATCGGGTGTCCCTCCCCCGTGGGGATATCGAACAGTGGTTCTCGACAATGTCTTGTTCCGACAGGAATGGACTTTGACGAGCCATGTGTGTAGTTCATGTGGTGTAGTCCATGTGGTGTATTTGTGTTCGAGACCACACGTGTGGTAGAAGACGAGTTCGGTGCCGCATCCGATGAGAGAAGGGGACTCTCGCTTTGGCTTTCCCCGGGTGGTCAATCGGCACCCGCAAGAGGTGTCAGTGAAAGGTTGCAGGGAAGGTGATTGCCATTCGATGAGCACATATCGACGCACCTTTACTGAGGTCGGTCTCTGCGTGGCACAACAAATCGCAAGATGAGGGTAGATAGGAGGGTTTGTAGCGCATGCTCTTGATAGGCGAGAGACCTTCGGGCTGAGCATAGAATGACGGTCTCGTGCCGGATTTCTTCACACTAACTGTGGTTGAATAGTATTATATTCCTAATAATCAGCTAAGGTTTAATAACCAATTTTTAAGAACTAGTTGATGAGGTGAAAATCACAATGTGCAACATTAAAATCGTTGAATATTTCGAATTTCACGGTCTGACGAAGCGCATTTAGACGAAAAGTATACATTTACTTTTGCATAGTGTGTACATCACAATTGAAAAATGCTTTGTGGATACATCTTCAACCGAAAATTAAATTTCTTACAAATTTTAGTACTTCATAACACGTCAAACCGAACACTATTAAAGGTGCCAAGAACATTGATTTTGCATAATGAAATTTCCAAAAAATCATTACTAACGTATTTTAAAAATAAATTAGAAAAAAATCAGTGAACCTTTTTTCTAATTTCAAATAAACTCGTACATTTTTTACAGTCGATGTGCATTTTTTATAGTATTTTCTTACGTTGGAAAAAAATGTTTACGAAATCTTGCAACGAACTTTGGATGTTTGAATAATTTAATAAGTTAATAAATAACAAATAATTCAAACGATTTAATAAAAAATATTTACTGATTGTTTGTTAAACACTTCTTTTTCTATTTATTATATTTTTTTTACATTACTGTTATCCAAAATCAACGTTCCTAGCATCACATCTTACACATGGTTGATTTTTCCGATTTTTATCTCATTAGAAATTGTTCGAAATTGTCACTGAATGTCATTTTTGGTCGGGAATGCATGTGTACTGGTACTGTAAAAGTATATATAGTCGGGTGCATACTTCTTCCGGAGCTTAAAAGCAAATTTGATATTACGTTTCTCAAGTTCAGGATAACCAAGTTGGATAAGGCGCCGCCATCGCAGTCCCCGTTGGCAAGATCGCTGGTTCGAGTCTGACCATGAGTGATATAAACATGAATTTTTCCGTGATTTACATTGTAGTGGTTAGTTAATTTAATACGAAAAACAAATATAAAAGGTTCACAAGTCAGATAAAATAACTCTAATAAATAAAATATATTTATTATACCTTGCTTAGAGGGTAATCAGGTACTTTGATAAGGCCGTGATTAGGCAGTCTATTCACGGCCTTATCAACTATTACGTTACATTTCATGTAAGGCCTTTCTCAGGCTGCCGTATTATAACCTGATGAGGCACTACGTGAACCCTGATAATGCCAATGTTAGGACCATAGCTGAATTTCTACCCGGGGAGGAATCTGGGGGTGCTATTTGATGAAAAGTTATCGTTCATTCCGCATATTGATTTTACGATTAACTCGGCAATGTGAATCCTCGGTCTACTCAAGTGTTTCTCAGGCGATTTCATATCCGTGTCTACTATCAGAACCTTGTATCTCTAGTTGATCCGATTAAAGCTCACATATGCCTCGGTAATTTGGTCCCCTCTCTACGAGACTCACTCAAGAAAAACTGAAACTGTACAGCATAAGTTCTTTAGGTATGTCGCATATCGATGTGGGAACCCCATGGCATATGATAATCATAATTACCTGCAATCGACGAAACTAGCAATTATTCCATATCTTTCCTCGGTAAGGACATTGCACGATATATGTTTTCTTTTTAAAACTCTCAATGGCTTAATTGAATCGGCACCCCTGTTAGCGTTAGTAAATTTACATGTTCACTCTACAAATACGGGGGGGAACGGAACAATAGCGCGTTTGCTCCGTACTGAAAATAGATACTCGGCACTTGGACTTACGGGGCAGTCTTTCAACGCCTTTGTAATAATAGCTAAACTATACTAAAGTACGTGTAGTTAGTCGACTCAAGGAGCTCCCTTGATCCGACTATCTTTTGTATCTCTGTATATATTTCTTAACTAATTTCATCAAAGATAATTTATTTGTATTTAGTATTGTAAAATTCGCAATAATTTTGACAATAATAAGATAAACTATTTGAGGCGACTATCAAAAATGTATTTTCTTCCTATTTAAAATTAGACTTTTTCGGCGTCACGTCCAATGTTCTCACCTTATCGAAAAAACCATATAACGTAACAATAAATTCGACCGTCAATATTATTCACAACATATAAAATATGAGCATGCCTCACATATGTATATAAATACAATTTTTATACGTTCGTCATTCGTCCACACATTTACAATATCGGCTCGGATAGATTTTAGTCTTTAATTGTTCTCATACCTTCATCTCCTGTCCGTTAACTGCCTACAAGGCCGGCACAGAGAGATTCTCACACAGTCAAAATGAAACATTTACACAAACTAAACTGGTACTCAACTTATAATAACTCGGAGGTTTGCTTCCCCGATAGCTCTTTCTTTAGTCCCTGGGGCTCGCAGATTATTTGGTTGATGACGATTTTCCACAACAGCAGATAAATGGGCTGGCCAAGCCAAATTGAGAGCGTCGAACACGAAACAATCTCGCTAAATTCCTCGAAAATCAGTCGTCTCGAGACAAGGATTCACCACGTCGTGCGCTCTCGACGTCCCCAGGGAGAAAGAGAACGATTTATCGTATAATCTTCGCACCTATCTGTTCGCTCTCGGTACGCATGCGCGTTCACAGCCGAGGAGCGTACGCACTTTTCACCCGATATCGATTATCGATATCGCCCTTCGCTCTACATCGATCCTCGACGTTCAAAGAATAGAAATGGAACTTACAGTATCATTATTCAATTTTGTTAATTTGTAACTAGTATTATTATTTATCTTTGTATTTGTTTTGAAGCACGAAGGGAACACATGTGGTAACAAACTAAGTCAAATAGTTATTGGAATGTTCTTTTTTGATCTAACTGTACAAGAGTGACATCATACCGCTTGTTTCCACAAAATCTACCAAAGTAATCCCCCTAGGATTCCTCACAGGATTGTAAGAAGTTCTCTCACCGAACCGGCAGATATCGTGTTGTAATGCTTCTTCGGGCAAATCATTTAGATTACCCACCCTTGCGTTAAAATCACACCCCTACTACCAGTGGCATGTGATTACTTATCTTTCCATCAAATTGTCGAGAGCCATCTGTAGAAGCTCTAGAACGATACCCGTGTCCAGGCGAAGTTTAAAATAGACCAACCCTATAATCATCGAGAGTTCGAGGTTTTTCAATGATATAAATATCTACCAGTCACAGACCTTTACTACTTCGATGCTAAATTTGTCTATCTTGACCAACATCAGAAGACCTTCGCTTGACCTTCTCAAGCTTTGCTCTTTCGTGGCGCCAACCCAAAAGATGTTGTATTCGCTCCATTTCGCGCCGTGTTCGCTTACCTCTTTTACTCGCTGCTCGTACCACGGTCTATGATCTCTCCCGACTCCAATGCGTGCTCAGAAGGAGCCTCCTCGCTCACGAGTGTCGCCAGCAGCTCTGGCACGGCTGGTTCAGGAATCACCATCGCCGTTTCCTCCGGCGTGACAGACTCGAACATACTTGACAAAACGTCCGGTAACTGGCGTCCCCTTCCGATGAACGACGGTAAAATCGTACTAGGCAAGGCCCATACCCACACGGAAATTTATATATTTAATTTATATGTGAAATATATATGAATATATTTGGAATGTATTCAAATATATTTAACATACATCTCCATTTTTGTATATATGCGTTGATATATTTTGTATATAGATTAAATATATGCAAAATACATACGTATTTATAATCGATGAAAACACATGTAAGTTACATATGATATATACATATTCAGCATACATGTTAAATGTATTTCTCGTATATGTTAGATATATGTTAACATTTATACGAAATATATATTGGTTGTGTGTTAAAATATATTTGAAGTATGCAATGAATACATGTTAACGCATATTTAGAATATATATGAAACATATGGTCACTATATACAGAATTGAAATCCATATCGATTCAAACAGAATCGTCGATTCTTTAATTCTACATTTTTTTTTTTCAAATGATACGTATGTGCGGTACATTATTGCAAAGTAATTTCGCAATTTAAGTTAGTCCTTGCATACAGTTTAACTTCACGTGAGATCTTAGAGAACGGAGAGAGGATTGCTAAGACTCTCCGATGGGATAAAAATCTGGAATAATCAAGTATATGGAAGGTGCTTGATTGATTTAGCATAATAATAATTAACAAATCATCGTTATCTAAAAAAAATCTGTTGATGGCTGATGTGTTAATCAGTTGGTATATTTTATTAATTTATTAGTAACATTTTCGTTTTCTATTATGCAGAATGAATCTCTTCAACATCTCCCATACGTTTGATTCATTTGAGATTTTTATCCCATCAACAACTGTTTCCAATTGTCTCTCAACTTTCTTCGAATCTCTTCTTCTTGTTCCTTATTGGTTTTATGCCCCGAGGCCAAGTATCAGTTTTTCTAGTCTCACATGAGATCAGACTGTACGCAAGGATTATCTTAAGGCGAGTCTAAACCCCCTCTTGCTCGCTCTCACACGACCTCTATCGCGCTGTCTCTCCATGATTATTAATAGTTTTCATGGCGATCATCACTTTTAACTTTATCTATTGTTTATATATTCAAAATATAACGTGTCCTGATTCCAAAATTATGTCGGACGTAAAAAAAGCAGTAACAAATCATGATCGTGTACTAGAAAAATATTATTCAAGTACTGTGAAAGCTTGCTGCAATGTAAAAATATTTCCTCGTGAATGATAATGACTGATAATGAAGGTGTGGATTCCGGCCAGCTTCTGAGTCACAATTGATAAATAATCTATTAGAGTTCTCTTCCACACGCATTATACAAGTATCAAAAATAAAACTTTCAAGTTTAGGATAGCCGAGTGGTTACGGTCACAGTCTACAAATCGGAAGGTTCCAGGTGCGAGTCCCCATGGCGGTCAAAAATGTTCAATGTTTTTTCAGCGTATAATTTCTTTGCACGATTAGAATAATCATCTGTAATGCGAATGTGAATTAACTAAACCAAAAAAGTGAGAATTAATCAGAAAAAAAGTTGAAAATAATTTTTAACATTTTACACATGACATTTTGCATATATTTGAGATATATTTAAAATATATTTTTTATGTATTTCAAGTATATTTGCAATACATTTTACATATATATTACATATATCCAATATGTATTTTAAATATATGCACATATATGAAAAACGGCAAAATCTATCCAAAAAAATATATTTTACATATATGTATGTATGTATGTATTTCTTTAATGATTCCCCTAGGGGTTACATAGACTTCGTTTCCTCCTTTCTCCCTTCCAGCTTCCTCTCTTTAACAAATTTTCTCGTGTGCTATACAAAAATTTTTTTTTTTTTTTTTTTTTTTTACATCGCTTATCCGCCTCTTCACTCTCTCGATTTCGCTCCCGCCTATCCGCAAGCTTACATCTTTCCTTACCTCTAATGTCCCTCTTTCTCACACTCTCTCGCCCTCTCTCATTCCCGCTCGCTTACATATTTTCTTATCTCTATCGGCACTCTTTCTCACACTCTCTCTCTCTCTCTCTCTCTCTCTCTCATTCCTGCACGCTTACATATTTTCTTATCTCTATCGACACTCCTTCTCTCCTCTCTCTCACTCATTCGCTCCCGCCCGTTTACCGCTATACTCGCATCTCTTGTCACTCCCTCTACACTCTCTCTCTCACTCCCGCATACCCGCACGCTTACCTCATTTCTTACATCTAATGTCGCGCCGCATTTATGTCATTCCTTATAATCTGTTTCTTACGTCTATCGCCCTGTCCTCGTCCTCGCCATTCTTTCCTCACTCTCTCAACTTTTTGCTCTCCTTCGTCTCTGTGCCACCCTTCTGCTCCTTTTATTTTTCGCCCTTCTTGTCACGCCCGCCGAACTCGCTCGCCCTACGCCTTTCTGTTTTTTGTTTCCCTGTTCTTTCTATTCCTTTCTTCCTCTCTCTCTCTCTCTCTCTCCGCCACTCCCCTCCCACTCTCTTCACTCCATCTTCCTCTTGCCGGCTACCGTTAGCGTCATTCCTTACCCTAACGGTTTCCTCCGCTTCCGTTTCCTTTTCATGTACTCCCTCTTTTCATCCCTCCATCCTATTCTCCGTCCACTCATCTGCGTTTACCCCTCTCGTTTCCATTCTCTCCTTCCTCATCTTTTCTAGCTCTTTCATCCATCTCTCTCCTGTACCTCTTTCGTCCAGTATTTCCCTTATTCTTTCTCCTATGCCCCTCTTTACCTCACTTCCCCCTCTACATCTATCTAGCACGTGCTCCCACGACTCACTCTCTTCTCCACACATTCGACATTCTCTCTCTTCCTCCGTCGCCCAGTATCTGCCTTCTCTCATTTCATTCCCTAGCCTGAACCTTGCTATCCTCCTACATCTTTCCTCCCCCCACCCTGACCTTAGGTATCCCGGAACCTCATCTGCTCTTACTTCCCGGTACCATTTGTTATACCTTGACTGCTCTATTCTCTCCATCCTTTCTCTTTTCTGCTCTAGTCTATCCTCTTTTTCCTTTCTCTCATATTGCTCCGTTCCCTCTCCTGCCGTCCCTCTTCTAAACTTTCTCCTCTCTCTTTCCCAATTCGACAGCTCTTCTTCATCTCTCCTCTCTCTATCTATAATTTCCTCTAAACAGGCTCTCGCTATTTCACTGCCTTCCCCTCTCCTTAGCTTTTCCTCAAACTTCCATGCTCTTCTCCCAGCCCTCGTCCTCAGTTTGTCCCTTTTCGCTTCTTCCCTTACCATATATCCCGGCGTCCTCCAGTCCACCCCTAACGTCCATCTTATATATCTTTCATGCATGGCCTCTATCTGCTTTCTCTCTTCCCCTCCCCATATCTCCACCCCGTATCCCATCACTGTCCACACCAAAGTGTCGAACAGCCACATCCTCCTCCTCCAATCCTTACTAAATTTCCTCTTTCCTATTCCCCACACTTGTCTCATTACCGCCCCTGCTTTCTTCACTCTGTCTTTTATCTGTGCTTCCTGCCCCCCATTCCTCGTGAAAACGTACCCCAGATACTTAAACTCCTTGACCTCCTCAAACCTTTTTCCTCTCCATTTCCATTCCACCTGCTTGCTCCTTCTTCCTCCCTTCCTAAACCTCAACACTTTCGTTTTTCCTACGTTCACCTCTAGCTTCTTTTTTTCAAAGTACTTCTCTAGCCTCCTAATCATACTCTCCATCTCCTCTTCTCTTTCTGCCAGCACCACCACATCGTCCGCGTAGGCTAATGTGCAGATTCTTCTTTCCCCTATTTTCACCCCTCCCCATCTACCTTTACCGAGCTCTTCTTCCATATCCGCGGTCAGAAGGTTAAATAGTGCCGGCCTGATCGGGCACCCCTGTCTGACTCCTCTTGCCGTCCAAAATCTCTCTCCTGTCTCTCCTCTCACCCTCACCCTGCTTACTGTCTCATCGTATACTTCTTCTATTCTTTCCCTTAGCCCTTTCCTCACTCCTCTCCTCACCATCGCCTCCCACAGGACCTGCCTGTCCACCGAATCGAACGCCGCTTTCAAATCCACAAACAGAGCGATTACCTTCCCCTTCTCTCTCCTTATCTGTCTATTCACTATATAATTCAACGTAAACACATTATCTATCGTTCCTACCCCTTTCCTAAATCCCGTCTGGTTTTCTGGAATCATCTGTCTTTCCTCTATCTCCTTTTCTAATCTCTTCGCCAATATCGTCGTATAAATCTTATATAGCGATGGCATTAGTGTTACCCCCCTATACTCCTCCACCTTCCTACCTTCTCCTTTTTTAACTATCGGCACAATTATTCCCTCCTTCCACTCTTCCGGCCACCCTTCCCCTCTCCACACCCTCTTGCAAATTTCCCATGCTATTTCTTCTGTTTCCTCTCCTCCACATTTCCATGCTTCATTCGGAATATCGTCCCCACCAACGGCTTTCTCTTCCTTTAGCTTTCCCACTATTTTCTTTACCTCTTCTTTGCTTAATTCCTCTTCTTCCCCCACTCTTTCCCCCCGTCCCGAACCTCTCCTTACTCTCTCCTCCACTCCTCCCAGCAGCCCCATAAAGTACTCCTTCCATTCTTGTTTCTCTATACTCTCGTTGACTCTCTTCCTTCCTTTCCGTCCTCTATTCACTATCTCCCAAACCTCGTTTTCCGATCTCGCTTCCGCTACCTCTCTTATCAGCTTTTCCTGTTCCTCTTTCTTCTTCCTCTCGCATACCTCTTTATACTCCTTCTTCCTATCTGCGTACTCCTCCCTCGTCCCCCTTCCCCCTTTCCACGTCCTTAGGCTCTTTCTTAGTTCTTCTTTTTTCGCTCTGCACTCCTCGTCCCACCACCCTTCCTTCCTGTATCTCTCTTCTCTTCCTCCTTCTCTCTCGCTTCTATTTATCTCCTCTTTCATTTTCTCTGCTGCTTTCTTTATCATTTCTTGCACCCCCTGCCCCTCGGCTTTTATCTCTTCCATACCTCTTGCGTATTCCTCCTTCATCCTCTCCGACCATTTCCCGGCGTTCACCCTCTTTTTCCCTCTTTCCTTTTTCTTTCTTTCCGCCCTTCCTTCTGCCATCGTTACGACCAACGGGTGGTGGTCCGATTCTACTCTATCTTCCACCCTCAAGTTCTTTATTCTTCTTCTTGTATTGTCGTCCCCTAGCACATAATCTATTACCGTTGCTCCTCTAACCCCGGTGTATGTATATTCCCCTTCCTCGTCTCCTTCTATGTCTCCATTCAGTATCTGCCACCCCACCTCTTCTACTAGGTTCACTAATCTCTTTCCTTCCCCATTTAACGTTCTGTCCCTCGACCGCCTACCGTCCTCATCCTCCTCACCTGTATTTCTCACTCTACCTCCTTCCGTTCCTGTTCTCGCGTTGAAATCGCCTCCTACTATCACCCTCTCTCCCTCCGGTCTACTCTCCATCCACCCTCTTATGCTCTCTATTTTCTTGCTCATATCCCCGTTTATATATACCGCTACTATCGTCCACTTTTCCTGTCCTGCCTTCACTTTTACCGTCATCAATCCTTCTTCCTCCGCTTGTCTCTCCTCATCCTCCACTTCCATTTCTTCTCTAACCCCGATTATAATCCCTCCCCTCGCCCTGCCTTTCTTTCTCTCCTTTTTCGCCCATTGTGCTTCCCATCTGTATCCCTCTGGTAGTCTTCTGCTAATCTTCTCCCATCCCTTCTCTTCTATCCATGTTTCTATCAGTACTATAACCTCCCACTTCCCTATCTCCTTCCAAAACTCTTTATCCTTATTTCCCAGTCCTGCTACGTTCCAGAATGCAATTCTCCATCCTCTGTCTTTCTCTCTCTTTTTCTCTAGTCCCTTGGCTCGTATCCCCCTCCCGCCGCGTTTTTTGTCGCCTCTACTTCCTCTCCTCCTCTCGCTTCATCTAGCCTTTCGCTTTCTTCTTCTTCTCTCCTACCTTCTTCCTGCACTTCTCTCTTTTTCCCACCCACTTCCTTCTTCTCCCGCTCGTTCCCTCTCCAATCCCTCAGCACTTCTCCTTGCTCATCCCACCGCCACATTCGACCGTTTATCTCTATCTTCCCATATCTTACTCTTGCTCGGTTTCCCTGCCTCATTTCCTCTTGTCCTATTTCCCTCAGCCGCCACTGCATCCTTCTTTCCCTCCACGTCATGTCCTCTTCGATTATAATCTTTTTTCCTCTTATATTTTTCCTCTTTCCCATCACCTCTCTTTTGCCCTCCACACTCTCCATTTTCACTTCTATCATTGCTAGCTTCTTGTCCGTTCTTCTTTTTCCGATCTCTTTCGCCTCTGCTATTTTTGCCTGCACTCCTATTCCCTCTAGCACCCCCTCCGCTGTCTGTTTCATGGTTCCTGCTATTTCCACGCCTTTTATTATCACATTCCTTTTTCTCCTTTCCCTTTCATTCGCTTCTAGTTTTCTTTCCATCTCTTTTACTCTCTTCGCCATCTCTCTCCCTTCTTCTCCTTCGCTTCTTCTGTCCTCGCCTCCTTCCGCTTTCCTTTCCCCTCTCTCTTTCTCTATCTCTTTTATTCTCTCCTCTACTTTCCTCTTAGCTTTCTCTGCCTCGACTACCCTTCGTTCTAATGTATTTATTCTTCGTTCCATCTCCTCTTTCTCTTGTCTTGCCTTTTCTTTATCTTTTTTCATCTCTTCCCTGATCCTCGCTATCTCTTCTTTTACTTCCCTGCCCTGCCCTTTAACGTCCTCTCTGACTTCTCTCATCTCGTTTTTAAGATTTTCTTTCATTTCTCTTATTAATCTCTCTATCCCCATTAATTCTTCTTTTTTCTGCTCCGGCGACCTTACCACTATCTTGCTCTTTCGAAATATTCTATCTTCTCTATCCTCTGTCCCTTGTTCCTCTATTTGTTCTCTCTTTCTTTTCCACATCTCGTTAATCTCTAGTATATTTCCCGCGCTCGAACTTCTTTCCCTCATTAACCTCTCCGCATTTGTTTTCCTTCCTCTTCTGCTCCCTTCCTCCGTTCTCCCGTCTTCCACTCTTCCCTCCTCCGCTCTGCCCCCGGCCTCTCTCCCCTCCGCTACTCTCCCCTCGCCGCCCCGTTCTGTGTCCGGCATTCGTGTGCCGTTCCCGCCGACGCTTCGCTCTTCTCCGCCCTACCCAGCTCGCACCCACTATCTCCTACTCCGTCTGCTCTATCGCTCTGCCTACTTTCGCCTTTCGCCTGTGTCCGTTACTTTCTTTGCCTTACGTTACTTTCTTTGCTGTTACCTTTGCCCCCTGCTTGTAACTAATTCTACCTTTCTCTTCTCCTCTTTCCTCTCGCCTTCCTTTCTCTCTTCCTAACCTCTATCCTACCGTTTCTTTGCACCCTTTCTTCGCCTTTTTCCCTTCTCTCCTGCCCTATATCTTATATCACCCTGCACTACTCGCGCTGTCCTCTTCTCCTATCCTACCGTACTTATTTTTTTTCTTACCCTCCGTACCTCACTTTCTACACCAACACTTTCCACCTCGTACACACGTCCTCTCACATTCGCACCGGAAACGGAAGTCCTATTTTACATATATAAGACACACATTTGAGATACATGCGCTCATATATTCAGAATACATCTCGAATATATTATTACATACATTTTCACATATATTTGAAATATATAAATTTCCGTGTGGGTATCCATTGCGCGATTCGTCCCTTCGGTTCGTGTTGTCGCAGCAACCATAGGAGGCTCTCATGATCGGTTATTACCGTGAATTTATAACCCAGTAATTACTCCCGGAATTTAGGAACCGCCCACAAGATCGCGAAACACTCTAACTCCCGTACATTATAATTTTGCCCCGCGCTAGATAAAATGCGTAAGCACCGCGCCTAACCCGGTTAAGCTCGCGTCTGTATGAAGAGTGAAAGGTTTGGAGAAATCGGGATGAGCCAACGTCGGACCCGATACCAATGCCTCCTTAAGCATAGTAAAAGCCATTTACTGCGCCTCGCCCCACTCGCATGCTTGCTTTTGCCGAGTCAGTTTCGTGATCGGGTCGGCGATGGATGCGTACTGCGGGATACATTTTCGGTACTACGAGGTAGCCCCTAAAAATTGTCTGACTTGCGTCACTAACTGAGGCACAGGAAAATCACGCACCGTGGCTGTCTTAGCGGGATCGATCTGCAATCCCTCGCTATTTACGAGAAAGTTCGAATGCCGAAGTTCAGTGCGACAAAATTCGCATTTCTCAAAATTTATCAGCAAAACCGACATCTAAGATTTGATTGAATACCCACTTCAACCAGCTGAGATGCTCGTGAAACGTTTCGGTGGCTACGATAATATTGTCGAAATACGCGAAGACGTACGGTTGCATTTTGGGAGTGACAATTCGATCCAATAATCACTGGAAAGTCGCAAAAAAGGTGCAAAATAATTTTCACATGGTTTTGGTATACTTAACTCAAAAATGCAATTGAAAAGAGGTGAAAATGGAAATTTTCATATTGCTTTCTTATAATGATCCTTTATTTTTTTGTGAATGTTGTATTTTAATTGTAGCTTCCCCTATGAAGAAGCCAAAATCGACCAACGAAATGTATATCATAGAGGAAGTTATGCGGAAACCGTAAAAAATGAGGAAGTAATTGTGCAAATTACTTTGCACGCTTCTTCGCTTTCGAATAGTTTTCATAGTTTTCGGACTCGAGTGATTTTCATGATTTTTCGCTCCCGAATCAGCTTAGGGCATCACGCTCTCTTTGGAAATGTGTCGGATTTCTGACCGCGCCAAAAACCAGCCAAATTTATAAGCTTGTTACGATGTATCGTTGAATTACGCTGTCGTGAAAAAACAAAAGTGCAAATCCACGATCCTGTTAAACATTGTCCTTAGTTTGGCGATTTCATCAGAAATTTCTCGAAGATTTCTGACCGTTATTTACGATTTCACTATTCTTAATGTCGACTACAATATCCACGTCGCATTAATTGGTTTTGATCTCGATTTGGCTAATTTACGGTCTCGATATTTTCGACGTCGGATAATATCTTCACGTTGAATAATAATTACTTCACAATCTGAGCCCGGTTAATTAACGATTTTGTTGATTTTGACGGCTGAAATAAATTTCCTCGACGAATCAAATTTTGTGAGCTTTTCAGGCAATATGAAAGATTACGTGGTTGAGGGGGAGGGGAATTTTGTTCTGACGATCTTGCAGGGATACGACGGATTCTGTGCTCGCCTAACCGAACAAATTCCTACCAAGACCTCGATTAAGTGGGTCGATGATGAACGGTCGTCCATCGGGTTCCGATCTTTTCGCTATTTAAATTCGTAGAGAATCTTAACATTTTCCGAACTTAGTTACGGTCTCACAAAGATTTCGATCTTCACTTAATATTCAATTTCAGAATTGTTCTTACTTTCGCGAAAATTTCAATTTTGATTCCGAAATCTTCGGCTCAAAAATGTTTGATTCCGAAATTTTCGATCTCGATTTACTCCCGCGACAGTCGTAGGCTCGGGATCTCGTACTTCCAGCTGGAAATCGAAGAGACACCAGGGTAAATACGCTGGGTGGCACCGATCCCGTACCAACTCCGTCGCAGTATTGAGAGCGACATCGAGCATGTGCGTCGAATGGTGACGTTTCGTTGCCGAGTAACAGTCCGTCAGGGAGATCTCGAAGGTTTTCGAAAGAGTGGGTTATCGCTATGACGAAGTCGATTTTTATTCTTAGGCTAAAGAGGGAAGACGTTGAGGATTTCCTCTCTCTTGTCGAAGAAGGCTGCATGCTCATTCCGACTCAGGAAATGGATTTAATTCGAATGTTGTCGATTTGCCTTAAAGGCGCAGCTGGGATGTGGTACCGAAAAGCTCGCGCCCTGCTATTGGCGATTGGCCTGTAGTAAACGCCGCGTTCCTAGGGCGATTCTCGAATCCCGATTATTTGCCGTGGACTGAGATTATGTTACCGCCCCTCCGTGTCATGATCTCGTATCACGATCGTCTCAATGAAGGATCTCGAGTCAGAGACTGGTCGTCATGAACAGGTGGTGCAAAGTTGGACCACCCGTTGCCTACCTCCAAGGCCAAAGGTATCCCTCTGTTTCGGCTTTGCGTACTACGACACGCGCCGCTCGCCGTCGCAACTGCTTCCATGGCACTGTCACACTAGTGCGATGCAGGACTGTTCCGGAGAAACGGCTCTCGACAGGCAGGTTTGACGAAATCCCCGATCTGGTAAATGCGTTAATGCCGCGACGCGTGCAACGCTTACAAAATACCGGGGAGAAGGAAACAGACGCTACCACGTCTCCTAATGCTCATAGAGGTGAGCCAATCCCGAGTCATTAACGGCCGACATCCCCACGACGTGAGCCTACCGCTGGTGCCCCCTCACAAACTCCTTCAGCTCTCGTTGCACAAGGTAAGCTCTGCTGCTGGAATTGGGACTAGCTGGGGCATAGCCACTGTACTTGTGAGGAGTCTCGAAGACTCTTCTCTTATCGCTATGCGTTCCTCGCGGAGGAGAGTACAGCTCGTTGCACTTTCTGCAACTGGCGAAAAGCGAAACGAGGAGCGTAACCAATTCTACCACGCCTCCACGTAACGTTACATGTAAGAATACCAATCCCTTGTCGTTTTTGGACAACTGTTTGAGCCTTTTTACTTCAAATTTCACGAAATTTTTTGTAGTGTTTATATTTTTTAAAAATGAAAGGGGACCGTTTATGAAAAAATCGCTACGTGGAGACGTAGAGACTGGCTTTGCGAACAATTTAAAACTTGGCCCATGCAAATTAGATGTATAGTTTTTTAAATATGTCGTCGACAGGGTTGAAAAAAGTATTTTCGAGAAAGACGCGTTCAAAGTTTTGGTAACGAATAATTCGTACGTAAAAGCTAAATTTTTTCTTGTCTGTTATTATAATGTTTCTCACCGTTAGTCTGCTATTCCTGCTATTCCTGCTATTCCATAGAACAGCTCGTCAGTATCCATAGATTGATTGGTGTTTTGATTTTTTTCACGCAAACGACCCTCATGCGTGCTTTTTTTGGTTTCGAGGTCGGCGTCGAATACACGCTTCTCGTCCATGGTTTCACAATATCGATAGAGCGTCTCGCCAATTTTGATATTTAACACCTCCAATACATTTATGAGGCCAACATAGCCATTGTTAAAAAGTATTGAGGCGATATTAGCGGCAGTTTCAACAGTGGGATTGCCGTTCCACGATGCCTTTGGCGCAGGTTTTTATATAACGGAGTTTAAACACTCGTTGTTATTCTGATTAAAACCACCTAAATATCGTTCAAGAAGTTCGTTCTTACTGAGGTCGACGTATATCGGTTTTACTGCTTCAGTAACATCTGCAGGCAATGCAGGTTTATGTGTGTGTTCATCCAAAGTTCCTTTGGCAAGCGCCTGCTGCCACGAACACCACGAATTTTCGCGTTCCGGACAATACTGATGTTAGGGAGTTGCGTCAGTAGAACATTTGTGGTAGAATGTAGCCCAGATAGCTTTTTTCATGCTTTCCAACGAATCACTATTTCGACGAATCGCAAGACCATAGAATGCAATCAATTCTTCGTAGAGCTTTCCAGTCAGCGTCCCCCTTCCGCCGAGGCCCTTGTTCCCGTTTTTGCAATTCCGTAATCGCGTGCCCATTCGTTTTTGAACATGGTTGATACATTCTTTTTTCTTCACGTCGTTATGGGAGAGCTTGCACAATTTTGTTGTACGTTTTTGAATCGCCGTCCACGTTATAATTTACGTACTTCGTTCCGTGTAATTCCTCCGCTCTTTGAAACATCTCAACCATAGCATCAGGTTCCATTTTGCCTGCAGATCCGACGTGATTTGTATCGCAGGATTCAGCGTGGTCTTTGATATTCTTCTGAATCAGTTTTATCTTTCCACGCAGCGCATGCCTTGCAGTATGCGGATTTCACACAAATATCTAGAACTTTTTTAGAGGAATACCCGATGAGTGTCGCGACACCATGTAACGAGTTAAAACCACGTTTGCGCCAAGTGCCATCACCAGAAACTGTCAATCCATCTTACTCTCCGAGCCGAGCCGCGTGGTGTGTAGACGTGTGTGAGATCGGGTATCGTTGGGCGCCATTTTGTGATGTTATATTCCCCGTGGGACTCTTGGGTGATAATTGCTCCTATGGCTAGGTCGCTGGCGTTGGTGTGGACGGTAAAGGGTTTGATAAAGTCGGGACGGGCTAATACAGGGGCTCGGGTTAGGGCTGTCCGTAGGGCTTCGAATCGCACAAGGGGGACTTTGTGCTTGGAAATGTCACCCAGGAATCGAGCGTACCATCCGATCATCCCGAGGAAACGGCGTAATTGTTTAAGGTTCTTGGGAGCGGGGTATTTCAGGATCGGGGCTACCTTGTCCGGGTCAGTCTTCAGTCCGTCTTTGGATATCACATATCCCAAGTATTTCATCTCTGGACAAAAGAACGAATTCTTCTCTCGGTTAATCTCTAATCCCGCATTCCTGAGCGCGGTTAGCACGAGAGTCAGGTACTTGAAATGCTCATCAATTGTTTCGGTGGCAATGATACCGGGTTTCTATTGATACTAATATCAATAGAAACCCGTTATATGTATAAGGTACATAACAGAATAAGGTATGAAGGTAGAAAAAACCGGCACGAATGAGTCAGTCGCTCTCCGGCAGTCACACGATTCGTGTCTATCATTCGCTTCATATCGTTTGTTCCATATATCGTGATGAATAATAAATCAAAAAGACATGTTGTCGGAGAAAAAACAATCAGGCCTGATAGAAAACGGAAGAAGTCGGGCCCGCTTAATATATATAAAATGGAGAGAGAAAAGCCACGTGCTAGCACGTGTGCGGCAAAGTTGAGCAGGGGCCAGCTCGATTCTGTGACAATAAATCCGGGTGTCGGTTATAGAATTATCAATTTCATTGCTGTTTTTGCAGCGATAACTGAGCACGTGAAATGTAAATTGTGTGGAAGTGACGTCGAATTTGGCGAATCTAGTCGTCGAGGACTTGGATTTAAAATTGTTATAAACTGCAAGTCTTGTACGCCAAAAGAAATCACGTCATGCCCGTTGATTACAAATGCATACGAGATTAATCGTCGATTCATTTTTGCTATGCGATTACTTGGAGTGTCATTAGGGGGAGCAGGAAAGTTTTGTGCGTTTATGCAGAAATAGAAATTTCCTATCCCACCTCTACCTGCGAATACAATGGCCTAACGGAAATATCTTTCAAGAATTGTGGACCATGCAGGCCAACAAAGGGTCGGTAGGTAGCAGACTCGGTCGGCGGCCGCACACTTGCCGCTCGGCGCGGTCGCTCGCTTCGAACCGTTTCACAATAAATGGTGTATCTTCGTCAATTTTACAAATTTCTTCAAAAAATGTTGTGAGAACATTCTTAACACATGCATCATTCAGAAAAAAGAAAAAAAAAGAAAAAAAAAACAATTTGCACCGTGTTGTGGGGCCTTAAGAAAAATTATGTAAATGACAGGGCCGCAGAAAGGCGAACTTGATCCGTATGACTGTCGTACTCGTCAAGAACTCCCTTTCTGTGCCCTTTCCATATAAACAACTACTCTTTTGCTCTCGCCTTCATTTTAAACTCGCAGAAATTTGTTCACTCAGCTCGCATTTATTGTCGATATTGCCATCATTTTTACTAACGTGAATTTTAGATTTTTAATTAATTTTCCACTCAGAATTATTTCGTTATCGTTAGTTTAGAATTTCGTAATAAATTTCGATCTCAAGATTATTGTTCGTTCCCGATTTTTATTTCGCATCGGGTTTAATTTTCGATTTCGAAACCCCTCGCGTTTCTCGTTTACGCAAACATTTCGATTTCTAATGAAAATTCGATTTCAAAATCGCTCTTGTTTCGATTTCTAATGAAAATTCAATTTTGAAATCACATCTGTTTCATTAAAGCTTCGATCCCGAATTAATATTCACAGACTTTTCAGGCAACGCGAAAGATTCCGAGAGGGGAATTATTCTGGCGATCGTGCAGGGATACGACGGATTCCCGGCTGGCCGAAAGGAAGGAATTCTTACCAAGCAGGATTGCTCTGGACTTCTGAAATATTTTAATCTTGAATTCATATCCAATTTCGGGTTTATTGCCAATTTCGGAATTGTTCTCGCTTAGTCCGAAAATTCCGAATTCCATTCAAATTTGAAAATCAGAATTGTTCTCGTTTTTCACAGAAGCATCAACCTCGATCAAGTGTTCGATATCGAAATAGTTCGCCTTTTCGTCAGAAATGTCAATTTTCTTAATTGATGACTTTGAAATTGCTGTCGTGTCTTCATTCAATTTTTGATCTCGTTTTAAACATCGTCTTTCAAATTGTTCTTGGTTTATTCCAATTTTGGTTTCGTCTTCCGGTAAAAATTTCATTTTCTATTTTAAAAGGATCTCGTTTCCCAGTGAATATTTCTGGTCTCGGATGAATAATTTCAGCTCTCGTCAGGGACATCGAACTACGCTCTTGCTCTGTTTCTGGAATAAAACAAAGAACGGCGATTGACACTCTCAAGGGTATCGTACCGACTAATTTGTTTTAATCGTTATACTTTTTAACTTCATGTCTTATTGCTTATTTGTTGTACTTTTGTCGATTCGACTTTTGGTCTTTATTTGTTATATTCATTATTTTTTTTTGTAGTTTCGTCTTTTGTTGCCGACCCTAAAAACATTTCTCGCGTCGAGAGTATAATACTCTCATGCTATTCTGGACTTACCAGAACAAAAAGTAATTTGGCTCTGGAACCAGCCGGTGAGATTGAAAAAGACCGTTACCGATTTCTCTTTTTTCTTAATAAAAATATTATTGGTCATGCCGAAAGGGGATCCCTCCCGTGCTTTCCTCGCATCGCCCGTGGAAAAAATGATTTGTTTTGCTCTCGAAAGTAACCAGCGGGTACGATACAAAATGCTACCGATTATTATTATTATTATTATTTTTATTTGATGTTAATTTATTTCTCCTATTTTAAGGGAGTATTCTCTCACGCAATTCTTGTCATGCCCACGAATTAAAATTACAATTTTTTTGTTGCTCGCGACAAGGAAACAGCGAAGTTATCAAAATTATGGTTCTCGAATCAGATCTGGCTTACCCCAAAACTTGGACCAAATATCAATATTATCAATTTATACATTTATCGCATTGAAGGCCCTCCTCGCCAATCTCTATTTTTCCCATCCGTCAATAGCTCTCGTGTGCATCAATGAGTACGATACACTATGTTCCCAAAATTGTTACTTTGAAATAATGATCTTGATCTAGCTTTCGTAATAACTTTAATCTCAAACAATGAGAAGTTCAGATCTAAGAGTTCTCGTGTTCATGAAAAATAGCTTCCGTTTTGATATGGCTTAATCACCTCCAAGCGGTGTAGAGTTGTGACGTGATTTTTTGAGTCAAGGTTACAAAAATCGATTTACTACCATTTTTGCGTTTACTTTCGTTACATATTATTTTTGTAGGGGGATCAAGCAACCGTTGCGCTGACATGACGTGCGCAAAAATTCCTCTGATTAAAAAGTATATTTATAGTAGAATTAATTCAGTGCAATAAGGAAAAGAGACGAAGAAAAAGAAAAGAAGAAGGAATAAGTCATTTAACCAAAGCAAGGCAATCGAAACAAGTAAGATAGACGTAAAATCCAGACAATTCGCTAAGAGATTCGTGGTTTCGAGGTTATAGTCCGAGGGGTGCGGGGCAAGGGAAACCCGGCTCAGACAAATGCCAAACACCGCCTCCGGTGGTACAGCAGAACACCCAACATCAGGCCCTGCTACCGGCAACGTAGAGACCACGGACCCGCCCCTCCTACTTAACCAAGCACAGAAAGGTAGAGGTCGACTCCCAAAGAACGGACAACTATCAAGAAACAGGGCCAGTTCGTGTGGAACAATCTCGCAGTACCTCTTGTCGAATACTCCAGAAACGAAGAGGAACAGGGAGAATAAAGGAAAAAGCTCGCCGGAAACGAGTCCAAACGACAAACCTACGAAGAAATTCCTTCATACACCTAACAGGGAAAAGAATACTGCCGGTGCTGCAGAATCGGTACCCTCTCCCGTAGTGGCCGATAAGGCAGGAAACCACGAAGAAAACATGAACCAAATAATCGAAGAATTAAGCAGAATGAGAGAGGAAAATATGAGACAATTTAACAGTGTGAACTCACAGCTGGCGTTGGCTGCTGAAAAACATGAAAATAATTTCGCGAAGCTTAAAGACGAGGTGCGAAAGTGTAAGGAAGAATCACTGCAACAATTTCAAGATCTACAACACCAAATTAAGAATATGGAACAAAAATTCAACGAGAAAGAAGCAGCTGCGGCAGCCCGGATGCAGAAAATTGAGAATCAACTGACCGAGACACAGAAGACACAAAAAAAACCAGAACGGAGATGGGAATATAAAAAGACTTCTAAACAAAATCGAGGCCTTGGAAAACGAAGCTATAAAAAATAATATAGTGATCACAGGACTAGCAACCCAACGCGAAAATGTAAAAAGTGAAGCGGAAAAATTTTTGGTGGAAAGATTCGGCCTACAAGGCAAAATCCTTGAAAGTAAACTGCTTAAACTGGCGAAGGGAAAAAATCTGATCAAGGTTAAGCTAGACTGCTGGGACACTAAGCAAGAAATACTCAAGCAGAAAGGGAAGTTGAAAGGCACCGACATATTTATCGAGCAAGATCTTACACACAGGGAGCGGCAGGTTGCAAAAAACCTCCGCGACCTTAGCAAGCAACGTAAAGCTGAAGGCCATAAAGTTAAGATAGGATACCAAAAGCTAATAATAGACGATATTACGTATTATTGGAACGAGCGAGAAAACCAGCTAAAAGCACAAAATCGTGCTGCCGGAAACCAGGAAGCAGAGGAGGTGCAAGAAGTAAGACCCCCCACATCAAACAAGACAAAAAACTACGAGATCGCGGAGGCATCGAGATAGTCTTATGGAATGTTCACGGATATGGAAACCTGGAAGAATCTACAGTACTAAATAAATACGATATTATCTGCATATCCGAAACCTGGCTCGCGAGAAACTTTAACAACGCGCCAACATATCTGAAGAATTACTATTGCTATTGGGAAAACGGAGTAAGAGAGCACAGCGTGGGACGCACTAGCGGAGGTCTGGCAATATTAGTGAAGAAAAGTTTGAAGTGGAAGTGTTAGATCGAAGCCCATGGTGGCTCTTTGTGAGAATAAAAACACCGGAAGAGGTGTTTACAGTGGGGGTGATATACTTTCGCCCGAATCTCGATTTTGCGGAAGCGCTAGATCTATTCCAAATGGCGCTCTACGAAGTAGAAGAAACAGTAGGACATGAAACAATAATAATCGGAGGAAACTTTAACGCTAGAGTAGGGGAAATGTACCCGCTCCTAGAGGAAATGGTAAATAATTCTTGTCTATACAGTACCTGTGAAAACTGCGACAAAACTGTAAATCCCAGAGGCCAGCTTCTCATGGAATTCATGCAAACGAATGGTTATGTACTGATAAACGGCAGAGCACCAGGAGATCGACCGGCAAAACCTACTTTCTGTAGTAAAAGTGGTAGTAGCGTCATCGGTCTAGCGTTTGTAAATGCAGCCAGTCTTAGCGAGATAAAAAATTTACGAGTCGAAATAGAAGCAGGCCTCTCGGATCATTTTCCTGTGATCGTTGAACTGCACGCGAATACAGATAAGGGGAACGAAACTTTAGATATAAATAGTGAAATCGCCTCCGGTCGGAAAGCAAAGTGGGATCCAGAGCAACGCGAAAACTATCAAAACGAGATGTATAGAAGGCCCTCTGAAATAGTAGATGTGCACGAGGCAGAACCAGTATATTTGAATTTAATTGAAGAAATCAAGGCCGCAGCTCAAATCACAGGCACGAGTAAAATAGGTCGGGGGGGTCCAAGGGGCACGATGCGCAAGCCCCGCAAGTTTTTAAAAACTACGAAGACATGTTAAGGGAGGAAGACCTTGAGAGGAGTCGGATGTCCGAAGCGTGTCAATTGAAAGTGCCGAGACAGAGTGTAACACCAGCGAGATACCTTACTCTCAAGCTCACCCACCCCGCGAAGAGAGTCATGGCCCAGCTGCGCCTGGCAAATCAATACAATTGCAAACTAATGTACAAAAAGTGTGTGGCGAAACTTAATCCTACCCAGATTTGTATGAATTGTAATATGAAAGTAGACGAAACGATAGTCCATTTTATATGTACCTGCCCACTGTATAGCACCTACAGAACGAGGTATTTAGAGCAGTCACTCTTGGGCGAAGAAAGTAACCGAGTCGTCGAAACCCTTCTAAATGTACAAGACCCAAAAACACTAAAAAATATTTTTTATTATGTCGGAAACAGCCTTATGCTCAGAGCGTTCTCACTCAACGAATAGAAAGTAAGAAATACATTGGAACTACCTGTTGTACCCCCCCTTGCTATAAGAGACCTCGATGTACTCTCTATAAACAATAAACTATCTATCTATCTATCTATATCTATCTATATCTATCTATATTATTTTTGTATCGGCCTTTTCCGCCATAGTCTACATCACGAGATTGCAGCTATCGCATCCATTAGGGAGTTCTCGACATTTCTGTTGAGTTATGTTACGTTTTGGATTAAAGTTGCAATATTTGTCCAGTGATATGTGGTTCCAAGAAAGGAAGTGCCCGGTAGAAACAAGCATTTGACGAAGATTTCTCTCTCTCTTTCTCTCTCTCTAGCTATATCGCGAATGGGCGGAAGTTCGGGTACTGCAATCAATACCGGCGCCCGAAGAAAACGTGCAATGCTTTCGATAATCGGCAGAGGTTTTTGTTTTTCTGGGGAAAGGGCGGAAACCTCTTTACGCCGTGTTACGTCATAGGATGGGCCTTGTTTTCGCGCTTATGCCATGGGAAGCGATCGTGATGAATCTCTATCAATCGCCATGTTTCGTACTTCGGCCATCGGTATAGATGATGTGAGAAAATAATTGCGATAGCAGTTGCTATCAACGAAGGGTTTGGAATAATCATAATTCTGATCAGGTACCCCCCTTTAGCTTTTGCGCTCTCGTGTGTGTAGTTTTTCTGCTCTCACCGTGTCGCGTATTGTTTTCGCCTGCGTATAATGTACGAAATCTCCCGTTCGCCTATGCGGTGTATGTAGGGTCTACATTGTCGGGTTTAATTTTCGATTTCGAAAACGGATCTCGTTTAACATGTTAAACCATATCGCGACCGAGATGCATCTCGGTCGCGATATGTCTCGCGATTTTGGAATCGCTCTTGTTTAAGCAAGAATTTTGATTTTGAACGAAAATTCTATTTCAAAATTAATTCCCATGAAGGCTTTGCGGATCGAACGAAAATGGCCGATCAACCGGCCAGTGTTGACGTAATGATATCAATACTCCAACTTTCAGCCAAGTATTGGTTTACCAATCATCGGTTTGATGATTTTCGTCCAATGTGCGGCCGAGTATGGGTTCGCTAATTGTCAGTTTGTCGATTTGAGGCCTGTTTTTGAACGATGCCGGGTGAGCTGTAGCGGAACGGGGGTTAAATAGATACAACAATGGTAACAGTGAAAATAAAATGTATTTAACAGAGCAAGAACACTGATGGTAAAATGCGTTCGAAAAACATGTTGTACGCCGAGGCATAATTTTTCCTTGCTCGAACACTAAAAGCTAAAACAGACAAAAACAGATTATTATTATTTTAAATTAATTAATACATACTAAAACTACACACTTACCGAGAGACGGAGCGCCCAGGCCTCCGTCGTGACGTTGACCAAAGACATCATAGGCTCCTCCATCTGAAAAAGAAAAAA
The DNA here is from genome assembly GCA_963922035.1 of Amblyjoppa proteus. Lineage (NCBI taxonomy): Eukaryota > Metazoa > Arthropoda > Insecta > Hymenoptera > Ichneumonidae > Amblyjoppa > Amblyjoppa proteus. Next base: position 24,069,309 of record OY998232.1, read on the forward strand.
ACACAATTAAAATATAATATCATTAAAACAATAAAACCTATATACAAAACGTCAACTCACCTGGCACGGAGATCCCTCGACGAGGCTGCCTCATCCTCCGGCACAGCTGTGTTCCGACGGCGATGACGCCAAGGCACATAACGGCATATCCGCAGCTCCACCTAAAAAACATAAAAACAGAAGTTAAAATATATATTTAATAAAATAACTCCTACATACTAAACGCTAACTTACCAGGTATGTAGAATCCCCCGGTGAGGCTGTCTCGCCCTCCGGCATAGCTGTGCCCCAACGGCGATGACGCCAAGCCGCATAGCGGTTTCCCCACAGCCGTGCCAGAAAATTAAAAAAAACACCATGATTAATTATATTTAAAAAAAAACACCATGATTAATTATATTTTAGTATTAAAATATAATTATAAAAAACTTACCTGGAAACCTTGGATGGTGTTCCTCGGCAGGCTCCTTCGCCCTCGCCAAGACGACCCTCTGAGGTGTACAGCGACAATCGCCTCAGCGCATGGCCAATCTGAAACAGAGAAAAAGAAATAGACATATGTAATTAATCTTAAAAATAAAACCTGTGCTCATCGGACATGTGAGAAAATTGTATTAAAATTAGCACGTACCTTAAGGGCGGGGTAAGGTCAAATCATACGAAAAAAGCCATGTTTTCGTGATTTTTTTTCTGACGACGCAGTTAAAATTTCTTTACTCAACCAATGGTACATTGAAGTATGACATTCGAAGAATGTTTCATCGAATTTGTACAAAGAAATATTAAAAAATACGGCAATGGCAGCAATTGTTCGGACGTGTCTCGAAAAAAAGTTGAATTGCGGTGCCCCTCATAACGTGGTGCTGGATCATCTGAAATTAAAAAATCAAAGTTCATTCGTTAGATAATAGTTTTTCCCAGATAACGCTGTCGAGTTTTTTTTATAATTCCAATTTTTTCATTTTTTCGAACACTTTGAAGTGAAAAACACAATTTTTTGGGAAAATATCGGCTAATTTGTTATTGCGAAATCAAAATTATGAACAAAAAAAAACTCGACAGCGTTACCTCGTAAATGATGTACACAAATAATGTTTAAAATTTCAAAAGGATCGGTGCAGTACTTTTCAAGTTATCAGGGGCACCGACTTTAAAAACGGGAGTTGTGGGAAAAACGCTTAAAGTTTTGAACACAAAAAAATCCAGTTAAAACGTTTGTAAGCGAATTTTATCAACATACCTCACACTGAGTCATTAATGCCAGGTCCATAGAGGATGTTGCTATCATCGATGATGTCTAATCCATCTTTTTGCTCCTGCCTACGACGAATCCTGCCTTCTTTGGTTTGTCGTTAAGCTTCCTGCTCTGCTCGGCTTATGCGTGTGGAGTCAGTGGATCGCGCGCAGTCATGAGCGCTTGATCCACTACTGATTTCCATGTCTTGCATGAAGGTGAGTAAAGCAAACGAACCTTCATTAAAGACGCTGGCTGCCACATAAGCTGCAATTTCAACGACGCCAGAGGTTCCACTCAAGTGCTTCGGTGAGATTTTCCAAATAAGTTGGTTCAAACTCTCATTGTTGTTCTGCGTGAAGCCTCCGACACATCGCTCCAGGAGGGCATCTTTGCTCAGATCTTCGTAGATAGGCTTGATTGCATCCAAAACATCCTTGGGAAGAGCACAATACGTGTGTTTGAACGAATCCAATGCATTAGCAGCTGCAGCTTTTTGCCATTCGCACCAGGAGTCCGCGCCGCTCGGGCATTTTTCGTGCTGTGGATTCTCGTCCGTCGAACAGTAGTGAAAGAACGTTGCCCAGATAGCGTTCTTCATATTTTTTACGGAATCAGAGTGACGTCTGATACCCAACCCGTAGTATACCGTCAATTTATCGATAATTTTGGCCGTAAGCTTCCCTTTACCAGACAGACTCTTTCTTTTGATTTTCTTTCCAGCCTTAGTTTCGGTATCTACAACGGTCTTTTTGACTATTTCACGTAGACGAGTGCCCATTCTTTTTTGAACATGTCCTACACACTCTTTTTTTGCTATTGAAAAATCATCACCATAAGTCCTTGCCTTGAAATTTCGATAGATGGAGAGCAAAACATCTGCCGGGTAAGAATAGCGCGCTCGGGTCGGGGTGCTCGAGTCGGGTCGGGTATAGGTACAAAAATCCGGCAGGTATAAAAATACTCATAACTTCGTCAATTTTGCTCCAATTGACTTAAAATTTTGACACAATATTCTTCAGATATTACGGATTCAATTTCAAAAATAAAAAGATGCAAGCAAAAAAATTAAATACCTTACCCCCCCCCCCCCCCCTAAGATTGTTGACACTGACAAAGTGAAGCACCTGTTGCGCTGCGAAGTGCCAACCTCGGTTGTCGCGATATTCGCAACGCGAACACCGATGCACATATCCGTCGTCACGCACTCACGAACACATCATAATAATACGGAATTCTTTCCCATTGATTCGAATCGAGCGACCAACACTGCCGCTCGATTAATTAATCTACACTTGCACGAACACGCGAAATCACAACATTGACGCAATATTCTGTCGCGCCGTTGTCCGGTAACGCGCTCGATCGAACAGTCGCGACGCCGCGATCTTTGGTCTCTCTAGTGGAGGGCGTCTCTACTACGGCTACCCACGTGGAGCCGCGACCACTCTCTCCTCTAGTAGCTGTGCTCTCGAGGGAGCCGAACATTCACGGAGATCCCCGAACGACGCGAGAACACTTTCTCGAGCAGATAGCTCGAGCGGTAGTTCACTTTCCACCGACAGGTGGCGATTTTGTGCCATCGCTCTCGCAAGGGACTATGCCACTGAACCTCCATAAATACACGAGAGTTTACGACATAAAAGATCTGCTAGACTCGTTCCCCCGATTGGTTTTATTAGGACTTAGGTCTGTCAGCGTTCTTTCTCTGGCGTTCTCGTTCTCGCGCGAAACTGTGGAATCTCGGCGAGGAAACAATGGCGACGACACGTGGGAGCGGTTTTCGCGCGTATAAATTTATTGCAATTAACGTCATTGATATATTAGCATTGCCGGAACGTGGCGCGGCGAAAACAAGGAAATAATTATGAACAAAGAATCAAAAATACTAATGAAGTACTATTAAAGAACTATAGCTAAATTCGACTCAACACTCCGTCTCTCAATTTACACTCGCGATCGCTCTCTCTCTCTCTCTTTCTCGACTCGGTCGTGGATCCCCTCGAACCATCGCGTCGGGGCCACTCCTCTTTCCCGCTCGCTTCACCCTCGACTCTCGCTCGCGGCTATCGATCGACTACTGGCTTTATCTCTCACGCACACACATACGTACTGGGGTGCCGGCGCGCGCATTACTTCGTGAGCCGCGTGGCGAACGCTCATTGCGGCGTTCCCTTCGGCGGATTCGCGGGCGTGTTTTCGAGGCCGTGAAAAAAACGGTAACAGGTCTCCACTCGACAACGATTTTCCTACAAATCTCCACGGTTAGTGGCCAACACACTCCACCGTTAGTGGCCAACACACTCCACTGTTAGTGGCCAACACACTCCACTGTTAGTGTCCAACACACTCCACTGTTAGAGGTCAGCACTCTCCACTGTTAGTGGCCAACAAATTCCACTGTTAGTGGCCAACAAATTCCACTGTTAGTGGCCAACAAATTCCACTGTTAGTGGCCAACAAATTCCACTGTTTCGTGGAGAAGATTCAACTCCACTCTTTAGTGGCCAAGTTTCGCGAACCACGAGGCGGCCAACCACCGAGCTACGATCGAGACGGGTTATTACCCCTGACAATCGGGTGGCAAACCACCGAGCTACGGTTGTATCCAGGCTTCTCACCCAGGCAACCGAGCGGCCAACCACTGAGCTCCGGGTGTGATCAGATTTCCAATCCACACATACCGAGTGGCCAACCGCTACGCTCCTCGCTTTTAACCGAGTTCGTCCCGCGGCCCAAGGAACGTTTTATTTTTTCCTTTTTCAGGCACTCACTATTACAAATAGGCAGAGTGCCTATTAAAATCACCTTCGAGGCCTCTTCGAGGACTTTCGATAGGAACGCTGCACACCAAATGATCTTAAAAGCAAAATTCTTTCAGCAGTCTCTTCGCTGGACCTCCAACATGATGCTCAGTCCTTTTTGAGTGGCTGCGATAGCCCCAAATATTTTTTATACCCTACGATGACATAAAAATTGCTTCTTCACTCAATTTTTTTTTTGTCTCGGACGTCCGTACGGTGCTGCGACTTTGGACCCTGCGAACCAATTGGGTTCAATTTTGCAGGAGTCTTTGTCACATTGTTATGAGTATGCACATACAGTTTCAAATCACTTGGAGACCCGCAATCAATTTTTCTATAATTTTTTTTTTGCGTAAAAATGGTATTAAATGTCTGTACCGCACTCCAAAAACTAACTCTACGAACCAAATTTTTAAACTAACTCTACGAACCAAATTTTTTCTCCTTCAGCATATTGTTTTGTTGAGTGAAAGCCACTACGCACACAAAATTAGAAGGCATTTAGACACCTAAAACTATTTTTACTAAAGATTGTTTTATAAAAAAAGAAATATTTTTTTACGCTGAATATTTGTACATTGCTTAAAAATGAACTGTGCAAACCAAATTTTTTCTCCCTTATAGGTTTATTTTATTGTGTAAAAAATTCTGCGCACAGCAAATTTCAAGATGATCCGATATTATTTTTATTTTTTTAAATTTTTATATTTGATTAGCAATTGCAGGTTATGTTATATTAATTTCCCTAAAAACGATTTTCCTTTCTGTCAAATAATAATCTTCGGTTTTGAAAAATAATGAACAAAATATTGCTAATATTCTGATAAATTGGTGCTCTTTTTATTACGATAATCATACATTTTTCAACAAAAATTATTCACCATATTTTACAAGAAATTGTTCACAAACTTAAAAAAAAATTTCAATTTCACATGCGCACTGAAAAAATGGGTTATAAACTCACAAAGAAGAATCATCGAGTATTCAATATAATTGTAATTTGCCAAATATTGTTGAAAACTATCACGACCGTATATTTATTTTCCATTCAATTATATCTGTCGAACTTTGGAAGCCGTCGGCAATTTTATAGTAGACGTCATCCAGTGCCCACAACTCGTGACTAGTGTTGTAAAATAATCGGTTAATTGCGTTAGTTACTAAAACAACCGGTAATGTAGCGAGTTAAATTATCAGTTATTTTCGGTAAAGAATGTGCTGCCAACCCTTTAATGCCTATTATTAATTAAAAATTCGCTTATATATTAACATGTTCGAAAAAAGATATTGCTGTAGCAAGTAATTATAGTTTTATAATGAATGGCATTCACGACGGAATGCTAAAATTCTGAGAATATAATTCACAATTGCATGGATTCCAAAAACTTGGTCAAAGTAAAGAAATCGTTTCGAGGACTAATTGTATTTTGAACACTCTTAATTAATTAACTTTAAAAAGTTTATATTTTTTCTTAAAAATATAAACTAATCAAATTTGGATAAAAAACAATTAAACAACTTGAGTTATTGAGGAAATATTTAATAAATTTAATTTACAAAATTTGAAAAGGGCCCATGTTACTGGATAAAAAATCGATAGCATTGCATATGTGATACCTGAAGATGGACAAACCGAATGAAAATTAGTATTTTCACCTGTTTTGTACGACCTGTATCCTCTCAGGTATCACTTACAGAACTATACCGATTTTTTATCTAGTAGCATGGTCCTTGCCCTTCGATAAACACCTGAACCAAAGTCGATATCTCTCTTCACCGCAGAGATGTGTGTTGAAATAATGGAACTGAACGTGCAACGATTTTGCAGCGCTGTGCGCAGCCCAGCGCGCAGACTCTCTCGCAACACATGCTCGAAAATTACTGCTCTCTGTCTGGCTCGCCGTCTCTCATGACGGGTTAAGTTTCCTTTTGCCTCTTAAATAAATTTAATTCGTTTATCAGCTTAAAGTGTGTGTGCTTCATTTTACCTCGTCGCATCCCGTAAGCCATAAATACCCAACAGGTTATGGGCCCAGTAGAGGTTTAATCAGATTAAGTGATAACTGAAGAATCAAGTCTAAATTTGGAGCACGTGGCGAGCTTTAAGGTTAAGCATGGCTGAATCCGCGCTAATATAACCCACCTGAACAACGACAACTATTGTGTGTGGAAAATGAAAATGGAGCTCCTCCTCATCAAAGACGGTCTGTAGAATCAGATTAGCTCAGAAAAACCTACAGAAACTCCTGCTGCAGCGGCTTGGCAGAAAAGGCACATGACCCACGACGAGTCATTCTTTGAGTTTTTGGACCGAAAGAAAGTGCGTGACGTCTCTCTAGCCAACGGCAAAGGCGCAAAAGTTTTGGGAATAGGTTCCGGTGAACTACAGTGCCTCAACGAGGAGAATAAAGCGGTCAAGGTCAAGGTTAAAGAGGTATTGTTTGTGTCAGAGTTGACAGAAAATCTACTGTCGGTGAAAAAACTCACAGAAGCGAGCCATACCGTACAGTTCAGTGGCCAACTATGCGAAATCGCTAAGGACAATATCGTGGTTGCGACAGCAAAATTATCATCAAATATGTATGCGATGAAGGTTTGTCAACATAAAGCATTAGCGGCCAAAAACTGTGAGCATACAGCGACTTTCCAGCACACTTGGCACAGATGACTTGCCAGCACACTTGGAGGTTTGGACACAGATATCCCGAGGACGTTAAGAAACTTCAAGATAAAGAACTGGTATCACGGCTGAAGATGGAGGATTGCGGAATCAGACAAGTGTGTGAATGCTGTATCAGAAGGAAATTATCAAGAAGCCCAATCCCGAAGGAAGCGACTACCAGAGCAACATCCGTATTGGAGCTGATACACACCGACCTCTGCGGGCCCATGCAGAATGCTACGCCAAACGAAAAAAGGTATTCGATGATCATGATTGATGACTATAGTATATTCACAGAGGTATATTTCCAAAGGTACAAGTCGGAAACTGCAAAATGCGTCAAGGACTATATCGAGTACACGCAGAACAAATTCGGAAAGAAAGTCAAGGTCATCAGGTCGGACAATGGTCAAGAATACGTCACAAAGGAACTAAGAGAGTCGCTCAAAGTGCAATATACAGCCCCTTATTCAGCATTCCAAAATGGCGTCGCTGAGCGCAAGAACTCATGAAAGCTGCGAGGTGTATGTTGATTGACGCAGAGATGGAGAAAAAATACTGGGCGGAGACAGTTAACACGGCGTGTTATCTACAGAACATCCTTCCATCAAAGGCGGTTACCACGATGCCATTTGAGCTATGGAGTAGCAGAAAAGCCGACGTTGAGCATCTGCACATTTTCGGGTGCAGAGGATACGCCCACGTGCCGAAGGAGAAACGAAGAAAGCTGGACGATAAGGCCATACCACTCACATTTGTGGGATAGTCAGCCGAGTCAAAGGCCTACAGAATGCTCGATACAGAGACCAAAAGAATCATCATCAGTCGAGATGTAAGATTCATCGAACACGAACTGAAGAAAGAAGAGAAGAATGAAGAAAAGAAAAAAACCCACTCCGACCAAACAAAGAACTACTCCAGCTAATGAACGAGAGGCAACTCGCTCGGAACGGGCTGAGATAACTTTCGAAAATGGATTCGAGAACGAATTCGAGGACGAACGAGAACAAGCTCTCAACGAATCGCTGGCAGAATTTGAAGAAGCAGAAGAAGGCGAAACTGAAGGAGACAACGAACGGCCGGTACCAACGGATTTGAACATACCTCAGGTTACGTTAGATTCTAGCCGAGATTCAACACTAGAGTAATCATTGCCAGCAGAGGACGTCGAGTATGTCTACCCAGGAAATCTAGATGAACTTGCTAATCAACAAATCAGAGTTTCAGATAGACGAACGAAGGGCCAGCCCCCTTAGAGGTTTGAACACCAAGCAAGGCTCGTAACGGAGTACGAAGAGCCAAAGAACCGAGCGGAAGCACTCAGCGGGGCCTATAAAAATGAGTGGATCGAGGCTATGAACGAAGAAATGAAATCGATGAAAAAAAACTCTACCTGGAAGCTGACGGAATTGCCTGAGGGGAGAAAAACCGTCGGTTGCAAATGGGTATTCAAAAGAAAACGAAATACCGTCACTGGATTAGTGAAGTACAAGGCACGACTCGTCGCGCAAGGCTTCAGCCAGAAGTACGGTACAGACTACGACGAAGTGTTCGCACCGGTAGTAAGGGCATCAACGTTACGCCTGCTACTCTCGATGGCAACGCCGAGAAAACTGAAGATTCACCACTTCGATGCGAAGACAGCGTTCCTCAATGGTGAATTAACAGAAACGATCTACATGAGACAACCAGAGGGCTACGTCACGAGCGCGAAGAAGCAATTAGTCTGGAAGCTTAACAAACGCATATACGGACTGAAACTCGTCAAGTTAGGTTTCAAGCAGAGCGCATCAGACCCTTGTCTATACTCGAGGGGAGCACCGAAGGGCGTCCAATACGTGGCAGTATACGTGGACGACCTCCTGATCGCAGACCAGAACCCTGACGAAATTCACGACACCGCCGATGGTCTTACGGAAGAGCTCGAGCTCACAGGACTCAGAGAATTAAAAAAATTATCTCGGAATCAATATCGAAAGGGACTCAAACGGGTTTTTTTTTACATGGATTAAGCCCAATACATCCAAGCGTTTATTGACCGATTCGGATTGCAGGACGCAAAAATCTCTAAGACACCCTTGGACACGGGGTACTTGAAGATAGCTCGCGATGGAAAGGCCATGAATAACAGCGAACGGTTCCAAAAACTCATCGGAGCATTGTTGTACATTGCAACTCACACGTGGCCAGATATCGCAGCAAGCGTATCAATACTGAGCCAGAGGATTAAACAACCAACAGAAACCGATTGGAACGAAGCCAAGAGAATCGTCAGATACCTGAAAGGTACGAAATTATTAAAATTAAAACTAACAAACTCAGAGAACGGACTCCAGGTTTATACGGACGCAGATTGGGCAGAAGACAGGACCGACAGCAAATCGCACAGGGGATTCATATTCCAGTATAACGGAGGGGCAATAGCATGGGCCTGCAGAAAACAAACCTGCACAGCTTGGTCGAGCTGCGAAGTCGAATATGTTGCCATAGCGGAAGCAAACAGAGAATTGCTGCGGATAAGAAGACTGCTCGAAGACTTCGACATATAATCAAACAGGCTAATCCCGATGTACGAGGACAACCAGAGCGCCATAAAATTAGTGAAAAACGGGGAATCGAGAAACAAAACGAAACATGTCGACGTGAAGTATCACTTCGTGACAGACCTAGTCAAGAAGAAAATCGTAGAAATTTACTACTATCCAACCGAGGAGATGATTGCCGACATAATGACGAAACCACTGGGGGCCGTGAAGCTGAAAAAACATCGAGAAGGATGTCAACTGGTGGAGTTCACACAAATCATCGGTTAATGCAGCACAATCGTTGAGGAGGGGTGTTGAAATAACGGAACTGAACGTACAACGATTTTGCAGCGTTCTGTGCATCCCGGCGCGCAGACTCTCTCGCAACACATGCTCGAAAATTACTGCTCTCTGTCTGGCTCGCCGTCTCTCATGACGGGTTAAGTTTTGTTTTGCCTCTTAAATAAACTTAATTCGTTTATCAGCTTAAAGTGTGTGTACTTAATTTTACCTCGTCCCATCCCGTAAGCCATAAATACCCAACAATGTGAATTTTTCATAGGAATCACATTAATTAACCGTTTTTCATCGTTGTTTCGGTCAGATATGATATTCCTATGAAAAATTTGTAACTCAGCTGTTAAGAGAGATATCGAGGTCAATGTAAGCTTTTATCAAAGTGCAAGGCCCATGTTTCTAGATAAACAAAATGAATTCAAATCTAATCGGGATTTGATGTACGTGAAGCATACATTAAAGCGTTTTGTATGTTATATGATAAATAATGACAGTGAATAGTCAAGGGGATTCGCCACTTAAAAAAAGAAACATGCTGCTTGCTATACCTCTTGATGGTGTGGCAATTAGCAAAACTTAAAAATCTCTTCCAAAACGTTATTAATCATATATCCATGCATGAATTGCATCTAATAATTAAACATAAAGCACTAGGGTTTGTGATGAACTTTCTTCATCTATCGAGATAAAATGCTCCAATCAAACAATTCAAATGCAATAATAACTAATAGTTACTACTAATAATAATAATAATAATAGTAATAATAGCTAATGTACTTGCTAATCAAACATTTTTTATTAGTAAAGTATATTTGTATATTTCACTTCTATAAGGGGGGATTGTCTTTTTTTTCGCAAAATTTACCGCTTTTTGGGAATTTTTTTGTGAAGAAAGTATACAACGGAAAACTTGTGAAACTTGGCATATAGTTTTATTGATCTGTTTACTACATACAAAAAAATGTTTAAACAATTTCATCATAAAATCCGCCTCCCACCCCCCTCGACGCGCGATGGTCCTTTTTTGATGGTGTGTACGATTACAGCCTTCACGTTCATCCTGCAACAAAAACCCAAAAGCATTTTACTTTAGACACATAGCTATCGTTTGATGAAGGGAAAAAATTTAAAAAAATTGACGATTTGGTGACGTTTTGAACTTGAAGTATCGATTTTTCGAAAAAAATTGATCGATTTTTTGTTATAAATAAAAAACTATTACACGTATTGCTTTTTTGCTTCATCAAACGATAAAGGATGTCAGCTGAGCATTCTGTCCAAATTTGAAGGCAATCGGTTGAATAGTTTTTGAGAAATCGTGCACACCAGTTGTGAAAAAGCTATTTCGAGAAAAACGCGTTTAAAGTTGTGAGTACAGTTTATGGGACATATCGAGTACTTACAGTATTTTTAATCTAATCTGCTATGCCAGGGCCATATAGGATGCCTTCCTCGGCTTCGAACAACTCATTCAGTGAAGCAGTTTCGCTTCTGCGTCTTGTTCGAGCCTCTTTCGTTGCTTCGAGGCTGCGTCTCGTTGACCTCTCTATCCGCTGCTTATCTCGCGCATCGACGAATATTGATGCTTGCTGGCCAACGACGATTCCAATCGTCGTCATTGTTTTTAGGACTGCTGTGAAGCCTTCGTTGAAAATCCCTGCGGCCAAATAAGCTGCGATGTCGATCGTTTTCGCGCCACAGTGAAGGTGCTTACGTGCGAATCGCCAGACGGTTGCGTTGAAGCTTTCGTGCTTCTCAACGTGCCGACGCATTCCTTTTTCTTCACGATCAAATCATCGCCGTAAGGTTTGTCTTCCAACAAGGCTTTGAATGTTTTCGTGTCGCCATCGCCGATGTATTTCGCGTACCGTACTTCATGCATTTCCCAAGATCGTCGGAACATGTCTTTGATTGTGTCAACTTCCATCTTTCCAGCTGACCCATCGTGATTTGCCGTACATTCACTGCTGTGTTGTTCGAACCAATCGTCGTATTCTTCGGTACCGGATTTTGATTGCCACCATTTACAAGCGTGACAGTAAGACGATTTCACGACAAGGTCAACCACTTTGCTTGAATATTTGCCGATGAGTGTCATGATTCCAAACAAGGAACTATATCCTCGCTTTTTCCATGTTCCGTCTCCCGACACAGAAATATCTGTCTCTGGATTTCCGTGCTCAGCATTCTTCGCTTTCTCTTCTTTCACTGCCTTTTTCGCACACAGCTCCCATACAGCTTTGGCTTCACTGTAAATGTTCTCCAAGGAGGCATAGTACAAGGTTGTGCTGAAACCTTGGGATATATCCATCAAGCCACAAAATAAATTTATGCCCTCTCTACCTACTCCCAATAGTCTCATCACAAAAACCATTCTCCTGTTTATGTCACACGATTTGTCATCGACGAGAGGACAGGAATTAATATATTGCACACGACACTTGCACTGCACAACTATTTTAAAACCCAAGCCGCGAGATCTGGATTCGCCAAATTTGATCGGTCCTTTGCATTCCTGACATATTACGAGTTGCGAGATTGCAGAGAAAACCGATAGAAACGCGATAATGCGATATCCATGACCCGGGTCCGTAATTATTTCTCTGTCTTCCGCTGTCAACAGTTTCTGGGCTGACGTACTTGCAAACGTCGTTTCCGTTTCTCGGGTGTGAATATTCCCAACAAATTTCCTTTTTTTCGGTCTGGCAGCACGACTATGAGTATCACTTCCCTGTTTTCGATCCATGATATATACGTCTGTTACCAGTAAACTCTCGTTCGAGACTGAGCGACTCTCCTCCGAATATTTCGATCTCGCACGACCGTTAGGACTCGTCCTTCATGCCTATTGTATGCTGTCCCGTTATATTTATGGTCCGCCAAGCAACAGATTCGGGCAGCTGCCGGGCGCGCCGACCCCTGCCGTGCGACAACGAGCGCGCGGCCACCGCGAGTCGACACGCAGGTATAAAATCGCTTATAACTTTGCCATTTTTGAGAATTTTAATTTGAAATTTTGCACACATATTCTCAACACTTTGAAGAATATGAAACAGCGGTCAGCGAAAAATCGATTTTTGTCGAAAAAAAAGAAAATCCCCCCATAACGACTAGTCGAAATTCGTGAATAATATTTCAGAACGAATTGTGTGATATAAAATGTATGCATAACATTTCTTAGCGCGTAGTACGACGTGTGAATAATTTTACGAAGTACACAGTGCTTCGTAAAATGTATACAGGCTGTGAATGCCTTTGTAAATGTCCCTGCGGGACATTTTCACGAAGTTTGAGCCACAATACCTCAAAACGACGTTTTAGCCACAAATTCTCATAACGACGTTTCAGCCACAAATCCTCACAAGACGAGCCCCGAAGGGACTCCAAGCCCCGGACGGGCTTGTTTATTATTCGGCTTGCATGCTGTGGTCGCTCACCAACCCGTCTTACCTCCGTTGGCAAGCGCGTCGTGCTTTTGCCCGGGGATTAACTAACGTCACGATCGAAGTGACCCACCCGCGAAACCTCGATCCACGCCCATGGTCTTACGAACGCCAAAACCGACTCGGTCGCAATCAAACCCGGTGCATCACGGAGAATATCGCACCACGTTCTTCTGGCCGCGAAAACGCCTCGATATGCGCATTACCGGTCTTTCAGTATCCGCCTCAGCCGGAAGAAGATATCAATCGCGCTAGGTCCGATAGACGCGTACTCGAGAATCGGAAGTATAGGGCTCCGAGGTATACCAATCGATTCCGGTCGCCCCGAGACTCCCGGTGAACGCAGCGTCGCGCCCTTCCGGTCATAGAAACGCTCCGATTTCCACCCTACAGATCGTACCGCACCCGCGACCGCCGCGAAACAACGTAAACCCGTCGAGATCTAATTTGATAGCACTCGTGAACCCCGTGCCCGAACCAACGTCCGCGAAATGATCTGCCATTTGGGGAAAACTTTCCGGAACTCCGAGTGTAGCCTTGAGCACGACTCACGACACCCGAAAAGCACACACCGAGGCAAACCCCGATCCTAGATCATCCGCGACGGTCAACGGTCGTCACGAGATCCTCTTCGGGACTTCCCCGAAGAAAAACGCCGAGAGTAAACCCTCGGGATCCAATCGCCGCCGCCCTAAGCCGATCGCGACTTCACAAATTGCCGCTTCCGGGTTAGTTACCCTCACCCCCGAACCGATCGACAGCGACTCTGCACGACGTACCCCCGAAAACGATGAAGAGTTTGTCGTCGCCCTCGACGCTCTCGCGAAATTCCCGGAAGCCGCGCCTGCCGCGACCGAGTATAACCCTGCCGCGATTTCCGGGTTGGCTCCCCCTCTGCCTCAACCAATTCTGGGCGACATCGGAAAACGCGCTCCCGAGAACCGCGAGGATTTCGACACTTTTTCGACGCTCTTACGACTTTGTCAGAGACTTCCTCCCGGGCCGCGAGTCCTTGCTCACCGACTCTCGCGATTACGAAGCACTTTACGCCGAACTCGAGGGAACGCTCGAGACAACCCTACCAGCCACCCCCGCCATACTGGAATACGTACCGACGCGCATCGCGACGCGGGTCGCTCACCCCACGACATCCCGTCGTTGAAATAAGCCGAGTATCGTACAGGCCCGCAACTACCCGCGTAGAAATTTCATCAGGTATGCCCTATGACTCATCAGGTCCTGATGAGGAAACGGTAAGGCTTGCCATTTTATGGAAAGCCTGGCCTGGGCCGGGTCTGGAATACACACGGTTTGCATAACTAAGCTAGCCTACGGCTGGTAAGATTAGGTCCAGATCAGGCATTGATCGCCGCAGCCCTTGTTAATCGATAGTAAAGAAATTGAGTAGATATTCGGCCTCGGCAACAATAGGTGCGTTACCAGGTTTGCCATACTGCTGCATACTAATTTTGTTAGCTCAATATATATCTACAGCATTCCATTCCTATATTAATTTCAAATAAATGCATACATTTTCTACAGTTGATGTGAATTTTTTATAGAATTTTCTTACGTTGGAAAAAATGTTTACGCATGTTTGCAACGAATTTTGGATGTTTGAATAATTTAATAAGTTATTAAATAACTTAAATAATTTAAACGATTTAATAAAAAATATTCTCTGATTATTTGTTGTACACTTATTTATCTATTTATTATAACTTTTTTACATTACTGTTATCCAAAATCAATGTTCCTAGCATCTTACACACGGTTGATTTTCCCGATTTTTATCTCATTAGAAATTGTTCGAAATTGTCACTGAATTTCATTATTCGCCGAGATTGCATTTTTCCGTGATTTACATTGTATTACATAGTTAATTTAATACGATAAGCAAATATAATACGTTCACAAGTCCGATAAAATAACGCTTATAAATAAAATATATTTATTATACTTTGCTTAGGGGGGCAATTAGGCAATTTGATAAGGCCGTGATCAGGCTGCCTGATCACGACCTTATCAAATTGCCACTACGTTACATTTCCATGTAAGGCCCTTCTCAGGCTGCCGTACTATAACCTGATAAGGCACTACGGCAAGTCTGATAATGCCCGTATTGGGGCCGTGGCTGAATTTCTGCCCGGGTATACTCCCTTCCGGTCCAACCAACCTTAAGACCCTCAATTTTTTCCCCGTCCTCCTCGTGGACCCATATGCCTGTATGCCGGTGACAAAGAATGTGCACGTGAGCAACACCAAAAATGAGCGGTACCGATCGGCAACAATATTAATAATCAGCGATCCAAGATGAACACTCCCGTTGAGCAAATTAGATTATATGAAAATCGCTTGAACTCCCGAGTGAGAAAATCTACTCACGACGCTGTATCGCCGCGAGGTAGCCGTTGAGTTGAGATATCCCGAAACCGAAGATACGTCGCCGTGATGAGATGTAACCAAAAACCTGGGCCGAACCGTGAGCGTGACCGTGAGAATACCGCTTGAGAACGGCGATCTATCCGACCGCGTGGCGACCCATATCAGCCATTACGCGTAGATAAGCGCGAAACCTGTTGTACGCAGCACATAACCCGTGCCGCCTCGAATGAGAGCGGCGCGTGTCGGCCTCGCCGGACTCGGCCGGGAGGTGATGCCGAACAGCGGCCGCTCGAACTAGCGGCCGTAGCCGCGCTGATTCTCGAATAAGGCCAATGTTCGTCCGAGCACGAATTTACCAACAATTGGTCTGCCGATATTAGGCCAATGTTCGGCTAAATATCGATTTACCAACCGTTGTTCTGTTGATGCATGAACTCATGAACGATTGGTCTTCTGACCTGAGACCAATGTTCGATCGAGTATTGACTCACCATTGATTGATTTGACAATTCGCGGCTAATGCTCGGCTAGGTAATGACTAGCCAATTGTTGGTTTCTCGTCCAAAATCAATGTTCAGCCGAGCTTGAACTTATGAACCATTGGTCTGCCGTTTTTTTGGCTAATGTTCGGCCGAATATCGATTCGCCAATCGTCGGATTGCTGATGTGACGCCAACATTGGACCATCAACCAGCGGGTCTCGTCGCTAGATGGCGCCAGACCAAGTTATTTCTCGCAATCGAAAGTATAAGAGCAGGCGAAATTACACGTTGTTTAATTCTTGCAAAAGATGCATATTATTTTTGAGTTCCGTACTCCATAGTCAATAAATGCTTAGGCAATGCATTGACTGAGAACGATCTCTTTGAGAGTTCTCGCAACAGACTATACGTAAAGTATAATCTCATACAAACATGTGAAGCATAAAAAAGGAATAAGAATATTCCAGCTCGTACAATATTCAAATAAGTATATGATACAACCATTCTCGCTCTATATAAGTAACCTATGGAAGGCCTACATTGTAAATGAACCATTGGCCGAGCATCATGAATGACCTTCGGGTCAATATAAGCTGCCACCATCGAGCGGGGCTTATCATCCAAGGCTCGATAGATGATCGGCTCAAGCTCGTATGCGGCAATGGTGGCAGCGTGGACTTCGGAGATTGGTTTGATCGTTGGCCTCATTCGTTCACCCGACATGGGTCATCGTCATCCTTTCAAGCATCGTGAAAAATTCCGGGAGGGAGATTTGTTTCGGCGATCGTGCAGGGTTAAGACGGATTCCCGGCTCGCCTAAAGGAGGTAATTTCGACAAACGGAAATTGGCGTTCGCTTTCCAAAAAATGTCGAGCTCGAATTCATGTCCGATTCGGTTTTTTTCCGCGGCAGATTTTCACCGTTTATAACGTTTTGTTTTTTAACTCGTCTTTAGTCTCGGTTGCAACCTCTAAAAATGCTTCGATTTCATAGGGATTTCGCAACATTTTTTCATGTACGTCATACTTCGAAAGTATGGGGTGGCTCCAAGCAAATCTCACATTTTTCATTTTTACTTTAAATTTAGATATTCCGAAGTTTTTTATTTTTTTAAATAGCTGGTAGCGACCTCTAAAAATGCATTAATTTCGGGGACTCTTCGCATATCACACTTTCGTTTATACCCCACCTAGAAAAATCAAGAATTTTCTATTTACGGGCCACTTTAGACTACATCGAGAAATGAAAAAATGCGCACTGAGAAAAAAAAATTATTGAATTAAAAAAATATTGTTCCGTTCAAACAAATGCTGCCATTACGGGTGGCGAAACAAATATCACGGTAAAACACCCAAATATATAGTTAGCTTTTGCCATCACTGGGAATCACAAAATGCGTAGGCTAATAAAATGTTTAATCAAATTGAAATAGACTGAGTATGCGTCTACAAAATATTTATTTCGTTGATGAATATGATATTTCGTGTTTTAATCTACATAAGCCGAAGAACAGTTGGTATACTTCGGGGAACAAATGAGAATGTCAAAAGAAACAATTTTGAGTTGAGTGAAGTAAATATTAATGTGAACGACAGATATAGTTTTGTATCTGAGCTAACTCTTACTTTTATTTAAAGGCAATGAGTGCTCATTTGATAAGCATATGCACCACGCCCAACTGAACATTTCTATACTGTATGTAAATATCATGTTGATTAAAAAATCTAAATGATTTGTTCTACCATAGAACTGCTTTTTTGGACAGTACCATTTGTCTCATTTGTTACGTGCCAGGGCGGAAGAAAAGCTCTCTCCCGGCGTTACCAAGTCAACCTCTGCGTCAAGTGCAGAGTTTATTTATTTTTTTCTCGTGGGCTGCTCTGCTCCGTCCCGTATGGGCCCGGTCCTCGAGCACCTGAAAAGGGGCTAGGGTCCTCCACTAATCAACCCAACAACCAAAAGTTTATCGGCAAGCACAGGGTCGTGTATTGTCCAATTCTTTTAACAATTACAATAATGGTGATAATAATCCCCGCGTGGTAATGATAATTAACGATAATGTTCCGCTGAGGATATTAAATTTAGCGGTTAAACAATAATTCCCAAAAAGAAGTATTATCAATAATCCCAAAAGTAATAATAATAGTTATACAAGAAGTAATAATAATAGTCCCAATTTAATGTCCCAAAGAGTAATAATAATAATAATTCAAAAGTAATGAATAATTCGCTCGCAGCTGTTACAACCTTATTCGGTGTCGACAAATAATCTCTCTCTCTCTCGGCCACACTCACTCTCATCCTTCCATCCTCATTCTCTGTGGTTACTCACAAAATAACAGTAGTCCCTTCGGGGGGGGGGGTTCTTAGAGTCGTGCACTGTCGAAGGGTTTAAACACAACCCCCGATCTTGGGGTCCTTAATATGTCCGTAGTTTTATGATTTTAGTCGATTTTAGTCGACAGCAAGAGTTCCGACACTGAGACAATCAGATAAGTCCCATTCTGTCCTATCTCATTTTGCCGCGCTGTACTTTGTGTGATTATTTTCGATGATTTTTGGGTGGCCCATTATGGCCCGCGCCGGTCACATTTTTCATGTGTCCATTTTGCCCCATAAGCCCATTTTGCCCCATTCTCTCCTATATATCAAATTATTTCATACAATTTGTCTTATCGTTCAAATTTTTGACATCCAATTTTTATCGTTCAATTTGTTACTCAATGTCAAAATTTTTCGCAAAATTTTACTTAAAATCCAAATTATTGACAATTTTAGACGTTGTAGCGAGAATTTTTGGGCTCCCCTACACTTCGGCCCCCAACTCTCCGCAAGCCGTTTTCCCTTGCTCGATACCGAATCTCGGGGCTCGAACCCACGACGAGAATGCGCAACTTAAGGTACCGACCGAGCATAACCCTTCCCGCAGGATAAGGTGAAGATCTTTCCTCGCACGCGGTTGGGCGCCAGGTACCTAGGTACCACCGCTCGACGAGCGGCATTTTATTTTACTCCGCGGCGAATTACGGGAAAAGACTAGGGGAAAACGGGGAAAAGGCGAGGCCGGCGAGACTCCGACTAGCTCAGCCCACCTGGGAGAAAATGGTAGAGGGGGGTGGACGGGCGAATGACCAACGCAATAATAACCATTTAATTAATTTTATTCGTCGCTCGACAACTAAAACCTCAGTAAATAAAAATTCATAGATAACACAATCATATAATTTTGGCGCAGCAGAAATCGGTAATTTAGCCTGGCGAGGTACCTGAGAGAATTGAAGTCGAGTGGGGAATGTAGCCGGGGCGAAACTATTGCGAAACGTTAGATGTAGCCAGACAGTAAAATAAACTATTGTTAAGGACTGAATGTAGCCAAGGTAAAATAACTATTGCAAAAGATCAAATGTAGCCGAGACCGAAATACCGAAATTACTGCTTTTGTAGAACTTAGATGAAATCCGAGGAAGCGCTAACTATTGCCGAAAATGAGAGGTAGCCAAGGATAAATTTACTATTGCCGAGAAGGAGATGTAGCCAGAAGAGAAATTAACGGAAAATAACTAAGATCGGAAAATTGAAGTTAGCTGTCGGTGAAATAACGGCAAAACATAATTTCTGGAACGACATTAAATATAAAAGATTTGTCGCTAAATCGTTAACTAGAACGCAATAGCGGAACGAATATCGAAGAAAGGAAGAGAACTCAAAATAGCCGCGGTTACCAGAAGATTTCGTCCTAAATGTAGACAATTCACCGGTACACTGGGTACGAGATAGCCGAAGGGAATGACACGCGCCAGGAAAAAACGATACTCGAACGCCACATAGCCTATGCATGAGTCGCTCTCAACAGAAAACGCCAGATGTAAACACGGCGTCGCCGTGACCTTTCGCGTGCGCTATAGCGAACCGGCCACCGTCCGGCCTAACGAACGCGATCCAGCGCGCACGAGATCCCTTTGTCTCAATGGATGAAATGTAGCCAATGTAACCGACGAATTCGCCTCCGCCGCGACGCAATAAGATTCGCGGAATGTAGCCGAACGAATAACTGGATCCTTCCGGATATCTTCAACGCGATAAACGAGGTACGCGACAAACTATTTAGAGAACGGGTGGCGCAAAGTAGCCGAAAGAAACACAGATTTACTAAACAAACAATAGTAGAAGACGAGACATAGGAAATTTTGCCGGAATCAAGTTAGCCAAGAAGAGTGAGCGAGAAAAACGAAGATTTAATCAGAGCGATAGATCTAGCAGGATATGCCTCGCACGAACCCATCACGCGGCCCGAAGCCGCAAAACTAAATTAATTACCAAAAGAAAACTACGCCAAGATAGAAAGAACAATACAACAGTCTCAAGGAGAACTACAATAAAATTTGGGTTCGGTTTCGGCATCTCCGGCTAGCACAGAGTATTAGAGAGAGAGACGGGGCTTACCGGTGCGGGGACAGCCCGGGAGACCACTCGACGAAACACCAAACAAAAGAGACGGACCACTCGCCAACGTACTCGATCGCCGACTGCTGAATAAATTAACGGTCTCTCGATAGTCCGCACTAGCGCTACCCCCTCTCTCGCGACTCCCGAAATCTAGCCTACGCTAAACGGCTAAGATGCCGGAGAACCGGTTTCTCCGCCGGCCGTGCCCCGCTACCCGCGAGAATCTTCCGCTCGCAGCGATGATACTCGATGTCCACGGACTCCTTCCTCCCAGGATCCGGTGGGGCAAAATGAACGCGAGGGGAGGCCTCCCTCGCGGAGTTAAGGCATCCCTCGTCCTCCGCGGTGGGCCCACTCGATACGCCACATAACGCCATATAACTGCACCTCGACGTGCATTCCTCCCTCGTAATCCCCGCAAGTGGAGGCGCCGTGATTAGCGGTCCGCGTTGTCCGTGAACCTCGATGGGACAGGAACGGCTCCAGGCCGTGTAGTCGGGAGGGACGGGAAACACTGTATATCGGTCACTTAACCGCGTCCCTCTGGCCTCCTAGTCCGCGGAAGCTGGTCTTCGGCTTCCGCCTGCCTGTCGAACGAAATCTTCTCCGGCCCACTTAGGCCAATCTCCAAACTTGGACACGCCCGAGTGAGAAAACTCTGTCCGACGATCGGATCGGTGAATCGCGAAAATCTCTGCTCTCGGCCTAAAGCAAACTTTAAAAAAAAAATAAAGGCACAGCGTAGTCGGAACTACGAAATAAAACGGTAAATAAATTCAATAATAATAATAATACGCGGCAAAATCCTGATCCGGCGAGTCAACAATCGAGCCGGCTGACGAGCGGCGTCGTCAGGGCCGTAAATCCGGCCCACTGCCCGACCAAAAACCGCGCGAGGTGACGGGACGCGAATTATCACGTCACAACGTAAATTGCAAATTTATGATAAAATGTATATAGGAATAAAAATGTTGGACACCATCTTACGAACGAAGACAAAGCGAGAAAACGAAGAAAAAACATGTCGGAGCCCTAGCGATTGGGATTCCTTTACTCGTTACGTGCGGATATAGGGGAAAAAAATCCATACGGGGAAAAAATTAATGACGAAGAAACTATCAACCTAGGCTTATATGTGTAAGAACTTTTCTCTTTAGAAAGACCCAAATAATCCAAAGAAGAATAAGCGATCATAGAATAACTCCATTGCCAATATTGTGACAAAAATTACGTGAGAACTGAAGTCGTACACATGTTAACCCCTCGAGCGGCATTGACGTCATATGGCGTCAATTTTTTGTCGTGCCCGAAGCGGCATTGACGCCAAATGGTTTAAATGCGATTATTTTTTGATTAGCTCGAACGATTTTTGTGAAATTTGGTACTCGGGGGGTTCTCGAGATCGCTGATTACAAATCTGACCTCAAAATTTGGAAATTCAAAATTACGGATCCTATATGGCGGGCCCAAATACAAAAATTTACTTTATTCGCATAAAAATTGCTATTAGTGGGTTATCGAGGACGCTGATTACGAATCTGCCCTCAAAATTCAGAAACTTAAAATGGCGGATCCAATATGGCGCGCGCAAATGCAAAACATAATATGATTGGGTCGTTTCATTATTATCTAGGGTGAGAAATTATGATCCACTAACAACAAAAATTAGCTAAAGTTTTCAAGAGTTTTGCGTGTTGTTGGAATGATTTATAGTTACCTATTGCCCATATTGCTCAACCAAATGTCATCAGTCTTGCACTTTTGTCCACCATATTTTACCCAACATTAGAATTTTTTAATTTTTAATGCACATCCGTAACCAGCGACCTCATAAGCCTTCTAATATCAATTTTCTTGCGAATCACGTAAATTTTTGCATTTTGGTTCGCCATATTGGATCCGCAATTTTGAATGTCTGCTTTTTGGGGGCAGATTCGTAATCAGCGACCTCGAAAACCCCTTAATACCAATTTTTATGCGAATCAAGTAAAATTTTACCTTTTGGCCCGCCATATTGGATCCGCCATTTTTTATTTTGGTGTTTAGAGTGCAAATTTGTAAACAGCAACTTCAAAAACCGTCTAATACCAATATTCACGCGAATCAAGCATGAATTTTTGCATTTTGATTCAACATGTTGGATCCGCCATTTTGAATTTCTGATTTTTGAGGGCAGATTCATAATCAGCGACCTCGAAAACGCCCTAATACCAATTTTTATGCGAATCAAGTAAATTTTTGTTTTTTGGTCCGCCATATTGGATCCGCCATTTTGAATTCTTCAATTTTTACTTCAAATTCGTAATCAGTGGCCAAAAAAGCCCCTAAGTGCCATGTTTCATCAAAATCGAAATACTTTTTTTCGCCGTTTGTGGCACAGACCGTGACATTTTTCTTGCCGCTCAAAGGCTTAATCAAATGGGAAATCGAACAGTCACTTGAGGCACCTCGTAAATTTTTTTGCGGGTCCTCAAAATTTCATGGTCTTAATTTGAGGTCCCAAACTATAGTTTGAGGGGGGTGGGCAAAAAAAAGGAAACTTTTTCCGACACACCCTAATGTACCCATTAATTAAGCTGACATACCTGCTCTCTCACAAATATATGGGGGATCGAGTGATCGAGTCAAGTGTACGGTTGATTACGTATAGTATTTCCGGAAAGATCTTCGAGGATAAGATAAGCGTACAAAGTGTACTTCACTACGATTGATAATTAAGATTTATAAACAAATTTGTGATTAAACAGTGTGAAAATAGACAGTGTTGATAATTATTGGTCGCTTAAATATTGTTAATAATTATCGAAAAGACTTTGTTAATAAATAATAGATTTTGAGAACGATCCTCGTTCTATTAAATCGTATTTAATATTCACGTGGTCCTAAAACAGTTCGCCTCACTGACACAGAAGACACTATCGGGGCATAATGGATCACCTATCAACATACAGCTAAAAGAGAACGCTCGACCGCATTTTGTAAAAGCTAGACGCATCCCCTACGGACTAAAGAAAGCAGAGTCAGATGCGTTAAAATCAATGGTACAGCAGGGCATGCTGCGGCCAGTAGACCAGTCTATCTGGGCTACACCGGTAATCTTTGTACGCAAACCAAATGGGAAAATTCGGATAGTGGGAGATTACAAAACGACGGTAAATCCCGAAATTATGGACCCCGAATATCCGTTAACGATGGTCGACGAAGCACTATCGACTCTCAACGGGGGAGAAATCTTCTCGCAGGTAGATCTAAAGGATGCGTATAAACAACTAAGAGTGGACGATGAGACAGCAAAAATATTAACGGTCAGCACATCAATGGGATTATTTAACGTCATGCGACTGCTGGACGGCATTGCGGCAGCTCCTCGAATTTTCCAAAAATACATGGTGACAATTATGTCCAGAATTTCAGGTATTCAAATATATTTAGACAATATTAAGGTGCAAGGAAAAACTGTAGACGAACACGACCAACGACTGATAGAAGTGTTACGGCAATTGCAAAACGCAAACCTCCGCATAAACGTGGAAAAATCGATTTTTCGGGTGGAATCAATGGAATTCTTAGGACATAAAATCTCAAAAAAGGGAATCGAAACTCTCGAAAATAAGGTAGAGGCTATACAAAAAATTCCAGCGCCAAATAATAAGCGAGACCTCCAAGTCTTCCTCGGAGCAGTAAATTTTTACGCTACGTTTATAAAGGACCGAGCACGGATCGCAGAACCCTTGCACAGACTACTCGATGAAGATACAGAATGGAAGTGGACAGGAAAAGAACAAAAATCCTTCGACGAATTAAAAAATAAAAACGCCAGATCAGAAGTGTTAATCACGCGTCAAAGTGTCACTTTGACGACAAACTACCTATAGTACTCTCAGCAGATGCATCGCCACACGGCACAGGGGCAGTATTGGCGCATGAAATGCCGGGTCTTCGAGAACGAGCGATTGCGTTCTCATAAAAAACGCTGAACAAAACGCAACGACGATATGCACAACTCGATAGAGAGGCATTAGCCCTCGTTCAAGCGGTAAGACACTTTCATTAGTACATAGCAGGGCGCAGTTTTAAACTGATAGCTGACCATAAACCACTTTTAGGGATATTTGACCACAAGAAAAAAAAACCGGAAATGATATCGCCCATATTGAACCGATACAAAATAATACTGTCTGCATACGATTACAACCTGATCTACCGGCCAGCAAAGAATGACGGAAATGCTGATGGACTGTCACGTTTCCCAATGAAAGAAGAAGCAATCGACGATGAACAAATCGGCAACATACTGATGCTCGAAGGAGTAACCAGAAATCCGATCATACCGAAAGAACTGGCTGAAGAAACAGAAAAGGACGACAGATTACAAACAGTAAAGACATGGCCCCAAACGGAATGGCCAAATAAGAATAACACCGAATTTCGGGTGCTTTGGCAAAAGAGGGACGAACTGTCCATAACAAACGGATGTCTAATATGGGGCTCGAGAGTAATAGTACCGAAAAAGCTACAATCGGAAGTGTTAAACTATTTACATGCAAATCATCCTGGCATAGTGGCTACAAAAGCGTACGCGCGATCCTACGTGTGGTGGCCCGGAATAAATAGCGATATTGAGCTGAAAATAAAAACGTGTGACCAATGTCAAGAAGTCCGTAACAACCCACCAAGAGCACCAGAATAAAGCTGGGAAGCACCGAGCAAACCATGGATGCGACTTCATGTAGACTTTGCCGGACCGTTTCAAGGACAAATTTTTTAAATAATTATAGACGCATACTCAAAATAGACAGAGGTCAGACGGGTTCCCTTTACATCATCAGGCAACGTAATTCGGGAATTTCGAAAATTATTTGCGACATTTGGGCTTCCGCAGATGGTTGTATCAGATCATGATACAGCATTTCGTTCATCAGAGATGGAAACATTCTACAAAAGAAACTGCATCGACTTTGTATTTATTGCTCCATACCATCCTTCCTCAAACGGGCAAGCAGAAAGAGCAGTGCAAAGTACGAAGAAATCCCTTAAGACTCTCCAAGAAAGAGTTTGGGAAACCAAGGTCAGCAACTATTTGTTAAAACAACATTCGACACCAACCGCCGCTACGGGAGTTACACCAGCTGAACTAATGCTACAACGAAAATTACGAATACCATTCGACACAATATTACCAACAAAGGACAAAGAAAAGTGTCTTAAAAGGAAAGAAAAATTAAAAACTCCGGAAAGTGCTCATGAGAACGCACAGACCAAGAGGACTAAAATAGACGAAAGCAACAGTGGAACAAAAATGGACCACTGCCATACACGGTACGCGAAAAGGCCACATGAAGCGCACACAAACGACATATTGACCACCTGCGAAAGGTGCTTGACGTAGGGGGGAAGAACAAATCAAACCATTTAGAAATTCGAAAGGAAGAAGAAAAGGATAGACCGAGCAGAAAACATCGGTACGAACTACGGGAGACCAAGAGAAGGTCTCCGACCTATGACTAAACCAGGGCCGAGGGATGTTACGTACGTGATGTACGAGACGAAAGGCGACTCGTCTCGGGCCGACCGGCAGCGGTCAGCTGATGGTACAGACTGGGGCACGGCAGTGTGTGCTGAGCGTCTGACGATCAGACCTTGTATAAATAAAGAGCAAACTGAAAGTACCACGGTGTTACATTTATTCCCGTACATCTCAGCAATGTGAGCAACTGTCACGCGCTAAGAACGCCAAGACGCTGGAGGGCCAAGGGCGACACGGACAGACTCCGAGGACGGAGGACGAGGTATTGCAGGTCGCGGAGGGCGTCCAAAACACCTTGTCTGAAATTACCGATCGAACACAAGCCCAAGCGACTGGTCACCTCTGCGATGATAAACGGGGAGATCTACCGACTGTTGACTGAGGCACGGGCTGCGCGAAAGAAGAAACCGACGCGACAGCCCAACTGAGCTATCGAGAACGGGGTGCTGGGAGCTGTGCACGAGAACAGTTCCGTAATACCTCCCCTCCGGCCGGCCATACGAGCTTCCCAGAGGACATTGTTCACTGAAATGGGAACCGTGGATGAGGGGAATCCTCGCCAGAAACAGGAACAGGAGGACCAGGCCGGGCAAGATGATCAACCGCTACTGGAGGAGGCAGGAACCTGACGGTATGCCCGGCTCGAGCAGCAAATCGAAGGGTTAGGGGAACAGTTGAAACAGGTACTGGAATTTAGTAGACCCAATCCGCGGGCTGTGCCGGACGATTCCGTAGGCCGGCGGCTCATAGCCATGGGGAGACGGTAAGGGATTTTGACAACGTAGGGGTCAGTAGACACTCCTAGGCAATCCTCGCCGCACCGACGGCAGGCTCAGGCCTCGGAGCCTTCTAGGCAAACTTCACCGCACCGACAGCAAACCCGGATATCAAAGCCCGTGGAGAACGAGGCTTAGTACTTGGAACTCGACTCGGCCCTACGGAATATCAAGACGTTCGATGGGAATGATCCGACGAAACTCGAAGGATTCATGCTATCCTGCGAGGAAGTATGGGGGATGGCACGACCCCGGAAATGTTTCACGCTCCTCGCACTAATTCGCAGCAGCAAATTGGAAGATCGGGCGACGCGGCAAATGCGTCATAAAACGATCGTCACGCTAAACGATCTACGCATGGAGTTGGAAGCACTCTACGGTAAGCGCGAGTCTGTTGCCTCACTGCAATATCAATTTTGCACATTGCGACAGGATGCCAAGGAAAATGTTCTGCCTACGCCACAAGGGTGGAAACCCTCACCGTGGAGGTAGTGGAAAAATTATGCGAGGGAGCTGATCCGCGTGGAGCACGAGCTATCAGGGAGGCCATCCGGAAAAGCGCGCAAATAAACTTCGAGAATAGGTTAAAAAAGGATATCTAAACCATCGTCTATTCACGGAATTATCAGGGTCTACACAGGGCCGTAGTAGAGGCCATCGAAGTGGAAAGAATGACCCTGGGACGACCGGGAGCATCAGCACTGCCCAGCAGCGGGGGAAGTAATTCAGGAAAAGTAGGTGGACAACCTTAGGGGGAGGTCATCAGGATCAAAGGGCATTGCATGTCACTCGTGGACGCAAGCATGCGGATAGCCTTACCGCCGCGCAGCAAAAATATCGCATACGTTTCCACGCTAAGCACCCACGAAGGACTCGTCGAGAAATGTGACGTCACCGAGGGAGTCATACTCGGAGCACATGTAACCTCGCTTCAGGGTAACAGCTGCATAGTAGGTCTCGTAAACATAACTCCGAGGTATGTGTTGTACGGGCCAAAATTTCGCGCGTTACCTAAGGTCCCGTACCAGCTCGCTCACCGGTCTTCAAGGCGATTCTGTAGGACCTAGAAAGATTAAGGATAATTTTATAATCGTACTTTGAACGCGTTTTATGTTCAAAACGCCTCGGACGAGAGAGCGGCCGGCGTGAGCGAGGGGCGAGGTGATTACGGGAGCGACGAGAGTCAGGAGAGCCAGCGACGCTCACGCCGAGGAGTCAGGAGTCTCGAATTCTACCCCCTCGGCTATCGGAGTCCCCGATACAGTCATCGATGGAGGGAGCCAACTCCCGTCGGAATATCGGCATCGAGAGGATGCATCGGTCCTGCAGCCGCCGGTGTACGGGCTGCTGGGAAGAAGACTGCAAGAGAATCTGCACGAAGATCTGCGAGCGCGCACGTAGGGCGCACGGAGTACCCCTGCCGCTGCTATCGACGAAATCATCGAACGTCGAAGAGTTCAAAACGGCGGAAAGGCCCAGGTAGCACAAAAAAACTTAGTTATCAGAAAATGATCTAAATGGGTTACCTATGTCCGTCTGGACGGTATCCAAAAGTTACCACCCATAATCTCAATAACCTCTCGTCCGAGGCGTTTAATCTAAAAAGTTAACTTTTAGATGTGGGATTGCTTATAGTTACCATTCGGACGGACATATGTAACTCATTTATATCACTTTCTGGTAACTAATTTTTTTATGCTACTTGGGGGCCCGAGCGCGCGCGAGTCTAGGCGATTAGGTCGACGGGGTAGAGGAGAAGATGTTAGAGCGATCGAGCGTCGATTCTCCGGGCCACTTCCCGTTTTACCGTTAAGCGAGCTGGACGAAGACGCAGAAAACTGTTGTCATCCATCCAGTGTGCGATCGTGGTTAATTTCTCGCCATAGGAATTATCTGTCGTCGAGTCCGGTGAGCTTTCGAGTCCTCGGGCGTAGGAAAATATTAATATTGTCACTGTAAACTTGTGCGTCGTACCTCCCGTGGACCGTCTGTGTGCGTGTGCCAGGAATTTTCCGTCTCGTCGGCGTGTCTCGCCTCGCCTGTGCCGAGAACTAACACGAACGTCGTATCCCGTTTGTCGCGTGTCGTGTGTGCGACACGGGCGTGTGATTTTTTCGCGGGAAAGAGGCGAGCCCATGAGAGCTCTGTTCGAGATCATTTCTGTCAAATTGTAATTTCTGTCGAACTCCCGGGAGTTAGTTTTGTGTAACGTCATTTTCCTGTGCATGTAATCACCTTGGGAAAAAACGGCCCACGGGAAGTCGCCTACTGACGGGTCGTCGGGCGGGATAGCCGGGACGCGGGTACGAGTGTGTGAGTCGTCGAACCTTGATTGCTGCTCTTCGTCTCGGGACTGAATTTTGGTAAATGCGCTACGCGAATGTGTGAGGGTGTATGCGTATTGATCGTCCCGACCCAGTTAGTTGAAGTCCGCGAACGCATCTGTGTGAGTGTGAGAGTATGGAAGCGAGTCCCGAGCATCCGGAGAATTATTGTAAAGTGCAGAGAATTGATTGTTATAATAAGACCGTCGGCAAGTTGTGTCGTGGTTTTACGGAATATTTACGGGACGGAGGTTTTCCCCGGGTTTACCCGGTTTTTCCCTCCTTAAAGTTAAAGTTTCAATTGCATAAATAATTTTATCTCGCTCCCGTATTCCTGAATGCTAATTGCCGCGAGATACCCAGCCCCTCTCCCAGCTGAGGCTGGCCGGGAAATAAGATCGAGACCGAAGTCCTTCTCGGCGTTATCTACGCCTGGCGCCCATCCCGGAACGAAGAATAAAAAGGAAAGTGACCTCATAAGGACGGACGGAAGGATGTGCGAGGAATAGCTCGAAATTCCTCCCACAGTGTACGTTGAATGACCCACGGTGACACTTGAGCCGCTTGCGTTAGCAGATGATATGCATGACGAGCTATGCACGACGAGCGAAATAAACACGGTCAGTGTGGGAACGGGTGGAACGCGACTCGGATACTACGCAAAGAAGTCGACGTCTCGCACCTCAACCGGGAAGAGGAAAAATCTCGCTTGAAAATTTGTGAAGAGTTCGCACGTATATTTGACCTCGAGGGGGATCGCTTACCCTGTACCAATATGGCGGAGCACAGCATCCCGATCATGAAGGGCGTGCAGTCCATCAAGGTACATCCCTATCGTTTGCCGGAGGCACATAAAAGGGAAGTGAAAGATAGACGAACAGCATCCTCCAGGACGGCATCATCCAGCCAACTCGGAGTCAATGGAACGCACGATTACTCGTCGTGGCGAAAAAACCTGACGCGACAAGAAAGATAAAAATGCGAGTGGTGGTGCAAGATTTTCGTAAGCTTACGAAATAGCATACCACCTCGAGTCGAACGGGGCTTTGGAACGCTCGCACCGAACACTCCCGGAATACCTTAAGGGGTACATAGACGAGGATCAGGAAGACTGAAACGAATGGTTGCCTTACGTTATTTTTACATACAACACGACACCTCATGCGACAACCGGATTCGCACCCCATTGCCTGGTCTATGAGGAAAACGCAGAGCTATTATTAGAAAGATTATACAGAAATTCCGTGAAGGAACACGAAAAAACGCGGACTGTCCCCGGTATTCGACAAAGGCTTCGCTCAAAGGATATGGGTAGGAAATAAGGATTAGAGAGGAAACATTGTATAAAAAAAAAGTTACAGATCACTCCTGGTGGGTCTACAGGCCGTAGCCGCCACTTCAGACGGCTCGTACGGGATACAGCCCTTCAGGGATGCACCTGGGTTATATTTCGAGAAAACCGGACAATTGCACCTGTAAACTGACGTGTAGTCTCTCGCAATCCGGATGGACCTGTCGAACCTGGCGAACATGGAGCATCAAATTAATTTCTCGCTGGAAGAGGTTCGTGGAAAATGTGAAATGTATGGGAGCCCGGACGGTCATTGTTCCGAGATGCTGGACCATCTCGTCCGGCTCTCAGAAAAAATCAAGGAAAATGTACGGGTCGTACAGGATCACATCGGCGCAGAATCGGGCCGGAAAGGTCGGGGATTGGTCGACGGTCTCGGCACCGTGGTAAAAGCCATCACCGGCAACCTGGATGCAGCGGACGGAGAACAGATCGATGCAGAGATCACCGCAATCCGGGACACCCAGGAGACCTTAAAGGAGGGCATGAAGGAGTAGCTACAGGTCATGGAAACGACGCTGGAGATGCTTAATAAAACGTCACGAGCTTTGCAGAATCTGCAAAAATTATACGCCATGGTACGCGACGTGAACGGGTACTTCGTGAACCGTACTCAAGTGCTGAGGGAACGGCAGGACTTCGGCGAAAGTCTCGCGCTCATCGAAGCCTCCGTGGAGACGTACCTGCGGTAAGTTGAAAAAATTACCGAGTTATTTTACAGTGTGGTCACAGGGACGGTGAGCACCTCTACGGTTACACCGGCCGCCCTAAGGCGTATCTAACAGACGCAATGCCGCACATACCGAGGGGGTATGGCGTCCGGCGGCCAGTTACACGGAAAAATGCGGCGCCCATCCTGCGCCTAGCGACACCACGGGTTTACCGAAAAGGGGGAATGGTACCCCGGTACCCCGTCATGACCATCAACGAAGATGCGCCGTGGGACATACGACTTTACACCGAGAGTAGCGTAGGTCAGGGTCAAGTCTGCCCGAAGAAAGCAGTAAAGCTCGCCCACACGCTCATAATGGGTATGAGGTAACCCGGACAGTGGCTTTACGTTTCGCTGCACGGCGAAACCGTGAGTGTCAGTTGTCGCAATAAACCGACGCGACAGGAAAAAACACAAGAGGAAACGGATTAATTCCATTCCGGCCGGCTCCAGTCCATAATGGCCGCGGCGGCACAGCGACATCGAGAGGACAGGGATTCTTCCTGATCCTCCTCGCTCGGAGAGTCCGAGTCGGAGGCACCCGTCGGACGAATTATTTCCCTGGGTGCTTCCCGAGGCAAGGGCGCACGACGACTCCGGGGAATCATGGGTTCCCCAGACCTGGGCATCCGACCATGGCACCAAGAAACTCCATCTCAGCCGGCCTCTAGCTGCTGGAGCGAGCCCTCTCTGATGGCCGTTCTCTACCTCAGGATCCCAACAGGATCCTCAGCAACCAGGTCCTAATGTACAAGAAATACATACATACATACATACATACACCCCTGGGCGGGCTGGAGGATCAAGCCACAAGCCGGTTCACCGCGGGCCCGACAACCTCGACGTCTGGACTCGACCGATTTGAAGAACTCGGGTGAATTTCCAAGACGTATGTAAGGCGTATATCAGGCATGGTCACGCGTACTCTCTGTAAAAGTAAAATCGGGAAAAAAATCATTAAATCATTAATCATTCTTCATGCGGGGAGGAAAAAGGGGAAAATCTTGTTGAGATGATTTCCACAGGAAATCAAATGAATTTTTCGATTTTAAAGGAGAAATTCCACTTTTCGGAAGAAAAAACTAAAAAATTTTAGTAACGTTACAAAGAGGAAAAATGAAAAGTTTCTTATCTTGGCGGGCGGGCTAGGGCTGCGTCGGTTGCTCACCTCGGATGTCAAACAGAATGGTAGGTGGAGGTATAATTAAAAAATACGAGGAAAACGACAGTTAATATAGCCCGAAAATGCACACACATTGACGTCCCGGGCATCGCCCCCAACCGTCAGGAAAATGCAACTGCGGCGGCCTTCCGCCTCCGTGTTCCGCAACAGCCCGAGAAAGCTCCATTTACGCAGCGTCCGGAGCAGTTAAAATAATTCGAGGAATAATAATAATAGGTTAAACGAAGTATAACTACGTCGAAAAAAGTTACAGGCTCGGGGTACATCGTATATAAATCGTAAAGATAAAACTCGCTGGATGCGAGCGAAAAGAAATCAAATTTCTTTTCTCGTTAGGGGAGAGGGATGTTGTAGCACAGGTGTAGTAATATCTCGTTACCGGGGCATCGACGGTTGCGAGATAACCGCGGTATGCAGCGGC
Source organism: Amblyjoppa proteus (assembly GCA_963922035.1). NCBI lineage: Eukaryota > Metazoa > Arthropoda > Insecta > Hymenoptera > Ichneumonidae > Amblyjoppa > Amblyjoppa proteus. Next base: position 24,101,881 of record OY998232.1, read on the forward strand.
ACGCGCCGAGCGTCGAGCGCGCTTCGCTTGTCACCGGACACCACTGCGTCAGCAGCCATCGCGAGCGAGCGTCTCGGTAACGAGGGCACTGGCTCTGGAATACCGAAGCCAGGTGTTTCGAAATGAAAATAAACTACAAATTCGCACAAACACACACGCACACTATTGAGTTATCTCTCGTTGTTCCTTTGTTTTGGAAGGATATAAGAGATATAGTCAGTAGCCCGCTGGCTTCCGTACAGAGCAGACACAGCGCAAAGTGTTTACAAATAGTATAGTGCGGTAGTACACATATCGAACGTACCGGTTCTCATACCGTTAACTCCTATACGCCGAAGTGACAATTTAAAGTGATACTTAGAGTCCGTCGCTTAGGCGTCGAGACGTGACCAGTGCATAAAAGGGGTTTCTTGCGTATAAGAAAATCCCAAAACAGCCACCAAAATGAGTTAACCTATTAGCTACGCTGCTATCGCACAGCGAGACCAATTCCCCACGAAAGAACAAGCCATCATTATCGATATAATTGAAGGAGCAATAAACAATGATTACGTAAGTGCACTCGCTACACTGATCGATCCCCGCCTGATTATATTCGTGTCCCGTATCTCCAACAACCGTATATGTTTCTACGTGGCTAACAAGGAAACAGATAAAGACCTTGTTGACAAATACCGGCATGTGAAAGTAAATAATGTGCTGCTCCCGATCCGACCGCTTGTGTCGTGAAACGAAAGGATAATTCTGTCAAACGGGTGTCCGATAATACCGCACCACACGATCGAATGAATACTCTCAGATCTGAAAATTTCGCCCGTATCGCCAATAACGTTACTAACCTCTCAAATCAACTGGACAAACCATTTATAATTACGGGTGACTTCAATAGCCACAATGAACTCTGGGGCTCTTCAAAGAGAGATACTAGAGGTAAACTGGTCGAAGAATGGCTGGAAGACAGAAATATTGTTCTTCTAAACCAAGGGAACTCCACACACTTCACTATATCATCGGACACCTTCAGCGCCATCGATCTCACCCTATGTACCCCAGATCTCGCCGACAAATTACAATGGACAGTGCTTCCCGACCCCCATGATAGCAACCACTTCCCGATAGTAATTAAAGCCGTCACATGCTCTACGAAAAAATACTTTGCGCCTCCCAAACGGAACTTTAAAAAAGCCAACTGGCCAGGTTACGAACAAGACATAATGACTGGCCTGGCCGACTTATCGGACCCGACGGAACAAAATCCGATAAATATCGACACTACCATCAATGCTTTGACCGAAGTGATTCTTAGAGCCGCCATAAATAATATCCCCACGCCTTCCGGTTTCCACAGAAAACCGCAAGGGCCGTGGTGGAACGATGACTGCAAAGCCGCTCTAAAAGCTTCCAACCATACTTTCAGTAAATTTAAAAGACACCCTAGTTCCACTTTAAAGACCGAATTCAAAAAACTACGGGCAACCGCAAGAAGAGTAATCAAGGAAAGTAAAAGGAGATCTTGAAGAGAACACGTATCGTCCATTAATTCCCAAACATAACTGGACCTCTAGTGGAAAAAAAATAAAAGCAATTAGAGGCTCACCAAAATCCTCGGCATCACCAATCCTTATCCAACCAGATGCTTCACCAGTCACAGACCCCTGTGACATGGCTAACCTACTAGCGAACACTTTAGCCGAAAATTCAAAAGGTGCTAACTACCATCCAGACTTTTTCGAATTTAAAATGGAACAAGAGGAAAAAAGAAATATCACAATAGAACATTCCGATGATGCTATAAACTCCCCTCTACTAATAGAAGAAATTAAGACCGTACTCAACCAGTGTAAAAACTCTGCCGCCGGCCCCGACGGCATCCCTAACGTCTTACTGAAAAAATTACCGATAGGAGCACTCGCCTATCTAGTGAAAATATTCAACACCATATGGGGGAAACGAATCTTCCCTTCGTCTTGGAGAGAAGCCACGGTCATCCCAATCGCTAAACCCGGCAAAGACTCAGCATACGCACCAAACTACAGGCCAATTGCTCCGAGCTGCACCCTTTGTAAACTATTAGAAAAAATTGTCAACATTCGATTAAAATGGAAGCTTGAAAATATGCTCTTTTTCGCACCAGAACAGAGTGGCTTCCGAAAATTCCGTTCAACAATGGACCATCTGACCAATCTCGAAGACGAAATCTGCGACGCCTTTTCAATGAACCAGCATCTCATAGCCATCTCGATGGACATAGAAAAGGCATACGAAATGCTATGGAAACATCGTACAATTCAAACTCTCCACGATCTTCAAATCAACGGCCACTGCCTCGCTTTCATTGATAATTTTCTCAAAATGCGATCAATATCTGTAAAATTCGCTGCCGCAAGCACCGAAAAAGTCCCGATACAAAACGGTGTACCCCAGGGTTTGGTAATCAGCGTAACCTTATTTTTAATAGCCATCAACGATATCATCTCCCCTATAGAAAGACCGGCTAATGCTCACCTTTTCGCGGACGACCTCACCATATCTTGTAGAGGTAAAAACATCGAATCTACTGAGAAAATACTCCAGAACTGTCTAAACAAACTCGAAGAATGGTAACTGAAAACGGGTTTCATATTCTCTCAATCTAAAACGGAATGCATCGTCTTCTCCAGATCCCGGCTACCACTAACACCGCCCATTCTACGTCTCAGCAACCAGAATTTAAAAATATCACGTACCGTAAAGATTCTGGGGTTAACCTTCGACTCAGCTATCGTGGGAACCACATATACAAATATTAAAAACGGAATGCCTGAAAAGATCCAACTTGATCAAAAGCTTGGCTTCCACGAATTGTGGAGCCTGCCAGGACATACTCTTGAATACCTATAAAGCTCTCATCAGATCAAAAATCGACTACGGCTGCATAATCTATGACTCGGCAAAAAAAAAAAACACACACACTCAACAGACTTAACCTAATTCAAACGTCATCCTTAAGGCTCTGCTTGGGGGTCTTCCGTTCGAGTCCGAACAACAACGTCCTAGCCGAAGTAGGAGAACTACCACTAAATATTAGAAGAATGAATTTAATCGCGAACTACTCTACTCTAAGTCAACTACAAAGGAAACTAGTCGTTCTCATGAAGCACAGCAAACTCGTAGGGAATTACGCTTCAGAGGGAAAAAGAATACTCCATAACCGACTAGATTTCGCCAAAGAATCCTTTACTCGGATCTCAACTTCTCCCCCCCCCCCGCCCCTCCCGCCGACTCTCCACAGAAGACTTCACCCTCTCCCACCATGGAATCCTTCGATCCCGTCAATAAACCTCGAACTCGCTGATATGAAGAAAACCGATACATTGCCTATCTCATACGAATCCCATTTCAATCAATTAAGATCGACCCTCTCGGACCACACATTCATATACACGGACGGATCGATTATCGATGGTAAAGCTGGATGTGCCGTCGTGCAAGACAATCGGGAATTTCTCTTTCGCCTACCAGACGAAACCGCAATCTTCTCTTGTGAAGCGTTCGCAATACGGAAAGCACTGACCTCTGTCTCATCACCAGACAACCCTAAAGTGGCAATAGTTACGGACTCCCTTTCAACCTTGAAAGCAACACAAAACCTCGCCACCGAAATCTATGCAATTCAAAAAATCCAACGGACTGTCCCATCCCCCAATTATCCGCAAACTACCTTGATATGGGTACCATCACACCAAAACATAGTAGGCGATGACCAAGCAGACCGAGCAGCCAAAAAAGCCACACTTCTTCCGCTCCCTACAGACGTTCCCATCACACTTACCGAGGCTAAACGCGCCTTACATAAAGCCACAGGCAGATAATGGAACGAAATGTGATGCAACACGGGACACAGCAAACCCCACGACATCAGAACTATTACATTCGAACCAACACCATATCTTAACTCCAGCAGGAAAAACCAATGTGTTTTAAACCGACTCCGCATTGGTCATACCAACTTAACCCACAGCCATCTGCTCTCGATAGAACCTTGTCCGGAATGCGAATCATGCTCAACACGACTAACTGTCCAACACATCGTAAGCGACTGTCCAAACCTAGCTCATATATGACAGCAAATACATCTACCACCGGACCTGAAGAAATGCCTCAACGAAAAATCCAACAGTAAAAAAACACTAGAACTCCTAAAACTGGCAAACCTGTACGACAAAATTTAACAAACCGACATGTAAAAACTGACCGTCGCTAAAGACCTTAGCAGTGGATGCGACGTTAAATAAAAGCTTATAAAAAAAGAGATATAGTTCTCTATAAATAATTTTCTCCTCGGCCTTGTTTCCCTTGGCCATTTTTTCCATCGGCCATTTTTTCCTAATCCCAAAGAACCGTGGTAATTGCACCATATGCCAAACATTGTCTTGTATTATGGATTGTCTACTGAATCATTTGTTCGTTTTAATCGACCGATCGATTTTTGAGTGGACAATTGGTGCGGTTGATAATCCCTCTTAATAAACTATATTTTAATCTGAACAAAGCAATTACTTGGCGGTAAGTAAGTCAACACTATCAACTTCAGTCAAATCGAAAGCTTCTATAATATCCGACTTATTTGGTTTGTGCTGAAAAATGTTTGATTAAAAATACGAGATGATGGCAGAAACTATATTTTCAGTGAACCTGTCATGATCGTACACACATTTTTATTTACTGCTACACATTAAGTAGTTTACTTTAGGTCCAACTTACGTCCATAGATACAATCAAACAAGTGCCACATTGAAGATTAGCCAGGAGTGGACTTTATTAAATGAACAACAAATATGTTTGCAGCGAATAATCTGTTTTTGAACGGTCAAAATACCAGTACAGCCGGCACACCATATTTTTAAAAATTATGCGGTTTTTTGTTGCTGTTCAATCATAGTTCCCGTGGCTTGAGGGCGACAATGCGAAGTGAAATAAATATTTATTTATTGGAACGACCGTATCAGATAGACCAACAGGTACTCATGTTACACTAGTAGCGACTAATATAACATTAGCACTAATTGGTGTAACTGATCCGCTAACCCCAATAAACAAATATTTATTCCACTTCGTCTCATTGCCTTATTGCAGTTAAGTCCAATCAAATAAATATTGGATTGTGCTGAAGATCAATATTTATTTCAGAAGTTGGCAGGTTTGGTTATTGAATCGAAACTTATTGTATTACATATTGTATTTAATACATAAAAGAATGTTATATGTCAAAGTAAGTGCGACATTAAGTCAACCTATTTATTACTGGCAGACCCGAAATATATATCATTGGATGACCGTCACGGATTGACTGAAACTGTTGTTCCTATTAATCATTTCGTGTTTCAACTAGATATTGTTCTACTTGAATTAAATAAGTGGGTCATGCGCCCACTACTATTTAGTTGACAGTGATTGTATTGATCTGGATACAGCCGAGCAAATACTTTATTCGATTTAACTGATGGTTTATTACCATAGATTGAACTCTCAAATAAATATTGATCTTGAGCACAATGAAATATTTATTTGACTGGACTTAACCCGCATAAATGCGCTCGAAAATTTTTCCAAACGTATACGATAATTGTAATGATCAATTATTATTCGGAGCAATGAAACTATTTCGTCATTTCAAATTAAGCGACATGGTTAACAGATTCGTTCCACTCAAAATGCTTATTTTAGTTGATTCTATCGTGCGTTCGTTGCATCAAATGCAATTTTGTTAAACTTGCCAAATATTACGTCAACAAAATGTTCTTGTTTGGATCAACAATTTTTTTTCTCAGGGTAACATTCAGTAACATGGCTATTTAGAATTAATATAACATGGGAGAGGGACTGTCCAGCAACAGTGGTCCTCAGGAATATTAGATTAGCAGCTTAGTTTTTATAGGTACATAGGATTGTATACTCACTCAGAATCTGTCCGGCAAGTCTACAGGCTTACATCTATTCAGTCTCCTGGTTTCGCTGCTATTATCTAGTAATGATAGTGTAATTGTGTTTAGATGCACTCCGAGCCTTTGATGGTTCTTTTTGCTATAGGTCTTAATTTCGGTTTTTATCGTGTTCATATTGAGATTTTGTCGAGTCGTCTCATTGAGCATGAACCACGGTGCACCAGTGATAATTCTTAGCGTTTTTGACTGGAATCGCTCGAGGATTTCGACGTTTGAGTTACTACTTGTGCCCCAGAGTTGTATGCCGTAGGTCAACACCGGTTTTCAAATCGTTTTGTAGATTCATAGTTTATTTGCCAGGGATAGCTGTGATTTTATCCCTAAAGCCAATAATATTTGCGGAGATTTAGCCCAAGCTGTTTCCGTTTTGTCCAGATATGTTTCTGCCACGTTAATCGCTTATCGAGGTGCATCCCAAGGTACGTCGTGTCTTGCGCTTGTGGTAACTCGTGTTCGTTTAGGGTGACTGCTAGGCACGTTTCTCATCGCACGGTAAATGTGAACTGCATGGATTTCGTCTCGTTGGCCTTAATTCTCCAATCCCTCAATCGGTCTTGAATTTGATTGACATTTTCTTGTAGGTATCGTGATGCTGTTATCGGTCTCCGATGCGAGGCTAATACAACGATATCGTCTGCAAATGTTGCTACCCTTGTGTTTCGCGTAGTTGGAAGGTCTGCTGTGTACGATACATACAGAATAGGTCCTAATACGCTGCCTTGGCGTACGCCTGAGTTAATCGGAAATAGCGTCGTGTATTCATCTTTAAATTTTACGCAGAAGTGTCGGTCTTCCAGGTATGATTTTAGAACCAGGTACAAGCTATCTAGCAGTTATTGCTTTATTTTGTACTGAAGGTCAACGTGCCAAAATTTGTCGAAGGCCTCTGTAACGTCTTGGAAAGTAGCCGAACAAAACCTCTTTTCTTCAAGGCTGTTCGAGAATCAGCGCGGCTACATGCGCTAGCTCGAGCGGCCGCTGTTCGGTAACACCTCCCGGCTGAGTCCGGCGAGACCGACGCGCGCCGTTGACGCACGCGCACCGCGCTCATCCGAGGCGGCACGGGTTACGTGCCGCGTGCAACAGGTTTCGCGCTCATCTACGCCAAATGGCTGACACGGGTCACCACGCGGTCGGGTAGATCGCCGATTTTATTCGGTTTTCTCACGGGTACAACTCAGGGTTTTGCTCAATTTTGGTACATCTCATCATGGCGACGTACCTTCGGTTTCGGGATATCGTTCGAGCTCACACGAAGCATAATGCGAGTGTTTTCTCGGGCACGCAACACGCGTGATCACGCCGGAATGGCTCACGTTCTCAACGGCTATCTCGCGGCGATACAGCGTCGCGGATAGGTTCTCTCACTCAGTCGACTCAAGCGATTCGCATATAATTGTCTTGGCTCAACGGAGTGCTCACAGTGGACTGCTCATTATAACCATTGTTAGTCGGTAACGATCATTTTTGGTGTCGCTCAATCGGTCTACTCGTTATTGTTATTATTACTACGTTATTGTTGTTCAATAAAAGATATATTTTCACTGTTAAGATCTGTGTTGTGAATTTATTTAACCCACCGTTCCGCTATAGCTCACCCAGCATTTCTCAACAAAGGCCTTAGTTGATGATGTTTGCTACTCTATGTACTTGTTCAATGGTCGCGCGTTCCTTTCTGAAGCCAAATTGATAGTCTTTTATGTCACAATCTTTTATGAAAGAGTTTTCCCGAATACTTTAGATCTGATAGTATCTGTAGTAGGCTGATGAGTCTGTACGATGTTACTTCGTCCGGCGCTTTCCCTGGCTTGGAAATTAATATTATTTGAGCCACTTCCCACTGGCATGAGAAATATCCCAGCCTCAGGATAGCATTCATGATGAAGGTAGTTCATTTTATTCCCTTTTCGGAAAACTCTTTAACCCTTTGAGGCATAGTGAAAAAAAGGGTGGAAGTATGTGACATACCAGTATGTACTGGTATGTCACTACATACTTCCACCCTGTTTTTTGAAGAACATTTTTTTATTGAAGAAAAACAGGGTGGAAGTAGGTGATATACCAGTAGTTCACTATGCTTCAAAGGGTTAAGTAGTCTTTAAGTATAGTCCCAGGGATTAGGTCATATCCGGGGGCTTTTTTGGGAGTTAAAGTTTTTCGCAGCATATCTCTTACTTCGCTGGTTGTAATTGTATTTATCGGTAGACTCAGCTGACCTGGAGAATCTAGGACATTTTTAAGCTCTTCCTCCTTATCTTGTTCTTCTGCTGTAAATGGCTGAAATACGTTGGCGAGGTGTTGTGCGAACGCACAACACCTCGCCTGATCAGCCTTTTCTCGGTCGCTTCTAGCCCAGCTATTGTCCTGTTTTCGTATTGGCGGAACTTGGTGCCTCGGTAGCCTTCCACAGTGAGTAGTCCGTGGCTTCCGTTGCTTTCAGTATTTCTAAGTTATTGTGTATGCCCTGGTTCTAGAAATTTTCTAGCAAGCGTTTTACCTCCCGTGTCCCTTGATTTACATGGTTTTTGTTCGCTGCGTATCGAGTAGTCTGCCATTTTTACCTAATTTTTCGTTTTTCTTCAATCTCTCGTTTAATTGCCCTTGAGAATTGATCCGACCATTCTTTTAGCGTTTGGATAGATATAGATTCCTTATGCTGCTTCCTGTATTGCTCGATTTAATAACTCAATTGCTGAATTCGATACGTTTTCCGGTTTTAGTGGGATGTTTAAAGTGATCTTGGCATCCAGTAGTTGCCTGAAATAGTCCCAGTCTGTTCTTTTATTGCATAGAGAGGCTGGTTTGTGCTAGCCTATGATCTGCGAGGTGTGTGTTATAATAATCGTTGAATAATCCAATGACAAATCTAGGCGTGAGGTGACGTTTAGTCACCAGACACACAGAAGTCAATAACGTCTGAGACGTTTGTTCTGTCCGTGGGCCAGTACGTTGGTTGTCTTGTGGATAAGGATTGTAGGTTCTTCGCTTCCATGGCTTTGAAAAGCCATGGAAAGTCTCGACCCCCATTCTTGGTGTTTCGCAGTGTAGTCGCCTGCCGCTATAAAACGCGATTCCAGTGTACAAAAGAGTTCTTCAAATTGTTCCTTGACTATGTGGTTTGGCGGACGGTAAGTCGCTGCAACAGTTATCGATCCATGCCTGTCATTAACTACAATGCTTATCGCTTGTAGATATAATCTACAGAATTTATCTTTTTCGTGGTGCTTGATAGAGTTTTTAACGATCACCGCCGTCCCTTATCGAACTGTGCCATTTGGGTGTTTGGTGATCGTACATGGTGTATCCTTGGAATTTTGAAGTAGCTTTTATTAGTAAAATGTGTCTCCCAGATTAAGACGACATCCAGATCTTGGTTTCCAATAAATATTTTTTGCTCCTGGTTATGTTAGGCCAGGCCGTTGGCGTTCCAGGCTGCTATTCGGAGGGTCGGAGCCATTATTTTATTTTTGAGATGAGAGTCGTGAGGAGGTTCAACATTGCATCCATCCTCTTCATCAGTTTCTCCATCAATCTCTCTAGCCTATTGCTTACTTGATATTGATCTTGATTAAGCTGTGGGCTATCCGCATGGCGGCTTTGTGTACGTACCATCTGGCTATACGTCATGCCCGGTATAAGTTTCTGGGTTTGTCTTGTCGTCGCCGGTGGTTGCTGGAATTGCTCTCGCTCCTAAGGTGGCTGGAGTTGCTCACGCTCCTGGGGTTTTAATGTTTGAAATTTTCGCTTCTGTATCCCTTTATAGACCGTACATCCCTTGTAGCTTGATGGGTGGGCTCCATTTGCATAGAGAACAGGTAGCTGGAGTGTTTCTATCCTTTGTGCATTCGCTAGATGGATGATTTTTGCTGCACTTGACACATCTCAGGTTTCGGGTGCAGTATTTCTTGGTGTGGTTGTATCTTTGACAATGAGAGCATTGCAGGATCTCTCGATTTTGGTGTGGTGGTTCCATTTTTACCTTCGTATGTTGTAAGAATTGCAGCTCGTAGATGCTCTTGTTATCCGCAGGATGCAAGCCAACATAGAACGTCGACAACGGTGTTTTGGTTACGCGATGTCTGGCGTTGACGATTGTTGCAACTTTATGGCCTTTATGGCCTTTCTATTTCTGCTTTTAAATGTTTCTCATCGGTGGCGTGGTGTATGTTTTTAACTACGCCGTAGAATGTTTTCTTTTCCTTGAGTTGATATGTGTGGACTTCCGTTTTTTTTTCTCTTTCAGAATCTTTGTAATTTTGCGATAGCTGTCTGGCGTGTCTGATTAGACATTTATTGTCGGATTGGTGGGAATATTTCCAATCGTTTTGAGTAGGTACTCATTTTCAGCTACTGAATCCATAATCTTAGTTAGAGGCTTGATATCCAAAACTTTATGAATAAAGATTGGAGTTAGCCACGGTAGCTTTCGTTCCTGACCTCCATTTTTTGAAGTAGGTTCTTCGGGATCTGCATTTCCGAATAACGCCGATTCCTCGTTACTGACCTCTTTGAATCGGTTATGTACGCTTATTCTTTACGTGTACTCGAGTATTTTTCTTTGTTTTACGTTGCGTCCTTGCTTGTCAGGACTGTTCTTTTTTTACTTCCTGGAACTTGCAAGTTGCCATGTAGTTCCATGTTAATCGGTTATTTAACGATTTTTGCCTAAGCTTTGCTCAGGTGTGCTTTCGCCCTTCTCATTGTCGATGCTCATCCTACTTTTCTTCCGAGATTCCTGATTTGCGAACGCATAATCGGGTCTTCTGTAAGAATGTATATTTCTCATTTTAAAACTCTGGCGCCTGGCAGGCGTGAATGGTGTGCGTCTGCGCTTAGTAGTTTCTGGAAAAGCCGGAGTGGCGTAGGAGGGCGCTGTCGTTGCCCAGCGCAGATGGTATCCGCCTGCGCATGACGTCGACTAGTGCTCAAGGTCGTGGTCGTTGTGATAGTCCAGAAGTAAGGTTACGATTTTCCAAATTTTACATCTCAATTTCCCATTGAAGAAGACCAAGCTGTTGTGCGGTTAATATCATGCAATATCAAGCAACCGTTAGCATGCTATTATCTACGAAGGCAGAAAGCCGATAATGAAAGAAGAAGAGAGAGAATAATCATTAAGATAATTTTTTCCCATGTGCAACTAGTATTTGCCGAATGCTACGTGATTAATTTGTGTGTCACAGATCGATTTTGAAGATGGTGTGATATGATCGAAATCCTTCCTGCTCGACTCCTTCCGAATATACTAAAAAATTGGAGACGTTTCGATAAAAAGAATGAAAAATAATGATGTATTGATTCCAATATTTAATAGATTATTAGAAATGGAGTTCACACAAACGAATATCAGACAAAATTACATTATTTAGCTCAGATTTGAACAACAATGAATATAGGACAAATGTGATTATTTAGCATTATGAACACCGTTTTTCCCAAGGTTTTTCGGCCATGGTTTTCCTTGAGGATATTGACGAATGTGGGAATGGTGTAAAGTAATGAATATTGGACAGATTTAAGAATGATGGACCATGATACATCTTAGGATGGACTAGGAGTTGCCGGGCGACAACTTAGGAGGAGAGGAGTAGTGTAACGAATATGTAGCTGACTATTCGTTAAGACGCACGATATTAGTTAGGTTTGACAATAGACGAATGAACGGACAATAGATACGAAATCAATCATCATATAAAACAGTCTGGACTGGTCTGACAGTCTGAACTGTCACACGTCTGAACGGACAGACGTGTGACAGTTCATACTCGAGATATTTAGCCGTGGTGGTACTAATAATATCCGCCCCAAAACCTAATACGCGTGTTATTCATTCTCTTAGTCGTTACAATATGTATAGAGTTTTGTAGTCTTAAGGTCTTTAGTTTATAAGATACCTCGGATTAGTGATGCTTCCCGAAACGAGAATTTCTCGAAACTTGCTCGTTTTGTCTTGCGTTTATCATCCAAGGTGCGGTTTTACAGCCGGGCTGACGGTGGACCAACTATGACCGCCTGAGTAAGAAAGTCGAACCGACTCTGGTCGCTAATGTAGGCCCAATTACCAGTTAATGTTGGGATGATAACATCGGCCCAACGTTATCAAATGGCGTTGCCCCACTGTTGGCTGCCGATGTCCAGCCAACGTTGAATGGAAAATATTAATAAGCAATGAAAAAAATTTTTTGTCAATCTACGCGACTTTTAAATACTTTTTTTATCATCGTAAAATTACTTTTTATGGTTTTTTATCTTCACACATTCGAATCAGAATACATTTTTTACTCAGTAATGGGGGCTCAAACCCGTGATCCGGGAGTACTAGTCGACGCTCTTATGCACGCGGCTGTACTCACCTTGAAGATGGTCCACTCGAATCTTATATAAAAACTGCATGTCTACTGCATCTCTATTTAACATTAACTTACTAATTGCTTTAAATTGTCTAAGTTTTATTATTTAATTTTTGTACTCATACTTTAATTAATAATATTGATAAAATGTAGGCTTTCTGTACTACAGTACTGTAGATAAAACTATAATAAAGGAATGTATAGTAATAAAAAAGGATTCGGCCATCGAGCAAATTTAAAAAAATGTCATTATTTATAAATATTTGATGTTGGGCGTTGGCTGAATGTCGGAGGCAGTCTTCGTCAACTGAGTAATTTTTTTCGACCTTCTAAGATCTGTCGTACGATTGGCAATGTTTAAGAACAATAAGTAAGCCCTCTCTATTATTGTTTTCTGATTTCCGAATCATGCCTTTATTGGGTATTGTGTGTTACACCGATCCCCTAAGGGTTACGGGCTCCTTCACTTTCTCCCTCCTCCTTCCTTATCCGTTGTCGCTAGTTCGATTCTCCTTATCCGTTATTGCCAGTTCGAATCAAGCCTTTATTGACTTCTAAATTTTTTAAGTCAAAGAATCTGTAAAGGTGTAGGTAACACGCGATATAATACGCGAGAACAAAAAAGTTATGTGTTTTTTATCCCAACTTTTTTTTGTGTTTTCAATACAATTAAAAAAAAAAACTATCAACTTTGTAAAGTTAATGATTCGCAAAAAAAATAAAAAAATAAAAAAAGTAATTTGTTTCTTGAAGAAACAAACCTCTAATTTTTCTGAACGGGTTAAAAATTAAAATTTTCACATTGTTCCCGCATAAAAGGTGAAATCAAAAGTTGTCAGATCGATTTCTCATTATGTTTCTTTATTTGCAAAGCTTCTTCTATAAAAATACGTTTTTAGGTATTTTTGACTTTCTCATTTTTTAAATTGAATTTACGTACACATATAGCTAAAGATTTTGTAACTTTCGCAGAAAAAGTGGAGGTGTGTTTCATATTAAAGAAAAACAAGTTTTACATTTTTTTTGCAAAAATTCAAGTTAACAAAGGCGATAAAATTAATTTTAAAAACCAGAACTTTTTCACAAAAACATTAGTTTTGTACTATGTCGAATTTTCTAAACCCTGCGATTTAGAAACCTGAAAAAAAATGTACAGAAAATACTTTCGAGTGAAACATTTTTCAAAAAGGGATTTTAAAAAATGTTAGCAAATTTTGAAAAAATCAGAATTATCATTATCCAGAGACATAAATCATTATTCAGAAAAAAATATTAATCAATGTCATTTAAAAGAAGCTAGGTTTTCGGCTGATTTGATTCACTAAATTAATAATTACTGTTTGGAATTTTAAGAAATTTCTGATAAATTCATATAATTAATCAAAATGGGCTGTTCGAGAATTAAGCGCTCACCGCCTCTGCGCGCGGTAGCGGAGCGGCCACTGCCTGGCAGCACCTCCCGGTTACGTCTCGGTAAGACTCGCGAACGCCATTGGCGAACGCGTACCAGCTCTCGGGGCAAGCGGCACGGGTTACGTGCCGTGGGTAACAGGTTTATTATTATTATTATTATTATTATTATTATTATTATTATTATTTTTTTTTTTTTCCTTTACGGAATCCCTGAGGATTCCGTAAAGAAAAACGGAATTTGCGGAATCCAAGTTACGGATTCCACCAGCCCAGCTGATGGGTATGTGGGACTCCCGTAGCCTACCCACTAAACCGCCTTCTCCTTTCGGTCCTCCCTCAACCAGGAACTATGTTAGTATTACTTCTGGTTGGGGGAGCTGTCTGTGTTCGTCTGTTCGTTCTGTCTATTCGTTTCGTCTCACGTCAGTTTGTCTGCTCTGTCATTCGAGGCAGCCGTCTGCGTTTTTTCGTCTCAGTATTGTCTCTGTGTAGGTAGCAACGAGTTGCCACCATTCAGTTGTGTGGAGCATCACCTCGACAATATTGTCTGCGGTGACGCTACCAACGGTCGTCTCTAGTCTCAGTCTAAGTGGTGTCCAGCGGTCGCACTCGAAAAACGTGTGTTCCGCGTCGTCCCGGTCATGTCCGCAATACTTGCAGTCCGGTGTCCGTACTCTGTTCATGCTGTAAAGGTACCGTCTAAAGTAGCCGTGTCCTGTCAGGAGCTGGGTGACGTAAAAGTTTACGTCCCCGAACTCCCTTTCAATCCACGGTCTCAGGTCCTTTATCAGTCGTCTCGTCCAGTTGCCTGTAGATCCTTCTGTCCAGCGTTGTTGCCAGGTCTGTATCGTACTCTGTCTTTCCGTGGTTGCCGCGTCCTGTCGGCTCGTGTCTGCGGTCCTTTCATAAATCCTCTTGCGCTCGAAAGCAAGAAGGTATGGGGATCACGCCCGCCACCACCAGAACGGCCTGTGCAGAGACAGTCCGGTAGGAGCAAGCGATCCGCAGCGCGCTCTGTCTTTGTGCTGTCGTCATTGCGTAGCAGTATTTCTTCGTCTTCAGGGCATCCGCCCAGATCTCAGCGCCGTATAGGAGGATCGAGTGGGCCGTCGACATTAATAGTCGCCGTTTCCCCGGTCTTGGTCCAGTCGTGTTTGCCATCAGGCGGCTTAAGGATGCTATCCTCTCAGCCGCCTTTCGGGCTGTCTTTTGTATGTGAGGCCAGAAGGTCATCTTCGTATCTAGGGTCACCCCCAAGTACTTGACTTCCCCCCCGGCCTCGATCTCGTGGGTCCCAACCCTCATGGGCAGTCTCGTCTGTATACGTCTTCTCGTGAGAAACGTCAGTTCCGTCTTTTCTGTCGCGAGTTGTAGTCCGTGGTCTGTCATCCATCGGCCTACTCGTCTCATCGTCTGGTTCAGCTTCAGCTGCGCCAGATCTGGAGAGCGCTCGGTGATCACCGCCGCCACGTCATCGGCGTAAGCGACGAGGAGTACACCGGGCGGCAACTCCAGTCTGAGCAGGCTGTCGTACAAGCCGTTCCAGAAGTCCGGTCCCAGTATTGATCCTTGGGCGACCCCCGCGGTGATTTGTCTTGTCACCTGTCCTTCGGTCGTCTCGTACGTTATCCGTCTGTTCTTCAGGTAATCATCCACCACCCGTGCCAGGTAAGCAGGAATCCCGAAACCACTGTTAAGCGCCTCCAAGATATCCACCCACCTTGCCGAGTTAAAGGCGTTCCTGACGTCAAGTGTCGCCAGGAGCACGATAGGTCGCGCTGCATGGCAGTGTCTGTCCAATTCCAAAAAGGAGTCGATCACCTGTTGGATTGCTCCAATGGTTGAACGGCCCCTTCTGAAGCCGAATTGCTGGTCCGAAAGACCGCCTGCGGCTTGGATCGCGTCTGTGATTCTGGGTCTCAGTAGTCGTTCGTAGAGTTTCCCTGTCGTGTTCAGTAAGCTCAGCGGCCGGTAGGCTGACGGCGTGCTCGGGTCGCCCTTACCCTTGGGGATAAGTACCAGCCTCGCCGTCTTCCACCGGTCGCAGAAGGTTCCTGTTGTAAGACAGGCGTTGTACAGGTCGAGGAATATCTCCGGCCTCAGGTTAACCATCAGCCGGATAATCTCTCCCGGTACTCCGTCTGGTCCCGGTGCCTTTCCATTCTTTATCGCGTTGGATGCTCTGGTGAGCTCCTCCGCGGTAAAAATGGGGACTTCCGGTGCTTCTCTGTCTTCTGTTTCGTCCGTGCGTATCGGGTGTGTCGGAAAGAGTCCGTCAACGATCCGTCGTGTGGTTTCAGCGTCCTTGAGTTCTGGTGGAATTCGTGCCCCGAGTTTACCGGTTACAATCTTGTAACCTGTGCCCCACGGGTCCCGGTCCACCTCCTCGCAGAGCTTCTTCCAGCACCGCGCTTTGCTGTCTCTGATCGCGTTCGTCAGCGTTTTCCGTGCAGTCTTGTAAGCGGCTTGGAGGTTCTCCCTTTCGGGTCTCCCGCCAGCCCTCGTTACACGTCGCCGATTTGCCAGACAAATTCTGCGCATTTCGGCTATCTCGTCCGTCCATCAATACTGTGGTTGTCTGTTTCGTCCGTTTCGTCGTTTCGGCATTGTGCTGTTGCACAGCCGTTCCGTCAGTTTGGCCGTCTCGTCTGCCAGTCTTCCCGCCCTTTGCCGGCCAACCAGCTCCGGGGGGACTTTTGTAATCGGGGCTGGTGCCGCCACCAGTTCCTCCGAGAACTTCCGTTCGTCCAGTTTGCTTACGTTCCACCGCGGGGGGTGCTGGATCCTTGTCCGTATCGTTGTTGTCGGTCCTGTCACTTCGAAGGCTATGTACTGGTGGTCGCTGGCCGTATAGTCCTCGATCACCTGCCATCGCCTCACCTGTGACAGAATTCTGTCCGATGTCATCGTAACGTCGGGGATAGAGTCTCCAAACCCTGGTCGTCTGTATGTCGGTACTCTTCCCGTGTTCGCTACTGCTAGATCGAGCCTTGCAGCCATCTCCAGCAGCAGCCGTCCTCGTTTGTTCGTTGCTGTCATGCCCCACTCGATCGCCCTCGCGTTGAGGTCCCCCGCAACAACGACGTCGCCGGGCAGCTCCCTTATTCCGTCCTCGAGGAGCTCCACCTTTCTCTGGAACTCCGCCACGGTGCAGTTGGGGGTCAGGTAGACGCTGACGTACGTGACAGCGCCGACCTTAGCCCAGACGAAATCGTCGCCCACCCCGTGGCTAGTTACCCGAGATCGGGCAGCGCCCCTCACCCAGATAGCTGCTGTCTCGGTCTCGTTTGTGATCCATGTCTGTGTCGGCCTTATCCTGTAAGGTTCGCACAGAATCATGATGTCCGCGTCGTACTCTTCGGCTATCTGTGGTAGCAGCATATCTGCCGTCCTACTTCGGTTTAGGTTTCCCTGGATTATTCTGTCCGTCGTCCTGCCTGCCTCCTGCACTCCTCCAGCGCAGCCCGGAATACCGCGCACTTCCCGGATCCCGCGGAGTGCGCTGCGTCACCGTGTCCCGCCTCAGTGCACAGGGGGCAGGCTGGTGTGTTCCCGCAGTCCGTTGCGTAATGTCCCGTTTCGCCGCATTTTCTGCAGCTTTTAGTCCGGTCCTTGCCCGTGCAGTTCGCTTTGGTGTGTCCGTAGCCCAGACACTTGAAGCATTTCGTCACCGTCAGTCGTTCTCGGATGCGGCAACGCACCCATCCTATCCCGATCCGGCCGCGGCCGAGCAGCCCCGCGGCGTCATGCGATTCGAGTTCGCATACCGCCATGTACTGCTCGTTCCGGTTCGGACCGAAGATGTGGACGCCAAAGTCTGCGTCTCGTCCTGTTTCTCGTCCTAGCGCACTTTTCACGTCGTCCTCGGTCGTGACGCAGTCTAAGTCCATGATCTCCAGTTGACGCCTGGAGGTCGCGGTCCTGACGTTGCCATGGTCTCCGATCGCGTCCTGAAGTGCGCGTCGGAAATTTTCTTGTCCGTTATTCTTGGTCTGTATCTTTAGCAGACACAGCCCGTCTTTGGTTTTCCTCAGAGTCGTCACCTGCACATGACTCTTCTTCGGGTCCACCGTCGTCCGTATTTTCCGTACTATGTCGGAGTAGCTGCTGTCTTTCGCCGGCTTGACAAGTACAGCCGTCCCCCGTTGCTTGGGTGCCGGCTTGCGCTTCCTGGCCTTGGCGTTCGTGTTCGTGACGTTCGTCGCGTTCGTCGCGTTCGTCGCGTGCGCCGCGTTCGTCGCGTTCCTCGTTTTCGTCGCGTTCGTCGCGTTCGTTCCGTCCGTTTTGTCTTTTCGTTCCGTTCGTTTGTTGTTTTTTCTCGTGACGGTCCGCCAGTCTTCGGCCGTTTCCGCTCTCGGAGGTCGCTTCCGAGAGGACCCCGGCGGGGTCACGGTCGCCGAGCGTTTCCGTTTCGTCTGTGGCGTCTCACGTTTTTTCGTTTCCGCTTCCGTTTCTGTCTCCGTCAGTTCGTGTTCGGTGACGTTTCTTTGGGCTGCCTTCGTGTGCTTATGCAGCGCCACGTCGGCTGCCTCAAGAATAGTCTTGATTCCGTTTTTGACCGTCATGTTCATGTTCTTTTGAACAGCGGCTGCCCCGGCCATTTTTGTCGCCGTCTTCCATATGAGCGTCAGTAGCTCCGTGATGTTCGTTCCGTCCTGTCTCGTGTTGCTCGCCAGTTCGGCCGGTACCTGTATGTCGCTGTCGACCGCGGAGGTAGCGGAGGTCCCGCTTGCCCCGCTGCCCACACTCGACACACTCGCTGTCCTTACCCTGGAGGGCAGGGTCAGTGTTGTCTTGTCCGTTCTGGTTTTCTCGTCTGTCCTCCTCGTCGCTGTCCTCGTCCCCGATTCCTTGCACAATTTGCGGCCCTGAGAATCCGTGCCGCTGCCATGGGCCGCCAGGGCTTCAACCCGACCGTCGCCCAGGGTGGATTGGCCCTGTGTTGGGGTTACCACCTGAGGTATATCTCTGTTTTTTTGTGCATTTTCATGGTTAGCTGTTCCTTCCTGCTAAGGGTCTCTCGGGGGCGCGACTCCCCGTACCGTGCCGGAACGTGGCCCGGTCCCTGAGATCGCCTTAGAGGTCATCCGTCAGGCACGAGCCGACTTCAGTCCCCCTCAGCTTACTCGGTGTCGCCGGGGTCGTCACATCCCGAGCGAGAGGGGTTTTACACCCTCCCGCCACCTGGGGTCGTCTCAGGGGACTTCCGTCGGACCTGTGCCGATTTCAGTCCCCCTTGACTTACTCGGTGTACGCGGGGTCGTCACTCCCCGAGCAAGAGGGAGTTCCCGCCCTCCCACCACCTACGGTGATTATTATTATTATTATTATTATTATTATTATTATTATTATTATTATTATTATTATTATTATTATTATTATTGTTATACCGTCGCGGTGGTCTAGTGGTTAGCGTGCTCGCCTCTAAGACCTAAGCATCGGGAGGTCGACGGTTCGATTCCCGGCTTCGTATATTTCGCCGAGAAGGGAAAAAAACATGGACGAGACGAAGCTCCAGATATATACATCGGTCACTCACACTCAGTTACCGCGGTGCGAGTGTCGGATGTATATAGCTGTACTCCATTGTTTTCATTCTCGGTGAGACGCAACGAGGCTCCGACGTCGGGAATCGAACCTGCGACCGCATCGGCGTAGGGGACGTAGCGTACCCATCGCCCGGGACGCCGAGTCTGTGTATCAGACTCGACGCTCCGCAATAGCAAAAAAGTTATGTGTCCCTGGCCAGAGTGTAAGCTATCGTGCTCGGGCTTGATAGCACTAGGGTATGGTGCATCATAACGATGCTTCTAGGTATACCAGGCGACTATCCTAGAATACTTGGAGCCTTGCCTCCTTAACCTGGGGCTCTGAGGAGGCCGACAATGATATCCCTAGCATGACTACATTTAGGGGTGCCGGGGGACGGGGGACTAGGCCAACGATACTCTGAGCAACTGGCAACCCAAAGAAGGGATGCGGTGGTGGCTAACTACTGGCCCAGATACCCTGTACACCCGGTAATAGCCCACGAAGGATTGCTGGCGACCGGGGGACTGACCAAGATACCCTGAGCAACCGGTAATCCCTAATGAGAAAGGTGTCAAGTCGCAGAAGTAGGTGCGAAAAAATTCAATGACATCACGAGGGACGCCTGTCGGTTGTGTTCCGCGTCTGAGGAACACAACGTGGACAATTAGGGCGGTGCGAGTGCCCCACGGGGCCCGAGTACAATGGTCCAGCAGGACTGAGTGCTCGTATCGTTAACAAAAACAACAACATTATTATTATTATTATTATTATTATTTTACAAGGAGTTGCGGAATCCCGGTTACGGATTCCACCAGCCAAGCTGGAGGGTATGTGGGGCTTCCGAATGGCCTACCCACTAAACCGCCCTCTCCTTTCCGTCCGCCCCCTGCCAGGAACTATGTTAGTATTACTTCTGGCAGGGGGATCTGTCTGTGTACGTCTGGTCGTTGCTGTCTTTCGTTATCTGTCACGTCAGTTCGTCTGCTGTCATGTCAGGCAGCCGTCTGCGTTTTTTCGTCTTAGTACTGTCTCTGTGTAGGTGGCAACTAGTTGCCACCACTCTGTTCTGTGGAGCATCACCTCGACTATGTTGTCCGGGGTGATGCTACCAACCGTCGTCTCCAGTTCTAGTCTGAGTGCTGTCCAGTGGTCACATTCGGAGAACGTATGTTCCGCGTCGTCCTGGTCGTGTCCGCAGTACTTGTAGTCCGGCGTTCGTACTTTGTTCATTCGGTATAGGTACCGTCTAAAGTAGCCCTGGCCCGTCAGGAGCTGGGTATCGTCAAAAGGTACGTCCTCAAACTCCCGTTTGGTCCACGGTCTCAGGTCCTTTATCAGCCGTCTCGTCCAGTTGCCTGTTGTTTCTTCTGTCCAGCGTTGTTGCGAGGTCTGTATTGTACTGTCTCTTTCTGTCGTTGCCGCGTCCTGTCGTCTCGTGTCTGCGTTCCTTCCATAAATCCTCTTGCGCTCGAAAGCAAGAAGGTTTATGGGGATCACGCCCGCCACCACCAGAACCGCCTGTGCAGAGACAGTCCGGTAGGAGCAAGCGAACCGCAGCACGCTCTGTCTTTGTACTGTCGTCATTGCATGGCAGTATTTTTTGGTCTTCAGGTCATCCGCCCAGATCTCAGCGCCGTATAGGAGGATCGAGTGGGCCGTCGACATTAGCAGTCGTCGTTTCCCAGGTCTCGGTCCGATCGTGTTTGCCATCAAACGGCTTAGGGATGTTATCCTTTCGGCCGCCTTCCGGGCTGTTCTTTGTATATGAGGCCAGAAGGTCATCTTTGTATCTAGGGTTACCCCCAGGTACTTGACTTCCCCTCCGGTCTCGATCTCGTCTGTTCCGACCATCATGGTTAGTCCTGTCTCTATGCGTTTCCTCGTGAGGAACATCAGTTCTGTCTTTTCTGTTGCAAGTTGTAGTCCGTGGTCAGTCATCCAACGTCCGACCTGTCTCATCGTCTGGTTCAGTTTAAGCTGCGCCAGTTCTGGAGACCGCTCAGTGATCACCGTCGCCACGTCGTCGGCGTATGCGACAAGAACACCGAGCGGGAGCTCCAGTTTGAGCAGGCTGTCGTAGACTCCGTGTCAGAAGTCTGGTCCAAGTATGGATCCTTGGGCGACCCCCGCGGTGATTTGTCTAGTCACCTGTTCTTCGATTGTCTCGTAGGTTATTCGTCTGTTCCATAGGTAATCTTAAACAACCCGGACCAAGTACGGTGGCGCCCGAAGCCGCCTCTGAGCGCCTCCAGGATGTCAACCCACCTGGCCGAATTGAAGACGTTCCTAACGTCAAGTGTCGCCAGGAGCACGATTGGTCGCGCCGCGTGGCAGTACCTGTCTGTGTCTCGGAAGGACTCAACCACCGTCTGGATTGCTCCGATCGTTGATCAACCCCTCCTGAATCCGTACTGTTGGTCTGAGAGGCCACCTCCGGCTTGTATCGCGTCTGTGAGTCTTAGTCTCAGTAACTGTTCGCAGAGTTTCCCTATCGTATCTAGTAGCGGCCGGTAGGCCGACGGCGCGCTGGGGTCCCCCTTGCCCTTAGGGATGAGGACCAGCGTCGCCGTCTTACAGCGGTCGCTGAAGGTCCCTGCCTCCAGGCACGTGTTGTACAGGTCGAGAAATATCTCCGGCCTCAGGTTGACCATCAGCCGGATGATCTCCCCCGGTAACCCATCCCGTCCTGGCGCTTTACCCGTCCTCATCGCGTTGGATGCTCTGGTGAGCTCCCCCGCGGTGAAAACAGGCGCCGCCGCTGTCTCGTTGTCGTCCGTTGCGTCTGTACGTATCGGGTGTGTCGGGAAGAGTCCATCAACAATCCATCGCGTGGTTTCAGCGTCTTTGAGTTCCGGCGGGAGCCGGGCCCCCAGTTTACCGGTTACAATCTTGTAGCCAATTCCCCACGGGTCCAGGTCCACCTCCTCGCAGAGCTTCTTCCAGCATCGCGCCTTGCTGTCTCTTATTGCGTTGGTCAGTCTTTTCCGTTCCGTTTTGTATACGGCCTGAAGGGGTTCCCTTTCGGGCCTGCCGCGGGCCCGTGTGACCCGTCGTCGGATTGCCAAGTAGTTCTTCCGCAGTTCGGCTATCTCGTCCGTCCACCAGTATTGTGACTGTTTATTATGTCTATATTGTCGTTTCGGCATTCTGCTGTTGCATAGCCGCTCTGTTAGCTTGGCCGTCTCGTCTGCCAGTCTCTCCGCCCTTCGCCGGCCGGTCAGCTCCGGGGGAATGTTTGTAATCGGGGCCGGTGCTGCTGCCAGTTCCTCCGAGAATTTCTGTACATCGAGTTTATTCGTGTTCCACCGCGGGAGGTGCCGAATCCTCGTCTGTGCCATCGTCGTCCACCCTGCCACTTCGAAGGCGATGTATTGATGGTCGCTGGCCGTATAGTCCTCGACCACCCGCCATCGCCCCACCAGCGGCAGTATTCTGTCTGACGTCATCGCTACGTCTGGAATGGAGTTTCCTAATCCTGGTCGTCTGTATGTCGGCGTATTTCCTGTGTTTACTACTACTAGGTCTAGCCTTGCGGCCATCTCCAGTAGCAGCCGTCCCCGTTTGTTCGTCTCTGTCATGCCCCACTCGATTGCCCTCGCGTTGAGGTCCCCCGCGACCACAACGTCTCCGAGCAGATCCCTAATTCCGTCTTCAAGGAGCGCCACTTTCCTCTCGAACTCCGCCGCGGTGCAGTTTGGTGTCAGGTAGACGCTGACGTAAGTGACAGCGCCGGCCTTGGCCCAGACGTCGTCGTCCCCCACACCGCGATCGGTTATCCTAGATCGGGCAGCGCCCCTCACCCAGATAGCGATTGTCTCGATGTCGTTCGTAATCCAACTCTGTGTTGGCCGCGTCCTGTACGGCTCACTCAGAATCAGTATGTCGGCGTCATGTTCGTCTGCTATCTGTGGAAGTAGCATGTCTGCTGTCCTACTTCGGTTCAGGTTTCCCTGGATTATTCTGTCCGTCTTCCGGCCTGGCTCCTGCACTCCTCCAGCGCGACCCTGAACACAGCGCACTTCCCGGATCCCGCGAAATGCCCCACGTCCGTGTGTCCCGCGACGATGAACAGAGGACAAACCGGCGGGTTCTTACAGTCCGTAACGTAATGTCCCGTTTCGCCGCACTTTCTGCAGCTTTTTGTCCGTTCCTTGTTTGCGCAGTCCGCTTTTGTGTGCCCGTAGCCCAGGCACTTGCAGCACCTCGTCACTGTGAGTCGTTCTCGGACGCGGCATCGCACCGAACCTATACCTATCCGCCCCCGGCCGAGTAGCACCCTGGCTTCGTGCGATTCGAGGTCGCACATCGCCATGAACTGCTCTGCCCGGTTCGGACCGAAGATGTGGACGCTAAAGTCCGCGTCTCGTCCTGTTTCTCGTTGCAGTGCCAGTTTCACGTCGTCCTCTGTCGTAACGGAGTCCAGATCCATGATCTCCAATTGGACATTGGGGGTCCTGGTCCTGACGCTGCCCTCGTCCCCGATCGCCTCCTGGAGTGCGCGTCGGAAGTCTTCTCGTCCTTTCGAGTTGGACTGTATCTTCAGAAGACCCAGTCCTTTCGCGGTCTTCCTCAGATCCATCACCTGCACGTGACTTTTCTTCGGGTCGACCTCCGTCCGTATTTTCCGTACCATGTTTGAGTACTTTTTACCCTTCTCAGGCCTGACCAGCATGCCCGTTCCCCGATATTTGGGAGCCGGTTTGCGCCTGTCAGCCTTAGTGTTCGCGTTCGCCTCGTTGGTTTTGTTTTTTCGTTCCGTCTCCTTTGCTTTGTTTTTTCCATTCCGTCGTTCTTGTCTTCTTTGTAGTCACAGTTTGCCAGGGTGCGGCCGCTTCCGGTCCCGGAGTTATCTTTTGCGAGGCCTCCAGAGTGGTTCTCGGTCGTCTCCCGTTTGCGTTTCGTCCGTGGCGTCTCTTGTTCTCTCGTCTCCGTTTCGTCCGTGGCGTCTCTTGTTCTCTCGTCTCCGTTTCTGTCTCTGTCGTGTCGTATTCCGTTATGCAACCTCTCGGGGCTGTCCTGGGGCACTTGTTCAGTGCGTCGTCGGCAGCCTAGAGGATTGTCTTGATCCTGTTCTTGTCCGTCATATTCATGATTTTCTGTACGGCCGCTGCTCCGGCCATTTTCGTTGCCGTTCTGTGTATGAGCTGCAGTAGCTCTGTCAAGTCTCGTTGGTTTCGTTGCGGTGTCGTGGTGTTTCGTTTTGTGTTCTTGTCGCTGTCGGTCGCGGAGACGCCGCTCGCCACGCTTCCTGTACTCGACACACTAGCCGTCCGGCCGAGTCTCAGCAGACTCTGTGCTGTCCTGTCTTTTTTTCCGTTTTTCGCGTCCGTCCCCGTCGTTGCCATGTTCTTCGCCAAATCCGTGCCCATTCTGCGGCCCTCAGAATCCATGCCGCTGCCATGGGCCGCCGCGGCTTCAACCCGACCGTCGCCCAGGGTGGATTACCC
Organism: Amblyjoppa proteus; assembly: GCA_963922035.1. Lineage (NCBI taxonomy): Eukaryota > Metazoa > Arthropoda > Insecta > Hymenoptera > Ichneumonidae > Amblyjoppa > Amblyjoppa proteus. The sequence continues at coordinate 24,126,607 of OY998232.1, forward strand.
ATGTGGGGAAGTGGGGTTACCACCTGAGGTATCACCTGTTTTTGTCCGTGCATTTTATTTTTGTTTGTTCCTTTCTGCTAATGCTCTCTTGGGGGGGGGCAACTCCCCGTACCGTGCCGGAACGCAGCCCGGTCCCTGAGATCGCCTCAGGGGACCTCCGCGGACACAAGCCGCCTTCAGTCCCCCTTAACTTACTCGGTGTCCCGGGGTCGTCACGTCCCGAGCAGGAGGGGTTTTACTGCCTCCTACTGCCTGGGGTCGTCTCGGGGGCCGTCCGTCGGAACCGTACACTCGTTCAAATAAAATATATTAAATCATTCAACATTACATTCATTCACCGTTAACCTCGACCATACCTGGCGTACCATCACATGGTGTCAGAAGTGGGATCCAAGAAAAATGGCTATTTTGACGATACACGTACACACCGCGAAAAATGCATAAAAATCAGACCCATAAGCAAAACAAAAAAATCATCTCATTGTATAGACTCACACATTCAAAATTTTTGTAAACCATCATATCCGATGCGGAGCATCGCTCTTTTTGCAAGAGGGGGAGTGTGCTGGTCCCATATTTTCAAAACTAATATTTTATCACAGGAAACTCAGGTTACTAATTTTATCAGCATCCTCATAAATCTTCTACCGTCAGCACCTTCCGTGCGAATGCGAAAGCTCTCACGGTAGCGGTCCAGCCGCTGCACTTGCCACGCACGGGCAGCAGCCGTCTTATCAGCGCGTAAGAATACCGCGTCGCGCGCAGTAATAGGCGAGGGTCCTACTTTCGTCAGGCCCTTTATTTAGTTCATCTCAGAGTCCCGAACCGTTGTGACGCGCACTCTCCTTGACTCGTTCAAATAAAATATATTAAATCATTCAACATTACATTCATTCACCGTTAACCTCGACCATACCTGGCGTACCATTGCACTTTATAAATAAATTAATACAGACAAAGAAATAGATCTTTACATAAAACTTCTCTCTTGATGTAAAAGAGGCTTGCCGACTCGCTCAAGGAACAAGAATGCATTATAATGTCACGCCATAAATAATGATATAATATTCAACTCATCTGTTATTCTTGGACTCGTAAAATTTCGTCGTTGACAAAATGTTGATTGAAGATCCTGGCCAGGATTTTGGACGATGCTCCAGATTATAAGTTTCGCCATTTTTCACAATAATTATACAAGATAATAGACATTATATTGAACTATCCACGATGGCAGCCAAATGAGATGTGTCAGTTTCTCCGGATAGCCGAATTATATTAATTACGTGGGAGTGTACATAAGCCTCCCACCTAACTGTCTAGCATTCGGATTTATCGATACGATTCTGTGTCTCCTCGTAACCGTGAGGATTGGGACGCGGTACCTTTAAATTCGGTACAGGTTGGTTGCCAAACGTTGTTCAGTAGTACTGTTGCCGCACGAACTGACCAATGGCTTCATACTGGCCCAGCTCTGGCGACCAGTACTTACGGCATAACATAAATGGTACATATCCGACAGTCGTATGAGCATCGGACATAGACTGAGCCGAGACTCGTCTTAGTATTGCCGAAAAAAATACGTCAGTACCAGTCCGACATGCAGAAGAGTACTGGCGTTACACTGCACGATACTAAAGAGTAGTATTGGCTGAGGAATATGACCGACGCACGGCCAACAGTCGTCTGAGTAGAGAGCACGTCTTGCGATGATACGTTCGTTATTTTATGGGTGAACAAAGTGGACGTTCGCCCACGACATCGAACGACTTTCGGCCAGTACCCGCTAACGATGTTCATCCAATGTTCAACACAAAATATTGGTAAGCAACGAAATTTTGTTTCAATTTGCACGACTGCTGAATGTTTTTTTATTGTTACAAATTCATTTATTGTAGTTTTTATCTACAGTACTGTAGTGCTGAGAGCATAAGTTTCGCCAACATTATTAATTAAAGTGTAAATAAAGCCAACGAAATAGTAAAACTTAGATCATTTAAAGCAATTGGTAAGTTAATATGATATAGACGTGCAGTAGACGTACAACTTATATATAAGATTCGAAAAAAGTTCTCCAAGATCAGCATAGCCAAGAAGTACGAGCGTCGACTAGTGATCCTGAGGTCACGGGTTCGAGTCCCCATTACCGACTAAAAAATTTATTCGAATGATTTCCATGTGTGCAGATAAAAAGCAATTGTAGAATGATAAAAAAGTGTCTAGGAGTCGCGCAGATTGACAAACACATTTTTTTATTGCTTATTAATAATTTTTGTTCAACATTGGCGACATCGGCAGCCAACACTGGGTCAAGGTCGTTTGATAACGTTGGGCCGATACTGGCGATTGAACTAAGTACCAATATGATCATTCCAAAGTCGGCCCAGTATTGAGGCAGGAATGTTTCTGTACCTGCTCAGAACTGACCGCCAGTCCCGGCAATGTTGGCAACAGTACTGCGCCAAGACATAGGCAATTTGTAATTCGCTCATGGGTAGCTCATGCTCGTAGATGCTCAAACATTTGGTCCCTCGAGCCGGATAGCGGAACGGCGAGGAGCAAAAGTGTGCGGAGTGTCAGTGCAAGCGTACTCATTGTTACATCTCAGCTGCGAGGAAGGTGCACGTGGCGCGCATCTCTCTCTCTCGCAGTGACTCATGCGGGCGGTGCGTGTTCGCTGTCGCGCTCAAGCGACTCGTTGAACGTTCGCGCAGTGACTCTCGTGTGCCGTCTCCTCTCACTTGCGCTCGAGCATTTCGTAAATCTCATCAATCTCTCACGCAGTGAGAGTTCGCGCATCGCACTTCTCTCTCTTACGTACAGTGACAGTGGAACTTCTCATCAGTATAGTGCACGCTTAGACGTCGCTCTAGCGCTCAGACATTTCAACGGGTCGCGCGTCGTATCTCGTTTACGTGTATGACCGTTTTCGGTCTTCTCACCGGTTTTTCGTGCTTTGAGAGTTCACGCGCTGCGCTTCTCTCGCATTTATTGTGACCGTCAAATTTATTCTCAATCTAGTATTCATATAGAGAACTCGTGTGACGCGTGGGAGTCATGCCCAGTGTATTCGGACGTTTCGTTTCATCGGATTTTCGCGCGGTGAGAGCCCGCGCATTCGCGCCTCTCGCGCTCATACCGTTCGAACAGTTCACCAGTGTTCTCGTATGGAGAGAGCTCGCATCTGTCCTCCGCTCAGTGCAAGTCTCTCCTGCACTCCCCTGCAAGGAGAGCACGCGCGTTCGGCTATAGTTCGCGCGCTCAACCATCTTCGGCATCTCAGCTATTCCTCATGCGGTGAGAGCTCGCGTGTCGCGTCTCTCTCCCCACTCTTAACAGTCGGCCTCGATAGCCGGTGCGCATCCTTTGTCGCGCTCGGACATCTCAACGGTTGACGTTCATGTCGGACGAGCTCGCGCGATTTCGTGTGTTGCTCCAGCATTCGGCCATTTTTGTGACATCTCTACATTTGACTCGGGTGGTGAGCATCCACGTGATCATGGTTCGCTCCCGCGCTGGGGCGTTTTGTACAGCTCAATTGACTCTCGTGCGGTGAGAGCTCGCGTGTTGCGTATCTCTCGCGCTCACCGTGACACATCTTGCCCTTCTCATCGGTTTCGCTCATTAGAAATTCACATGTGGTTTTATATTTCTCACGCGTTTTGCACAAAGACAGTTTATCGCATATTTCGCGCTGTACATCGGGAATTTGAGTGTCGCTTCTTCCTCGCGCTTCAACAGTTCATCGGTATCGCACTTGTGTCGTGCTCACGTTTGTGAATTCTTTCTGGTTTTAATTGGTATCTCGTGCATTGGGAGTTTTCGGTTTGTCCCTCCTGCGCTCGATCAGGCATCTGAACAGACAGTTGTGAGGTGACGTCACGATGTCGCGTTGCCTGCACGGTTCTCATCCGGGTTTTGGCGCTCATGCGAATTTTTGTTCGGTTCTCAGGCGGGTTACAAGTGACTCCATATGACTTGGCACTCGTTGCACTATTTAAGTGACAGGTGACGGCCCATGGTTCATTGCTAAGTCGATTACCGACTGACAGATGACGACTGTCCTTCGAGGCAAGTTACAAGGATTGCTCGACGAAGCACTACACGCGGCTACTCGATGCATCCGCCTTTCGGGATGCTCCTGCGAAGACCAACTACGCATCAGGTGCTCCACAAATAGGAGCTTCGACCACTCACTGAAGCCTCATCCATTCGCCCACTCAACGCAAGGTTCCGCTTATCTCATTCGAAACTGCTCCTAGCAGCCCTCGTTCATGTTGACTCTGCGGAAACTAATCACGGGTTTCGACTTCGGGTAGACCCAGGGTCGGAGGTTTCATTTGTGTCGGAACAACTCATCGATCGGCGCGGTGTCCCGCGTCAACGATCCTCGATACCGATCTTTGATATCGGGGTTATCAGGACAACTCAAATTCGAGGTATTTCTCAATTTGTACTCCGGTCTACTCACTCTTCGCTCAAATTACAGTTGTCGTTCATCTGCTGAGGACGGTCACCCCGATTCTATCCATATTCGGGGTTCCAATGCAGGAGTGGCTTCACTCGGACAAGCTCAGGCTTGCCGACTCGGACTCTTGCATGCCACGACCTACCAAAGAGTACCATCAGATGCACCAGGACATCTCATCCCCAGGATAGCAGGAGTACGAAGCTCACTTCTGGTCAACGCACTCACGGGACTCAACACGTGCGTGCGTGTTGAGTCCCCACAGCATAAGTAACACCTGAAGGCGTTACTTACGCTGTTGGGAAATTCTCGTCGCACAGCTCGTCGGTGCCTGTAGCAGATGCCCAGGCAGCTCACCCGAGATGAAGGCGATGGGATGCTCTAATGTCGGTTCATGGTGAAATACAGCATATTGGTCACATGGACAAGGCGCCGACGGCTTTCTCTGCTGGTGCAGTGCACTATCAGCCGCATCACCGAGTTCTCATACCAAACCGACACCTCATCAAGGTCAACGGGTTCACCGGCTCCGTCGTCACCACCTCCGGATACTCCGTGAATGATCTCATGCACCCAGGTGCGACGATTCAGCTGAACATCCTGGACGTTCTCATCTGGATCCAACTTCATCTGTCTCATCGCAATTGGCATCATGAGGATGTCGCACACGATCAGCGTGCATCATGAGGACTGGCATCAGCAACGAATCTTGCGGACCAATGGACAGCTCAACCCGGGATCTCGGTCGACAGCACCAGTGAAGGTGTGGATACATTGCTTCAGCTCACCGGTCGGTTCATCGTCGACTTAAGCACTTGGGCTATGTGGGTGGAGTCTCGCTATCCATATTGCTGCTCGTCGATGATTAACTCGTGTTCAGCATGGGGCTTTTCACGCTCACGGGCATGGTCACTAGGTGGGTCATCTCATTCGAAATAGAGATGGTTGGACATCTCAGCTTCACCTCCACAGAGGCGACTCGTGCACAGATGCTTCTGTAGGAGCTCTGGATGCACAAAGTCGACTGGGACAACGCCTTGCCGTCTCAGCTCTCAACACGATAGCTCACTCTCAGAAAAGATCACACATATCTGGTCAGATTCTCGTTGCCTCGATTGCAAAACACTGAGTGACTCAACGGCGGATCTTCATGACTTCTCTAATGCATCGCAACTCGCGATGTCGGCAGTTGTCCGCATCGTTCTCATGTCACCGTCCATTGCCGCTCAGGCGGCTCTCGCGTGCTCCAAAATCCAGACAGCACCCCTCACGGCTCATCATCCCGAGGTTAGAACTCACAGCAGCACCGCTACTGACGACACTCGTCAACCACGTCCGCAGGCTACACTGCGCCAGGACGTTCGGCCAACTCATTTGTGGACGGACTCTCACATCAAACGCACATATGGATTGGTTTTCACACTTCAAGGTAGATGGACGTCGGTGGACACGACGTCGTTCAAATCTAGTAGCTCAACGCAGACGCACAATGGCGGCGCATCTCGGGAGTAGCTAACCCGCCCGATTGTGCGCCCAGGAGTGTCACCATCGCGCAGCTCACAAAGTGCTCACCATAGTGGACGGGACCACCATGGGCGATTCACAGGATTCATCGGATCGACTCATGGCCAATTCAACCAGTGGTTTGAGGTACCCTTGACGTACGCGAGGCTCGCCTGAGTATTTCTCTGTTCGTCGTTGCTCCACGCATCGACTCTCATTGAGTTCCAATGTTACGTATCTGATTGTATTGTTCCGTCTCATCGGAATTTGTTACAGAATTGCGCTCATCGTCGCGGGGAAACTTCTGCTCATCGGCCATGCTCATCAGCTATTCTCATTGGCTTCTGCTCATTGGTCATGCTCATCGGCGTTACTCGGAGGCACTCAGCTCAACCTGCCCCACCCTGACTACATCCGCCAGGTCTTTGGGATTTTTGGAGGTGGAACCTCCAACCCTGCGACGTCCCACATCATCCGGGGTGTGGTGTGTGCCCGGCATGGGAAGATCCGTGCCCTTCATGCGATGGAGCAACTATTTCTGTTCCGGGTAGCACTCATACCTTCGGATCGACCACGGGTGCGGACTTTGCGGGACTACTCAAGCTCAGAATCTCATCGGCAACGCTCCATCCGGAGTCGGAACCAACATCTCATCCAGACCACCACGACCATCGTCGACCCCATCACTGATGGCGGGCGGAATGTTCGAGAATTAGAGGGCTACTTGAGTCATTTTTTCCCCTTTTTTAACCTGTTTTGCCCACGGACCTAGACAATTTTTTTGTTCTAACTTAGCATTGTTAATATGCTACACATATGCGTAAAATCATGCAGTGTTATGATATTGATATAAACGCTTTGGTGTGCAGTCGAGCTTTGATTGAAAACTTACAAGGAATGAAGAAAACCGAATATTATAGTTTGTGAAAGGGCATGAACGTAGTGTCACGATTGACACATATGTGGCTCTACATCGTGTCCTACCCTACATTCGTGCCATGTTCATCGGCTCTAATCACCCGTCGCAAGTCGATAGATTAAGTGATCGGAGTTTATACTATGCGTGATCATCTTTTGAGTGAGCAACTTTCCGATGGTTTTGCAATATTCTGAGAGCTTCACAGAATCGGCATGCACTCCCTTTTGACGTATGTAAGATCTGGAATTTTTTATATCCAATAGAACGGCTGCTGTAAACATTTCAGCAGCCATGTTGGTTTCCGCCACAGTTTATAATATTCGATTTTCTTTATTATTCGAAAGATTTCGACAGAAATTCGAGTGTACGCCGAATCGTTTATGCTATTAATATAGTCCTATACGATTTGAAGCATAGAAAGCTAAGAAAGCTAAGAATTTATGAAAGCTAAGAAATCGCCTATTTTCGTCGGTAAAACAGGACGGTCCCCTTAAGCGCTCACCTCCGCTGCGTGCGGTAGCCGAGCGGCCGCTGCTTTACAGCACCTCCCGGCCACATCTCGGCAAGACTCTCGCGCGCCGTTGGTGCACGCCGAGAGCCAGTACGGCTCTCGACGCAAGTGGCATTGATTACGGGCCGTGCGCAACAGATTTCGAGTCTCATCTACGCGTAATGGCTGCTCATCAGTTCGGCTCAACTCACTACAACTCATCCTAGTTAAACGTATCATTGTCTCATGATATCGTTGCGCTTAGACGGAGCATAATGCGAGTGATTTTCTCGGTTACGCGGTGCGCGTCGTTACACCGGCAAGACTCACGTTCTGAACGGCTACCTCGCGACGATACAGCGCCACGGGTAGATTTTCTCACTCGGCGGTTACTTTGCGGCATTACCCAGCCGCGGGTAGATTTTTTCACTCGGCGGTTACCTCGCGGCGTTACCCAGCCGCGGGTAGATTTTCTCACTCGGCGGTTACCTCGCGGCGTTACCCAGCCGCGGGTAGATTTTCTCTTCTTCTTCTTCTTCTAGTAGTCGGGCCTGGCTCTGGTGGGCTGCCCGAGAGCAGCGCTATCCCTTATGGCCATTTGGTACGGAATGCTGGTACTACTGAGTGACTGTTGTCGCCACGGTCGATAACCAATCAGTGTGTTTCAAAAAACAAGAACCGCGAAGAACAAGCAGAACACGATGCAATCACGAAACGAATAAAGACAAGTCAAAGGCGAAAGTTACTGTCGCGAAGGAAAACTCGGATGAAAGAAATGATCTTAGAGGAAGGGCGTGCAATAAGAGACTCAATATTGTAAGGAGGAAAAATCTTTGCCTTTTGCAGGGATCGGGTTAGGGCGGTCCGCGGACGAACGAAGCGAGGGCAAGACCAAAAACGTGGTTAAGATCTTCCGAGTCGGAACCACATACACAGTATGGCGAAAGAATAATGTTTTTTCTATGGAGGCTGGCGGCTAGATTAGAGTGATTCGATCTCATTCTGCAAAGGGATGTAATAATTACACGCTTGAAACCCTTGAGTTTATGAAACCAAGGATGGCTAGAGGAGTTATGAAAAACATTGAAGTAAATGCTACCCTTGTATGCGCTTTTAGTACTGAGAACTCTATTGTGAGACTTCAGGGATTTTTACCGAGCTGAAGCGAAGAAATCTCAGACGGGTAAAAGAATATCATACGGAAAACCGTTAGATATTGCGGACTTGGCGAGCGAGTCCGCGCATTCGTTTCCTGCAATACCAGAATGGCCTGGTATCCAAACTAAGTTTAAACATAGATTTTGATCGGAGATCTCGGATAACTTTCCCGGATGTCTATAATGATGGGTGAGGTGTTACCTGAAACTGAGGGCATAGATAAGGCATGGAGTGAACTCCGCGAGTCAGAGAAGATGAAAGAAGAATGAATATTTTCACTAGAAATTATATCAATAGCAAGTTTAATGGCAAGTGCCTCGGCTGTAAAAACCGACGCGAACGAAGAAATGCGATATTTCAAAGGGATAGAAAGAGAAGGGCAATAGATGGCCAGACCTACGTAATTGTAAACCTCTGATTTCGAAGCGTTTCTAAAGAAGAACGTAGAAGTACCACCGTATTGACTGGACAAATTTAGGAATTCCCCGTTCCGGTTCAAAGTATTGTGTAGAGTAAAACTGGTGTAAACGTCCACGTTCGCAGATAGAGAATTTAAAAAAGAGGGAACCTTATAAATAGGAGGAAATGGAAAGGAGGCAATTTTGTTCGTGTGATGAGCGAATCTGCGTTGTGATTTAATCAGGGGTAGATCGAGAAGAGAAAAATAAGTATTAAGATCGTAGATAGACCGGAGTAGAGATGGTAGGGAGCTAATGAGAGGATGCCAGGTAGTCGAATGAATTTTAAGGAAATATTTGTCACAAAGGAATCGAAGGCGGAAACGAAGAATCGGCTCTCGAGACTCGGCTCTCGAGACTCGGCTAGAACGACGTTGTTTGGAGTAGAATTCCGTAATCCCAAAGCTAAACGAATTGCTCTACGTTGGATGACTTCTAGTTTACTAAATAGAGTGTGGTCATAAAGAGGGTAAGTCATTGAACCATATTCGATCGAGCTGCGAATGAGGGCTCTATAAATCATAATAAGAGAGGATGGATCTGCCCCCCACCACGTAGAGCGCAGACATTTAATCACGTTTAACGTTTTGCTACATTTGGAAATAAGTCTTAGAAGATGAGGTTTCCAAGAAAGATGGTGGTCAGAAGTAAGTCCGAGAAATTTTGCTTCCAAAGAAGCCGTAACCGGAGAGGAATCAATAGTGATCGAATGTTCGAGGTGATTGAAAAGTGTGCGCGAGAAAATAACAAGCTTGGATTTGGAGGGTTCGATGGAAAGGCCTCTATCGCACAGATAGATGGAGATGTTATTTATGCTATCCTGGATAGAGGTGAGGCAGCCTGCTAAACTATTGGCTCTGGGTAGATTTTCTCACTCGGCGGTTACCTCGCGGCGTTACCCAGCCGCGGGTATTTTCTCACTTGGGAGTTCAAGCGATTTTCATATAATCTAATTTGCTTATCGGGAGCGCACATGTTGGAACGCTCATTATTATTATTGTTGTTTTTAATCAGTACCGCTCAACGGTCTATTCACTTGCACACTGTTTTTCGCATAATTTACCATCGTTTCTGTTGCTAAATAAAGAGTTTATTTTTACTGTTAAGATCATGTGTTGTGAGGTATATATTTATTCATATAGTTTTGCTGATGGCGCGTAGATTCAATTTTTTTTAACTGAAAAATGTGGACCCACTTTTCTACATTGTGCTTTTGGAATAACTGAACTGGCGCGAATAAAACTTTGTCTACGTAGTCGACTCTATTGGTACAACAGTTCGGCCTGATTGATAAGCGCTTCTTGCAATCAATAAATCTTTAAACGATTTGTTTTAGTTCAATAACGATCCTAATAAACGTAAAATTGATAAATATTTTAACTATATTTCAAAAGCAAAAATAAAATGAAACGTCAAAAATAGGTTAGTCACCTGATTACAAAAACTTTGCTTGGCAGGTGTCTGGCAACTCGTGGTACGCTGTTTCGATCATTGGCGTGCGTATGGCAAATTGTCGCTTAACTCTGGCTTATGAAACAAGCTTTGAGAGCTAGACCCCCATTACGGATGGTACTAGCAACTCTTTGAACAGGCCAAGGTGCATATTTTGGCTTACCCTTAGACGGAAAGCTGGGCTGGCCACCGCGTGGCTATTGCTTGGCTGGTTCCTGGCCCGGCTAGACCGCACGTTATCACTTCGCTCTGGAAATAAATGAGATATTGGAAATTTATTACTTGCATGTGGGCATGCCACACCGTCGCTAATATTTGGCAGGTGTTTCACTCGGCCGAACACTACAATCTTCTGTCTTTGGAAAGAATTTGGGCTTACCACACGAAAGTGATTATTTGGCTGATCCTTAGCTCAACCAAGCACTACGGTATCTCTATTTCCTGGACAGCGATCCAAGTCCTGAGAGAAAACATTATTTTTATAAATTGGATAATGATCTTCAACGAATGGAAGTGCCTCAAAAATGTTTTTTATTTAGTCCATGGCCAATCTTGTAGCAAGAGAAGTTTATTATGCATCTTCATTTTTTGGTTATCTATCCAGTAGATTTACTTCCAATGTGACTTAGTACGTAGATGGAATTACAGTTTGCTATAGTAGTACGGGTATTTACTGATATTTAATTATAAATATTAACGATATACAACAGCTTTTATATACATATTCTACATCGTACAATATAACATAATAACAAAAATGCCAGTGAGCCATCGACCGGAGTCCTTCAGCTCGGATTTCTCTTTGTTTTAATATGAGGCACGATAGTTGTGTAGAGAAATATTGGTTTTTGCAGTTTGGAGACGGTTTTGTCTATGGCGTTTCATTATACATTTTTTCGATGGTTTCGTATATGGTGTACGTGGGGAATTTGTGTCTGGGAATAGTATGTGGTGTTCTGTGAACGCAGAGTTGTTGTATCATTTCGAGGTTCTCTTTTGCGAATTGACGAGTGAGATAGCCCAACCGGTTTACAATCGGCGTGATGCCAGTTTTTCCGTATAAAAGAGAGTTTGCTGGTTTGAGTATACACGTGAGTCTTCGAAGCGCGCTTGTTTCTGCCGTTTTTATTTTTTTTCCAGTGCTGATTCTTTGCAGTTTATAAAAATTGGGTGTTCGCATTCTATTATTGGTTGATATATAGATTTGTAGATTATTGCAACATGTTGCAGTCGAAGACTTTGGTTTTTGTACGTGATGTTTCTAAATATACGGTCTGACGGTGTTATTTCGATGTTCAACATTGTGATTTTGGGAGAAAGAGGGTTGATTTTATGGTTGAAGATTGTTAGTTGACTTTTCTGGGGGTTAGGTTTTAATCTCCAGTTGTTAAACCACTCGCTTATTTTATTTACAGAATTTTGAAGTACGCTCATTGTGTCGTGTAGATTTTTTTTTGTGTTATAAGTGCTGTGTTATCGACAAATTATAGTGTTGTTTAGAGGGTGTCTAGCTGAAATAAAAGGCCTTTCTGCCATACACTGTCAAAAGCCTTTGCAATGTCTAAGAAGGGAGCTGCGGTTTTCTTATTTGCGAGTTTGTTGGTTTCGATGTTTGGAAATCAGTGTTGTAAGGGCATGAAGAGTCGATCTCTCGTATCTGAATGCAAACTGATAATTCGGGATATAGTTTCCAACTACTTTCTCTAGCCGGATCTTTATGATTCTTTCAAGTAGCTGTCCGATTGAGGGAAGCAGTGTAATTGGTCCGTAGTTCCCTACTTGACTGTGGTCGAGGCCGGGTTTGGGTATTGTGACGATACTTCCGGTTTTCCATATATTAGAAAACATGGAGTGTTTGAGGGAGAAGTGGAATGCTTCAATAATGAACTGGTGAACTCTCACGTGTAAGTTTTTGTGGATTCCAATTGGTACGTTGTCAATGACAGGTGATGTGTTCGTGCAGTGCCTCAAGATCTTTCTAAATTCTTGAGGCGTGACTTCCTCAAATTCTTGATCCATTTCTTTTGGGTACGTGAAATATTCCTCATACCAATTCGATATTTTCCAAAGATTGAAAGCGCAGAAATGGAGGTCATTGGCGAATTGGTACGGTTTGGCTAAGTGAATTGCAAATGCATTTTCTGCGTTTGTATCCAAAATTTGTCCATTGACGAAGAGGTTTTTCTACTGGTTAACTGGGTTATATTTCACGAGTTTTTTAAAATGATTTGCTAGTAGTTTTTGCCCTTAGATTGGAGAATTTCATCAGAGGCCTTCAACCCCGAATGAGTCTTGTATTCTTTAATCATTTATTGAATATTGTTACTGTATGTATTTAATTTTGTTTTAAACTGGTTGTACCCATTGCGCTGGTATTCCCGGTATAGTTGCCTTTTGATTTTTATTTGGCTCACAATGAAGGGCGAAAAATCATAAGTAAAAAATAGTTTTTTCGTTTTAGGCGTATTCTTGTCTATTATGTTCGAAAAGTTGTTATTGAATGTCTCGATATGTGTTTCGTTCATTGGAAAGTTGTTGAGGTTGGTCACAAGCGTATTTAATTTTTTATTTATCTGATCTATGTTTGCCTTCTCGAAGACCAGTTTTTCTACACATCTATTATCTGTGGTCGCGCTGGTAGTGTCAAGAGAGATTATTATTGCATGATGGTCCGATCCTATATCTGGAGTGACCGCGATGTTTGTAAAATTGTTCTTAATATTTTCAGTGCAAGGAAATAAGGTCTGGCGTGGTATCTGTATTGTTAGGTATCATGAAAGTTGGTGGTGTGATGTATATGTATGATGTCTGAGTTCTAAATTAATTCGTTGATTTGCTTCATTTTTCTATTATTTGGATTGAAGTCGCCTAATAGGATAGCGTATTTGAATTATTTATATTTTATAAATATCGTGTTTTTTATTGTCGAGTTGTTGCGTATGTACACCAAAATAATGTGTAGTCTGTCTTCTCGAAACGGTATCGATATGTGTAGCACATTGTTTCTCGCATCATTAACCGTAGGTGCATTTTCCTTCCACATTTTTGTGCCTGGGTGGAATTGCAGAAGCGAACCTCCTCTGATGTTGGTGTTTATTATATTGAAGTAGTGAGGTACTACTGACTAGTCTCTATAATCGATGTTTGTGTGCGGGACTTGTTTCGTTTCAACAAAGGCAGTGCCGATGATTTTATTATTTTTCATTGCATATTTGATGGGGTGGTTCTTATTGTGAAAACTGTTTACATTGACATATAGTATGTTAAGAGTGAATGTTATTGATTATAGCGTGACTAGTACCTTGTAGTGGCTCAGTGGGTGAGCGAGCTTCCGGTTTCCGGTTTATAAAGGTCGGTCGTTAGTTGTAACGGGACGACCTGGGGTGGCTTCGTTACTGGCCGAAGGAAGACGCGAGGAAGATAGGCGACTCCCCCCCCCCCCCATTACACCTAGACGGGTCCCCACCGCTCCTAAACTGGACTCCCGCTACGAATTTCATCCTGCGTGCCGTGTGGAATTCCCACTACCACGCATTGAACGACACCGAAACAATAAAATAGCGCGGAGTGCACAAATCACTATCATTTGGAACATACGGATCGATCGACTAACATCGTCGTCGGGTTCGAGCAGGAGCGATGCTCTAACTTAAGTCGTCTTGGATACTGCGTAACTCCAATCAGGGAACTCGTGCCATATTAAACCCAGCACAGTGCTTGAAAATTAAAACACGGTACGAGGGTAAAAAAGTTAAACCTTAGAGTGTGACCCTCGCCGTGAAAACTACGAACGGGGGTTGCAAGGCTAAACGAAGAACACGGCTCGAGCGAATTTGATAACATTCCGGAATAAATAGCAAACTGATCTGAAAAGATAGGTAAGATCACAGACTCGCAGGCCCTCGGGTAGTATTTCAACCGAAAAATCCGAGGTTAAATTAGATTCTTCTTTGCACGCCTATACATTCTTGCGAGTAGGGAATAGTGGGATTAAGCCAGCGTAACATTTTTTACAAAAGAATAAAACCGTTTCCCTGCTACCCATCAGCGAGAATGCGTCTCAATCGTATTAAGTTGGGTGTTCAGCCCCATGCAGTACTGCACCAGGCAGGGCGTATGAATGCTTTGATAAAAATAATATTTTCTGCTGATCATCAGCGATCACGCGTCTAACTTAAATATTAAGGGCGACGTCGAGTGTAAGCGCTTATCGCCAATTACGTCGACGATCGATTTGTAAGTTAATGTAAAATCCGTAGAGTCGGACTTCCTTCCAAACTCAACTCCAAATCCATTTCGTTTTCCATCCAGTAAAATCCTAAATTAAATTCTCCACCAAAATCATTTTCAATTCCCTTTTGGCCCCTCGCTTCTCGAGGGGCAGCTTTATAATTCTTGACTCATTAATGTGACTAGGATGAAGGGTCAAGCACTCGTCCGCATGGACTCGAGTGATCCCTACTGAGGCCAGGCAAATTAAATCAAACTCAACAAATTAACTTTTCTAAATTTTTCAAACCAAGTTTCGAGTACTAAATCCGTTTAGTATTCCTTTCCTAGCTGTCCAAAGTCGCGCCCAGTGTACAGTTCCATCCATGAATGTCTGGTGTCTCGGCGAGACTCTCGCCGAGACGAAACGCTCGCTCAAAGTCTCGCCAAGCATCACAGACTCTTAGCAAGACTCTTGCGATGCTTGACCAGACTCTCGGCGAGACTCTTGGCCATACTGAAACCAGGCATTCATGACCGGCAATGTACGAACGTACAGCGGTCAGCACTTTCTTTTGTTTTTGTTTACCCGCACAACGAAAGGTAAACTTATAGAATTTCGTAATTCGTTCTATTATCAACCTAAAGGCCTCCGATAATACCCGCAGAGCGCTCTCTCAAGATAGCTCGAATTATCGAAATTTCACACAGTATATACATCCAGTTCCCTGAGAATGCAACTGTGGTGTCGATGTTGAACTTCTTAATAAATCTCTTCTTCAGTTTCTGTATCAATTATTTTCTGTTGTGGATTTCCGGTTCGGTGACTTTACGAATGTACGTATTGATTATGAAGTCATGTGTGATGATACATTCGTGAAAACGGCTATTTTGAACAGTGATTACTTTGTTTGGGCAGTCTTGTGTTGTGTGAGTAAACAGCGAGCATTTGGTTCCCGGCTGTGGCCTCTGTGGGGGTGGAGTACTCGCCGACGCGGTAAAGTGTTTACTCATCGTGTAGATTCCTTCCTTCATCAGTTTGTGAAAAGCTCCAGCGCTTGCCGTGATTCCTCAGATAAGTGTTATTGATTTTAATGTGGCTCGCGAGATAATCCGTTTACAATAGCGGTGTTCGATGCCAGGGTTGTTGAGGGCTTGGCTAATATCTTGGTCTGCGATTTCGTAGTCGACTTGAGTAATAACTGCCGCGAAAGTCTCTGGAGGCACGTTGGATGTACGTTCGTGAGAACGAGCGGTGGTCCCGTGTAGCTTTCAATTTTGTTATTTTCTATCAGTATGTTCAGTAGGAATACTAGTCGTTCCGATGACATGTTTGATTTCAGCAAGAAACCGTTTTTTTGAAAATGATACCTTTTGATAATAGTGCCAAGTTGCTCCATTCGTTTGCCATGTCCAGCCGCGATTTTATTTTGGGGGCGTTGATGTAGTATAAGTGTTTGTATGTAGTCAGATCTTGGTTCGGCGCGGAGGATATGTGGCTGCTGGTTGGGCTCAGAGGGTTTTTGTTGTTGGAGGTACTTGTAGAGTTTTTCGTAGGTGCACCCGAATACAAATCTTTCGTTTAGCTACGCACTGGCGCTCGTTTGGCTTGGAGGCATGGCAAATATCCGGGAAGCGGCTGGCGCGAGTCTGGCTCAAGATATGGGCATCATAGCGCTCAGCGGACGATCCCAAACGCACGCCAGACAGATGGCTTGTATTGCGCCACTATCTGGCTGAGCCATACATAATACAATACTGCCGTATTTCTGTCTGGGTCGTATGTGGCTCGTACATGGCTAGCCTTTGGCTTAACCGTAGCTGCTTGGATTCTGCTTAGCTACTGTCTGACTCGAGTCCGGTTAGGAGTGTGCGAGATCTGCGGGTTGACAATTAATCAATAAAATGAATAAATAACGGCACGGAAAAAAGTATTTCCATGATTTCTGTTTTTTTCCCTCTTTATGGTCGAATTGCTGATGAATATAGCCGGAAAAAATTTTACGATTTTTTGGTGGTCTTGAACCGACAATTCTACCTACATTGCTATTTCTACCTAATGACGCTCCCAACTAGCCTACGGACTACTTTGGATAAATTAATATTTTGATGGTATAAGACGTGATCGTATATGCTGACAAATTGCTATAATGGAAAAATGTTATTTAATCGTTGAACTCTTAGCGAAATATGATACATCGACGGTTTAATGCCATAAGGCCATTAAGCTGTGTAGAAGCATATTCTGTGTGTCTGCATGCTCTTCAGGCGTTAGATCATCGTCATGTCTCAAGTTCTCGAAACTATTCATTCATTTATCTCAATACAAATTTTCAGAATAATATTTTGAACATTTGTATATCATTTTCAACATATTATTAACGATTGTGCAATTTCCATTGAAAAAAACTCAATGTTTACTTTCTCATCCCGTACGAAGTATCTAAGGAGAGAAAGTATTATAATTTAAAAAAATCAATGCTCACATTATGATCTAAAAACATGTTTTGCATGCCGCAGAATGCATCTTTCCATCAAACAAAGCATCTTTCCATTTCTGTCTGACTATTCATCCTGTCCGAAAACACAATAAGTTTTCGACAAGCCTCACATGGCTCACAGCAAAACTTGCCTGTATCTATTACATATAAAATGAAGTGTTGGTATTGAACTTTTAATTTGTTTGCATCTGTTATGGTACTTTCCCTTAAATATGAAAAATACAATTATGAAAAAATTGCAAACATTTATCGAAACATGTAAAAAAAATATAGTAAAAGTTTGGTTGGTCCGGAGATAGACCAACATCCAGGTAGTCGGAAACAAAATGAGTGTTACTATACAGCGGTGTCTCCATTGTGTTATAAAGTCACTCGAATGACAAAACAACTGTATACGAGCATTGCCGGTTGGGATATAGCGAACGGGAGAGGGGAGAAATAAATTGCGCGCACACACACAATTAACAATATCGAAAAAAACTCTTTATTTTCCACAACAAAAATGTACCGTGATCACCGTACTGTAATGAGCAGACCAAAATGTGAAATGTTGAGCAGACCGAAAATATGCGTAATAAGACGTCCCGATGATAGTGCGAATTATATGCGAATTTTCATTAACCGCCGGGTGAGCTGACCGTTGTGGGAGCGAACGTGCTGCACACCTGTTGAGAGCGCGAGTCTCTCCGACGCCGAACACTGAGAACTTAGTCGAAAGAATTCACTCGCGCTATGCTCTAAGTGAGCGTAGACGATATCCCGAATTGTCGATACGTTTGTCCGAAATAGATTGAGAGTACCAATGAGCAGACCGGGTGAGCAGAACCGTGAAAATGAGAAATCCGAAAACGAGCCGTACAGAAGCGCGTGAACTAGATCGCGGCCATTAACGAAGAAGAAAGAAGAAGAAGCCGGTTGTACACGGCACGACGGCGACTTCTCCCCCCCCCCCTCGCTAGAGCGAGCGTCGCGCGTGAGTCTCGCTGAGAGCGCCGGGAGGTGCTGCCGCTCGACAGCTGCCCGGCTGCCGTGCTCAACTAAGCTGAGGCGACGGAATCTTGAAGAAAAACAAATCATCGGTTGTAAAAAATGTGTTGCCTATGGTAGGGGTTTTCATGGCTCTCGCCACGGTATTCGGTTTAATTCTCGAGCCTAGGTGCTCGCTATCAATGTACGCCAAATTTAAAAGATAGCAGTCACGCTCGGCGCGCAACACGCTTCAGGCATTAACAGTTCGAATGTCTAAATCATAGTAATAAATCGCTATAATTTAGACATTTACAATGAAAAATATCAGAACAATTTGTTTATTCGGTAAATTATTGTAAAATTCAATACTGTAAAATTATTAAACCGATCGATAATCACTACGAAAGGCGACCAGCCGATTAGCTGCTAGCTTACTCGACATCATCGGATGCAACGGGGACTTTGGTGGCAAGGGGGCCCCCCGATCAAAACGATAAAAGAAGCTCCTCCAAGGTCGGGAGGTCATCTCTTTGCGGAAGTTACTACTTTCGAGAGGTCACTATTGTCGGGAACCCCACTATTCGCGGAAGTTACTATTAACAGAAAACCATTACGATTGGAGATATTAAAGGGATATATCAAGTCATTGACTTCTCAACTCGCGAAACAATATACGTATGTGTTTGAGCAATGCCGGATGAGTTATAGCGGAACGGGGGTTAAATAATTTCACAACAGAGATCTTAACAGTGAAAATCAACTCTTTATTCAATAACAAACCCGATAGTAAAAAGCGCGCGAAAAACACTGTACATGTGAGCGAACCCCGAAATGAGCATTACCGAATAACAATAACAGTTATAATGAGCAGTCCGTATTGCGCACTCCGATGAGCCAATTTAATTATATGAAAATCGCATTGAACTCCCGACTGAAAATATCTATCCACGACGCTGCATCGCCGCGAGATAGCCGTTGAGAACGTGAGACTTTACGGTGAAATTACGCGTGCCGCGTAACCGAGAAAACACTCCCGTTGTGCTCCGTGTGAGCTCGAACGATATCCCGAAACCGAAGATACGTCGCCGTGATGAGATGTACCGAAATTGAGCAGAACCATTGAGCTTTTACCGTGAGAAAACCGCTCGAAATCAGCGATCTACCCGATCGCGTGGTGACCCGTGTCAGCCATTAGGGGTAGATGAGCGCGAGACCTGTTGCACGCGGCACGTAACTCGTGCCGCCTCGGATGAGAGCTGGTGCGCGCGCGTCGGCCTCACCGGACTCGGCCGGGAGGTGCTGCCGAGCAGCGGCAGCTCGAGCGAGCGCACGTTACCGCGCTGATTCTCGAACACAATTATTCAAGTTTGGAGATTGAATTTTGAACTCAGTCCTAAAAGAAATATTCTGAATAGTTCAACAGGTAAATAAACCGGAGTTGGGACGATAAATTAATTGATCTCCTGCAATTATTCATCATCGTTAACATTTAACATCGATTCAATCGATATCCATTAAGAGATGGAAGGAAGGAAGGGCAAAGAATTCCGAATCCGTGACATTCTGATTTCACTTTCGAACATTTCAACTCATTTAAACGATGTATTGAATTTGAATCATCGTAAGTCGTCATATCGACATATTTAATTGTTAGTAATTTTATTTTATTTTCATCGATCTTTTGTGAATATTTTATTTTGGTTATTTGTAGAACAATAATTAATTATTTCAAAGCACTTGAAGATAATTAATAATTAATCCAGGGTTTGATAAAATGAAAGAGCGATCGATTGAAAATAAAAATCGACGTCATCGATTTTTCTCAAAACGAACCAAGGTGTAGGGCGACGAAACAGCCTGTCCGCGATAACAATAACCTTGAGTCAGTGACGGTCATCGCAACATGAACCGTCAGGGGTATTGGTTCACTACGCTACCTAATATTGTAATAGAATTAACATCGTTGTACGCACCGAGTCGAATTAAATATCAAGTCGTCGTAAACACCACGTGATGATAATCAACCCATATTCTTTTAGCATGCATTCTGAGGCTTCCCTCAGAATGCATATAAATGTCCGAAAGATTAGATTCGCAACTGGGCATTGTTCTGATAAAGCCTCACATGCAATAATTGTGTAATAGGGAGAGAAAATTACAACGGAACAAGCCTCAGAGTACCGAAAACGGCTACCCATTGCCCGAGCAGAAATTCAGCCACGGCCCCAATATGGGCATTATCAAGCTTGCCGTAGTGCCTCATCAAGTTATAGTACATGAAATGTAACGTAGTTGTTGATAAGGGCGTGAGCAGGCTACCTTTGTGAACCTTTTATATTTATTTTTCGTATTAAATTAACTGATTACTACAATATAAATCACGGAAAAATTAATTTTTATTTCACTCATGGTCGAACTCGGACCAACGACCTTGCCAACGGGGACTGCGATAGCGGCGTCTTAACCATCTCGGCTATTCTGAACTTGAGAAACGTTATATTAAATTTGCTTTTAAGCTCCGGAAGAAGTATGCACACGAATATATATTCTTTTACAGTGCCAGTACCCATGCTTTCCTGGCCAAAAATTAAATACAGTGACAATTTTTAATGATACAGTTCGAAAAAATCAACCATGTGTAAGATGCTAGGAATATTGATTTTGAATAACAGTAATGTAAAAAAAAATATAATAAATAGAAAAATAAGTGTTCAACAAATAATCAGGGAATATTTTTTATTAAATCGTTTGAATTATTTACGTTATTTATTGTTATTAAATTATTCAAACATCCAAAGTTCGTTGCAAAATTTCGTAACCAAATTTTTCCAACCTAAGAAAATTCTATCAAAAATTCACATCGACTGTAAAAAATGTACGAATTTATGAAAAATTAGAAAAAACAGTTTACTGATTTTTTTCTAACAATTTATTTTAAAAATACGTTAGTAATGATTTTTTGGAAATTTCATTATACAAAATCAATGTTCTTGTCAGCTTTAATACTGTTCGTTTTGGAGTGTTATGAAGTACTGAAATTTATATGAAATTTAATTTTCGGATGAAGATGGATCCACAAAGCATTCTTTAATTGTGATGTATACACTATGCAAAGGTAAATGTATACTTTTCGTCTAAATAAGCTTCGTCAGCCCATGAAGTTTGAAATATTCACATATTTTAATGTTGTACGTAGTGTTCACCTCATTAATTAGTGCTTAAAAATTTGTTATTCATCCTGAGCTGATAATTAGGAATAGAACACTATTCAACCATCGTGAAATAATAAGATGTTTAGAATGCTGTAGAGATACCTTGAGTTCACAAAATTATTATGAAGCAGTATGGCAGACCTGATAACGCCCCTACTGTGTCCGGAGCCGAATATCCACTCAATTCCTTTACTCAATCAATTAACAAGTACTGCCTGATTAATGCTTGATCTAGACTTGATCTTACTAGCCGTAGGATCGCCTGGTCATGTATACCGTGTGTATTCCGGAGCCGGCCCAGGTAAGGCTTTCCATAAAACGGCAAGCCTTACCGTTTCTTCATTACGACCTGATCAGTCGTAGGGCATACCTGATCAAATTTCTACGCGGGATATTAACAGTGGTAATATATTCTCTATTTAGACCGGTGCGGTGGTGTAGTGGTTAGCGTGCTCGCCTCTAGACTAAAGCATCGGCAGGTCGACGGTTCGATTCCGGTTTCGTAGTTTCGCGGAAAATAAAAATATGGGCGGGACGAAGCTCCAGATATATACATCGGTCACCCGCATGTAGTAATTCTAAGTGTGAATGTTGGATGTATATAACTGTACTCCATGTTTACATTCTCGGTGAAACGCGACGAAGCTCCGATGCCGGGAATCGAACCTGAGACCGGCTGTATCGGTATAGGTTTTCCGCAGTTTCCCTATGCCCATGAGAGAAATGTCATGGCAAATGCGATACAGGGGGGTAAGTCGGATACAGCCGCAAAGGGGGGACTGACTACTGACCCGGGCCGACCCTGTATAGGAACAGATGCCTGAGAACGGGGGAAAATGCAAATTAATATATATATATATATATATATATATATACATATATATATTGTAATTTTAATCGTTCTTTTCCGTTTTCGTTTTATATTTTCGTACCGGAAATGTGCGTCCACGAAAGGTTCGTGCTCGGCAGTCGCCTGGTCGCTTTTATCTTTTAATGCGACTTTTCGCCCTCACGAGTATTCTCGCCGACTCGCTGCGGCTATACTGACAATTTCGGATTTTAGTGTTCCTTGCTACTTTGTCTTTTAAGTTCGGCTTGTCTCTAGAACGATTCGTTCCCCTTGCAAGACCTCTGGGAAACGGGGCTCTCCTGTCCCAAGGATGCTAATGTCTAATTCGTCCCGTTATCCTCTTTCGCTGGCGGCAGACGTGCACCGGAGCGGAGATTCGAACGTTGACGATACGCTGATTGCGAGACGACGTCCGAACAGGCGGCAGAAGTGCACGGGTGTGCGGTACGTCGTCCGGCAGTTGTTGCGTCCGGATTTTGTAATTTTGCTTCTAAGATTTTTCTGTGCTATACGATTCGCGATCGGAATGCTTTCTGACTACGTCTGGTATAATCATTTATTCACGGCTAGCGCGACGCTTTGCTGTTAATCTCCTGTTAACGCGTATTGATTTCGCCTTTCCACGTCCTATTCTTCTGCACGCTTGACTTTCCTCGACGATGCGTGGAGCTGGGCTGGCTCAAGATACGAGAATCGAATCGCGACGCAATAATGTTTCGAGTTAAGCTATCCTGAGTTTCTATTGCTGGCACCAGTCTATTTAAGGAGAATGGACTTTTCTCAAGTGTCCGAAATCGAATCCCGAAATTTAATAATCGCGAGTTGGGCTATCCCGAATTATTTAAAATGGCACACAAATTTCTAGACAGTGGTCTCTTTCTCACAAGAGCGTTGACAAAGGCCAGAGATGTCTGGGGTTTGTTTTCGCAAGGAGTGAAGGTGGGTTATCGGAGAATATGTTTGCAGAAGGCCATGGCATGATAGAGTCTGTCTACGGTGTCCACGTCACCGCTCATACGATGCGTAACATCGATGCAACGGCGATTTTCTCTTAACTTTCAATCGAATTTTGCCTCGCAACGGCTAAATCTTCTTAAATTGTACGTAGATACGCGCGTTCGATCGTCGATGGGCGGAACTTGCCGCCGCTCATCGATGCTGAGAGTCTAGTCTCCCCGCTATCGCTTGCTCGCGCGTAGATTGTCAGCAGGGCAGAGCCCTGTTTCGTTACGATATATATATATATATATATATATATATATATATATATATATATATATATATATATATATATATATATATTGTAACGGGAAATCCCCCGCCCACCCCGGGAGATACCCGCAACTGGCCGCCAGAGGGCGACTGGACACGAGTTTCTCGCAAGCGAAACAGTGCCTCGTCTCCGATAAAGGCGCGACAAATCCCGTCCTCTAGATTCTTTACTATTCCACTACCAATCTCCCGATATTGAACGATTCCAAAAGTCGCTGTGCGTTTGAAGAGCCAGCGCAATTTTATTTTGATAAATGCTTCTGAATTAATTCAGAAGCATTCCTCTGAGCACTAGCTCTCGCTTTATTGCGAAGGGAGAGTTAGACTGCTTCTTCGGTGGGGAGGCGTCTCGTTTGACACGCCATCGTCTCATCGCGAGTCGATCCTCCTTATGGAAAGTGCGTTAGCCAGACGTGGACCTCTCTTCATTCGACCCCTCCGCTCGGAGAAAAGAATGAGGGAGTGAAGCACCCATTTTTGAGATTCCTATCCAGTGAGAAAAGATAGTATTCGGTCTTGAACGTCGGGTCGATCTTACGATCTCCGGATTGCAAGTCTGAAGAATTCCACAATCCTTTCCCCCACACATTATCCAGCTGGTCCAGTATACGAACTCTTTCCTTCCATTTGGAAGAAGACGATCTAAAAAATCGTGAGTTCGATATTTCGGCTGGCCCGGAATATCGAACTCACGATTTTTTAGATCGTCTTCTTCCAAATGTTAGAAGACGATCTAAAAAATCGTGAGTTCGATATTTCGGCTGGCCCGGAATATCGAACTCACGATTTTTTAGATCGTCTTCTTCCAAATGTTAGGAAAGAGTTCGTGTACTGGACCGGCTGGATAATGTGTGGGGGAAAGGATTGTGGAATTCTTCAGTCTTGCAATCCGGAGATCGTAAGATCGACCCGACGTTCAAGACCGAATACTATCCTTTCTCACTGGATAAGAGTCTCAAAAATAGGTGCTTCACTCCCTCATTCTTTTCTCCGAGCGGAGGGGTCGAATGAAGAGAGGTCCACGTCTAGCTAACGCACTCTCCATAAGGAGGATCGACTCGCAATGAGACGATGGCGTGTCAAACGAGACGCCTCCCCACCGAAGAAGCAGTCTAACTCTCCCTTCGCAATAAAGCGAGAGCTAGTGCTCAGAGGAATACTTCTGAATTAATTCAGAAGCATTTATCAAAATAAAATTGCGCTGGCCCTTCAACCGCACAGCGACTTTTGGAATGGTTCAATACCGGGAGATTGGTAGTGGAATAGTAGAGAACCTAGAGAACGGGATCTGTCGCGCCTTTATCGGAGA
This sequence comes from Amblyjoppa proteus, assembly GCA_963922035.1. Taxonomy (NCBI): domain Eukaryota; kingdom Metazoa; phylum Arthropoda; class Insecta; order Hymenoptera; family Ichneumonidae; genus Amblyjoppa; species Amblyjoppa proteus. Next base: position 24,151,374 of record OY998232.1, read on the forward strand.
CGAGGCACTGTTTCGCTTGCGAGAAACTCGTGTCCCGTCGCCTTCTGGCGGCCAGTTGCGGAAATCTCCCGGGATGGGGGGGGGGACATTCCGTTACAATATATATATATATATTGAAACCTTTCGATATTTCGTGAGACACTACCGCGACCCTAGGATATGCTGGGAGCTCGTCCAGACGATAAATATCGAGGTAGGTTGCACTCCGGTCGGCTATCAGTCCTTCCATATGCTTGTGGGAGAATGTGGGATTCGTATGAGGACTCGACGAGAGCCGGATTCGGGGAAAGTACTTGGCTCAGGGATCTAATTACTTTATTTATTTTTCTTGATTTTTCTTTTATTCGGGATGGCCTCAGATCGATTTTTATTTCACTCATGCGTTTCGCGCCGCTTGAGTGTATCAACCCTTCATCACAGGCACGTAGAACAAAAGGGTTGGAATGTTCTTTGCACCCTCGTGAAGCGAGGATAACACAACAGACAAAAAGAAATAGGATGAAGGGTTTGGTAGATTATGAGAGAGAATCCCAATTATTGTTAGTTGGTTAGTGATATCCTTCGGTTGTTATTTTATTACTGGGTCCGTGAATTAGTTTGATCGCCAATTATTGGTCGCTAGTTGATTAGGATGGACGGTACAAGAAGTCAGTGATTTAGGTTGTCAGTGGAACGTACGTCGAGTCGAGTAAGGACAGTCGGCTTCTGTAGTGTAAGTCAGCTGTTGGTTGTCAACAAGCGCTTGTGTTTACTGGGTCACACCTGACCGCCGAATAATATCTACTTCTGTGCCGTTGTTATGATTGCCGGATAATGCTAGTCGTTCTATATTCGTATTTTCCTAATTGAGCGGGGGCACTTCCACGACCGATTTCGTCGCTCGTGTCGCCCGATCTCCTCCTACGTCCTTGCTTCAAGCGGCCAGAAGGGCCGGTACAAAATCGGATGATGGCGTTCGTAACTTTGAATCCTGACTTACTTTCATGAAATATTCCGATGATATCACGGTTGGAAATCATCGGGAGCTCTACACTCAATTTGAAAAGTGAGCTGTGCAGTCTTGCTGTGCACCGCGATGCAGAGGGTCGTTTTCCTGATCTTCGGAGTAAAGCGAGAAATAACAATCTTCTAAATTGTTCTCGTAGCCTACCTCCCATACGTCGCGCTGATGTTGGTCGGAATGAGACGGCGTAGCTCAAAGAGCCAATGCACGATAACTCTGATTTTATTAAAGTCGTGCGGGTCTTTGCTCAAATTATTTATTCTCGCGAGCTGTCACCGAAGTTCATTAACGAGTGCCTCGATTCCAGAATTTATTTTCGGTTGTCTCAGAACCTTCGCGCGGACAAGCTCTAGCCCGCAGGCCGCTCGCGACAAACCGGAGATGTTAAGAGGAGGCCGCAATCGTCTTTGCTCGAATTTTATCCTCGCGAGCTGTCACGTTTTAAACGTTCAAGAACGAGTGTCTTGAGCGCGCAAATTTACAAGTAATCTCGATACGCAACACCAGTCTGAAGCAATTCAGGGGCTGCTGCGCAACGAGTGTCCTAATTAACTTATTGGACTTACGACCTTATTGGATGATAAACGAACAGTAGCTCGGCTCTTTCGTAGATTATAGGTGACCACGAAATGAATGAGAGCGATTTCCTTTCTGCACGCGCTTTTATTGACCTGTCGGAGTCACTTGTTACAGAGGGGGTCACGGTGTGACGTTTTCGGCGGTGGTTGGTCTCGTCGGGTCTTTCCTCCACAGTGGGAGCCTTTGCAGATTCTTCAGGTGGGGTGTTCGTCCTATTCTCGGCAATACTTCTCGTCACTGTCGCCCCCCTCGTATCGTCCCGAGAGCGGGGGTGATGGGGATCTTAAAGTATTAGGAGAGCTCGGTACTTGAGGAGCTTTTGCTCCTTCCCGAAATCCTTCCCACCACTGGGGGGGAGCTCCCTGGAGGTTACGTGGGGGCCTCTACGACACATGCCGATCGGTTATGGGCGGCGGCGTCCCGTTCGTGTCGTCACCAGTGATTATCTCCGATAATTGCTCGACTCCTCGGTATCCTGTGCTTTATTTTTCCCTTGTAACGGGCTGCCGATTCGGCGTTCCGTTACAATATATATATATATATATATATTGTGATGTTATATTCCCCTTGGGACGGGCGAAATCATCGATAAATTTGAAAACTAAAAATTGGGCCAAAATCGTGCAACGGGCGGGAAAAAGGGGGGGGGGGGGTCAAACAAGATAAAAATAATACTTGTGGGGAACAATAATAACAATAATTTTAATAATGCAAAATGATAACAAAAAAGTAGAACTTGAGAGGTTGAAAAATAATGACAGAAGTGACCGCTTCGACGCCGGTACTGGTACGTCGAAGCCAAACCAAAAATAACAGTAATAATCCTCTCTTCAACGCCGTTACGGGTACGTTGAAGAGTCTAACCGAAAATATAAAAATGAACCAAAAATACCGCTTCGGCGCCGTTACTGGTACGCCGAAGGTCGAATGAAAAATCACAATAATACTTTCTGCTTCGACGCCGTTACGGGTACGTCGAAGACAGAACCCAAAAACAATAAATCGGTAACCAAATAATAATGAAAATGGTAAATAATCACTCTAAAATAATCGCGGAAAAACGGAGATAATAACCTAAGTAATCGCTGGGAAATACGGGGCAGTCGCAAATAATAAATCGGGGGGGCAGAGGGGGGAAAATGGTCGGGGCACTAATACTCAATTTTTAACAATAATATCGGAGAATAGTCAAAATGCAATTGGTTCAAAACTATCAAAAAGCGCTAATAAAGGGGGATGCAAAAGGGGGAAATATTCGAGATAAATTTGGGGAAGTTATGGGGATCTTAAGGGGGCTTTGTGGGACAGTCAATGGGACTTCGAGGGGGTTCGTAAGGGAAAGCTGGTCAGACAAAAGTTGCACGAAAATCAAATACTAAATTCATTAAGACTCAAATGGGCGCCAGCTACTTTAACGGTGTAGCACCGGAGCAGTCCGTACAGACGGCACGGATCTCGTCTCAAAAACACAAACTCAAAAACCTTATCCTTGAAAACTCCTCTGTCTCGACGGACAGTCCAGCTAGCTGGGGAGAGGGTAGAGGGCTCAGGGGGAGGGTACACGAATCCGACGGCTTCTTACAATATTACCTCGGTACAGGCTAAATTATACAATAAAATGTCTTAAGGGCTCAAAGGGAGGGAAGGGAAAAACTTTGACTAAATAACTATCACTTATAATGAATTTTACGCGTTTTACGCCGCTCACCACGCGCGCGATATCTCTTTGCCCGTGTAACAAAGGAATGTCGACCACGTGTCGACCACGAGGCAAAATCTTTTACTAATAATCTTCTACTAAAAATGGGGGGCTTCGGGGGAGGAAAAAGGGTAAAACGGGTCGGGAAAAACGTGGGCAAAAACTTACGAAAATCGTCGGGGCTCACTCACTCAAATACACGCGGGTCTTGGTTACAATCTTTCCTCGAATCAGTGGATAGCCTCAGTCGTTATAAAATTCCGTACAATGGTCCGATTCGTATTCCTGGGCTATCACTGAGTCGTCGTAAGGGCGGGTTATACTCTCCTAAACGTAGTCGGAATTTAACAGGGGACAGCCGAGTCGTCTTACAAATTTGGAAATATATCACACTCGCTCTCGGCTGTCGAACAATACAAAATTCTTAAAATTAACGACACCCGATCTCACACACGTCTACACACCACGCGGCTCGGCTCGGAGAGTCGGAGAGTATGGCGATGTCTTCTTCTTCGTCGGGTCTGGCGCTGGTGATTATTGTGGGGAACGAGAGCACCTGTGCGTCGGCTTTGGTCGGTAATCGGAGTCATGGACGGGCGTTTTCTCCGGACGGCGAGGGGTGGCGACAGAGGTGTCGCTGGATCGTCAATCGATGCCGTGCGTCGATGATCACAGCGGCGGCGGACAGGCAGGGCGGGCTGTGGCGGTATTTCGGCGGGCTTTTCGAGGCTTTTTCGGACGGTCTTGTTGGCGGCTTTTTCGGACGGTCTTGTTGGCGGCTTTTTCGGACGGTCTTTCACAGGGCTTTTCCCCTCGTCCACGATCCTCCTACCTTCCTCGGCGTCGGCACCTCGGGTCTCGTTCTTTTGCTGTTCCTGGGGCTTGCTGGGTCGTTGGGCTGTTCCTTGGGGCTATCGGGGGAAAATCTTGACGTTGCCTTCGAGCCGCGCACACTCACACAAGGGGTAACGGGAGGGAAGAAAAAGGGGGATTTTAAACACTAACTTACACAAAATATAAACCAGAAAAAAACAAAAAAAATATCCGTACATAACGTTCAGTGAGCGGCGGACTCGAGCCGAATTTGGCGAGGGACTTGTGACGTACCACGTCACAATATATATATATATATATATATATATATATATATATATATATATATATATATATATATATATTGTGACGTGGTATATATATATATATATATATTATGACGGATACTTTCCTCTGTAACTGGGTGGGTCGAGATCTCTTCTCGCAGCGTTGGGACAGGCAGGTATGGGCGGGGGTAAAATAATTGATGACGAGTTGCTTATAAGAAAAAGGTGACTAATGGTATGCTCGTTTAATCTTTAGGAATAAATTTAACAAAACGGAATAACAAAGTAGCGAGGTAAGAAAACAATGATACAATAATAATCTTTCGCTTCAACGCCGGTACGGGCACGTTGAAGCGTCAACCTCAAACACAAAAAAAAGCACAAAAAAAAGAAGAAAAGAAAAAAAGAAAAAAAAAGAAAGGAGTGAGCGAAAATAATACTCTGTCGGTACCAGTCTTTTCGACGCCGGTACTGGTACGTCGAATCCTCACTATGCTAATAATTCGAACAAAAAAAGAAAAGAGAGGAGGGGAGGGGCTAACAATATCGTAAAGGGGGTGTGGATCGGGGGGGGGATTTACACGGGAGGGGTCAATCGCATGGGAAGAGCTTGCCGGTGAAGAAAAACTAATCCGTGGTAAGCCCTCTCGGGTACCTCAGGGTTGCATGGGCGCCAGCTACTTTTACGGTGTAGCACCGAACTAAAAAAAAAGAAAAGCGGAGGAGAGAAAAGAAAAAGAGAAAAGAAAAGAGAAGGGGAAGAAAGAAACAAAGAAAAATTTTGCGAGTAATTTCTTGACTATATCGCGGCACACGGCTAGCGGGGGACGAGGGGGGGGGGGAAAGGGGGGGGGTGAGACTTCTCAGGGTCGGGGATACTGTCCTAGCGGCTCTTAATGTTATAACCTCGGCACATAAGCAAAAATCTGCGGAAATTCCCGTGTACGGGTCGCGGGGACGGGGGGGGGAAATATGTTAAACTAATGAAAAACTATCCGGGGTTATCGGTGAAAAATTACCGCCACTCACGCGCACTTATCCGTAGGCAAAATGGCCGACGCACGTGGCAGCTGGTGTTTGGCGGTCGGGGATGGCACCGAGAGACAAGGCGCCAAATCGCAAATAATGAACGAAAAGAAAAGAAAACGATACAATAAGAGAAAACGGTGGCAATGAATATCACGACAATTCACTTAAATCTATTACAAGGGCGGGGGGGGGGGGGTTTCGGGATGTGGGCGAGGGTTGAATTCAGTGGGGGGGGGGGGTCAAGGGGGAAGAAGAACTTATCGCTACTCACTCATCCAGCACTCTTTCCTCGTTACAAAATTCGACTTTGTAGATCGCCAATTCCAGGGACGGCCTAGTCGTTATAATTTCGGTGTTCGATTTTCCTTGGGCGGCCTGGTCGTTGTACTTTTCCGTAGAGGAGGTCTCCGTGGGCGGTCTGGTCGGTTCGATCTTCCGAAGGGGGTAATCCGTGGACAGCGTGGTCGGTATAATTTCCGGGGTAATCGGTCGAATCGGGTCCTCGGGCGGTCGGGTCGGTATAATTTGCAGCACTAATTCTCCAGAGAGAAGATCTGGTCCAGGGGGATTCAGCCGAGTCGTCGTAAATTCGTAATCTCCGATAATGTTCGCACTCGTTCTCGCTTTCACACACGCTCGCTCTACGCCCTGGCTCGAAGTGACGATGGCCTCGCCGTTTCCGGCTTCTTCCTCGTCGTAAAGGTCTGCCTCGTGCTGGAGCGACAGGTGTCGCGGATTTGATTGGCGTTCCTCGGGACTGGCTGGCGGCGGGCGTCGGGATTGGTCGCGGGCTGTTGCGAATGTTCTTCGCGACGGAAGGCTCGTCGCGACGCTCGGCGCGCGCATCTTCGTGATCGATTGGCTAATCGATCGACTAGCCATTCACGCTGCCGGGAAGTGGCGACCTCGGTGGGCTGGCGTGGAACGTCCTTTTGACAGGACGTGCTGCTGTGACTGGTGTTTTGCCCGTACGACGCACCTCGTCGTTTTATCCCCGGCATTCCGGGCCGGGAGGGTGTCGCCGGGTGTTTCCATGTCGGTGGACGGGTCGGGCAGGGTGCTCCGACTCGACGAAAATTTCCCGGGCTTGGCGGTGACGGAGTTCTCTTCGGGACTGTCGAGGGCGAATTTGCAGGTTAGTCCCAGAAGGTCTGCCAGATTGACTCCACAGTGTTGTTTCGTCCTGACAGGTCTGTCAGGGTAGCTGGCGACGTAGGGCGGTCTTCGAGGAGTCTTCGCTGGTCTGTCGAGGGCTTCGATGAATCTGGAGGTGGGTCTTCGGTGGCTGACGAGGGCTTCGGTGAGTCTGGCGGTGGGTCTTCGGTGGCTGACGCTGGCTGTGGTGAGTGAGTCGAAGGGCTGACGGGGTATCAGGGACTGAGGGTAGGTCGAGGGAGGGTTAACAATATTGCGTGTCGCTTCTATGTCCTAGATCCGTAATCCTAATTACTTATTCTACTTTTTCCCTAGGTGAGTGGCGGGACTCCGAGCCAGGCTAAGCGGGGAAAAGCTGTGACGCACCACGTCACAACTCCCCCCCACTTGCCGAAAGTTCGTCTCATGACAACTTGAGCAACATTCATACTGCGGGGTCACACGGGATGGGGGGGGGGACGGTGGGGTAGAAAAGAAAAACTGTAGTGATGCCATCTATTAAATTGTATTAGGAACTTTGTTTCTCAGTCTTGATTCTCCTCCTATTTACACCGCTTCGTACATCATGGCTTCTCGTTGCCAAACAAAAAGAAACAAAAGGAACTAAAATAATCATTTTTGGTTTGAGAACCGTGTTAACGATAAAAGAAAAATTGTTGGCCTCTTGGTGGCAAGTACGGGGGTGCGAGGAGGTCAGGAAAAAAAAGGAAAGGGAATAGTGACTGAGTCGAGAAAGAAGGTAAAAAAATGAGGGATATCAGGTGTAATGAGAAATGAAAAACAAAAAAAGAGAAGGGGGAGGAAAAGAAAACGACTTATTGGGGCGGTCTGGGGTGATTTCCCAGTCGGGTCGGGCACTGGGTCGATCGGTGGGTGGCTTTTCCACAGTTCCAGCACCTTGGGGGGTGCTTGACGTGGACTACGTCCGACTTTGGTTTGTGGGGTGGGTCAATCTCCAAGGCCATCAGGGCGGGTATCAGGGGGGGTGGGGTGACGGGGGCTGGCGGGGCTGAGCGTCTGGGGGTATTAGGGGTCAGGGGATCGGGTGGGGTCGGGCGCAGGGACATCAGCGAGGGTATTGAGGGTGCGCGGGCTGACGGGGGGCGGGAGGGGAAAGCAGGGGAATTACGGGGTTTGGCTAGTGTTCGGGGTGCAGGGACGGGCGGTTTGGGCTTCGGGGGTGCGGGGGTAAGTGGCTGGGGTTTTGGGGAGTGGGGAAGGGTGGGGGCATGGGATAGAGGGCCAGGGGGGATCGTGAGCCTTAGCTTAGGGATTGCCCCTGTAGAGGCGGAGGGGGGGGGATGTTTGGGGGCTGGGGTTGGCGGGGCCTTATTGCCGGGTCCTTTTGCGCAGCTCATACTGCCGGGTAGGGGCTGCGGGAGGTCGCGCAGTGCTCCCACGGGGGCGGCCTCGGGGTCTTCTCGAGTTGGCTGTTGGTTCCCCGGCGGTTGCTTCTGCGGCGGTTGGGGCTGGCGTCGGCGGCTCGGCAGGGTGGCCGGAACTTGAGGTGGGAGTTCCGGGGCCGGCAGGTCGTATCCGATCGCCTCGCGTCGGGCTTGCAGGGTCCGAATGCCGCCTCGTCCCGGTTTCCAGGCCCTCCCTGGGAGTTCTTCCATCCTGAAAAGAAGGGGGGGCGGGCGTTAGGGTCTGGTTAGCATCGGGGGCTGGGGCTATCGGGGGTGTGGGTGGGCGTAATCCTAGTGGGGGGATACTGTCTATATTCTCTGGGGGGTGATAGGGTTTCAGATCTTTTATGTGGACTTTCGGGCGGGTGTTCTTAGAGGGAATATTTAACTCGTAGACCACGGGGGATAGCTTGTTGGTGATCTCATACGGCCCGCGATATTTTGCTGCGAATTTCGCGGCGAAGTTCTGCGCGCCGGAAGAGAGAACGCGATTTTTCCTGAGTACCAGGTCTCCGATCTGGTATTCCTGGTTAGACCGGCCTCGATTATAGTAACGCGCTTGTCGTCGCGCGGCCAAGGATAAATTCCGGTGCACCCAGTCGTGTATTAAAGGGAGGCGGGTCATTCGGTTTTTCCATACTGCAGGGTCGGTCCGGTTTTCGATGGTCGGGGGAGGGGTTTCGTTGCGTATGCTCTTGGCCGGTCGGGGGTTTCGGCCAAAATTAAGGAATGCGGGGGTCATTTGGGTGGAGGCTTGAACGGCGGTGTTGAGGGCGAAGCATAATTCGGGAAGGTGTATGTCCCAGGTCTGGTGGTCGTCACCTATGTAAGATACCATCATGGTCTTAAGGGTTCGGTTCACGCGTTCGACGGGGTTGGCTTGTGCATGGTAGGGAGGGATGGTAGTCTGACGGATTCCGTATTGGGACAGCTGGGAGGTCATATATCGGTTCACAAATTCTGTACCGTTGTCTGTCAGGAGGTATCGGGGACAGCCCCAACGGTTCAGAATCAATTTCTCGAGGGCAGTCATAATGGTGGGTCCTGTCGCGGTTTTCAGGGGTTGGGCTTCGATGTATTTTGTGAACAAATCTTGGAATACAACGACGTATCGGTTTCGGTTCTTACTCGGGGGGAATGGCCCCATGACGTCGGCAGCCACGACGGTCCATGGGCCCTCGGTTGTTCTTTCTCTCATGATCCCAACAGGTGCGGTCTGCTGCACCTTGTTGAGCTGACAGACCGGGCATCGTCGCACGAACTGAGCGACGTCTTGGAAAATTCCGGGCCAGGCAAAGTCTTGGGTCAATCGGTGGTAGGTCTTATCTATGCCTAGGTGGCCGGCTTGCGGGCTGTCGTGTGCGTCTTGCATGGCTTGTCGACGGGCGTCATGGGGTAGGACTAACTTCCAGGAATCCAGGTCTACCAGGGTAGGGTCTATCACGGGGTGCGGGCGGTGGTGGTATAGGCGGTCATCCTCGAGCTTCCAATCAGGGTATTTAGAGGGGAATTGGCTAACATTTTTCATCTGTTCGAGGTACCAAGGGTCTACCGTTTCACCAATGGTGGCTAGGGCTTCCGGTGTTCCTTCGAACATTCGGGATAGGGCGTCGGGTACTACATTCAGGGCTCCCTTGCGGTGGACGATCTCCATATCGAGGTCTTGCATCATTAATGCCCATCTCGCAAGTCTTCCGGCGGGGTCTTTAATATTCCGCAGCCAGCGCAAGCTGCTGTGGTCGGTGATGACTCGGAAGGAGGTACCCTCCAGGTATGGTCGCAGTTTCTTTGCAGCCCATAGGACTGCCAGACACTCTTTCTCGGTGACGCTATATTTTTTTTCGGCTCGGGATAGGACTCGACTACAGAATACGATGGGGTGTTCTTCGCCTTGGGACTCTTGGGTGAGGACTGCTCCTATTGCTAGGTCGCTGGCATCGGTGTGGACGGTAAAGGGTTTGGTGAAGTCGGGACGGGCTAGTACTGGGGCTTGGGTCAGGGCTATCCGCAGGGCTTCGAATGCCGCGCTCTGTTCCTCTCCCCACTGCCACGGTGCATCCTTTTCTAGGAGTCGCACGAGGGGGACTTTGTGCTTGGAAATATCACCCAGGAATCGAGCGTACCATCCGATCATTCCGAGGAAACGGCGTAATTGTTTAAGGTTTTTGGGAGCGGGGTATTTCAGGATCGGGGCTATCTTGTCGGGGTCTGTCTTCAGTCCGTCTTTGGATATCACGTATCCCAAGTATTTCATCTCCGGACAGAAGAACGAACTCTTCTCTCGGTTAATCTCTAATCCCGCATTTCTGAGCGCGGTTAGCACGAGAGTCAGGTACTCGAAATGCTCATCGATCGTCTCTGTGGCAATGATGACATCGTCTAAATATGCGAATACGTGTGGCTCCCATTCGGGTCGTATTAGTCTGTCCATTAGTCGTTGGAATGTGGCAGGGGCGTTTGTCAGTCCGAAGGGCATGCGGGTAAATTGGAAAAGTCCACGTCCGGGGACGGCGAAGGCGGTTACGGGGCGGCTTTTGGGGTCGAGCGGGACTTGGAAGTAAGCTTGGCTCAGGTCTAACTTCGAGATGTGTCGTGCACGGCGGAGTCCGTCTAATATTCGGTCGAGGTTGGGTAGGGGATAGGCATCTTTGCGCGTGACTTTATTCACGTCGCGGTAGTCGATGCAAAAACGGTGTTTGCCGTTGGGTTTCGGGACGATCACTGGGTTGCTGAGCCAGCCACTATCTGAGGGTTCGATTACCTGTTCGCTGATCATCCTGTCGACTTCAGCTTGGGCAATTCGCAAAAGGAAGGGGGATATGGTTCGAGGGCGTTGGCGAATCGGGGGATGGTTGTTGACGTCAATGGCATGGTGAATAAGGGTCGTGCTACTGAGGGCTCCGGTGGTGGGGGGTTTCACTAGGCGGTCCAACAGGGCTTGTAATTGGGTCTCCGTGTTTTTAGTTACTTCCACCAATCCGGCAAATTCGGGGTACGCGGTGACTATCAGGGGGGCATGGCCGTAGGCGGCGAATTTCTGGGGAATCCCGTTGGGAGTACGCCACGTGTCGTTCAGGTGATCGATTTGTAGTCCCAACAGCTTACAAAAATCTCTCCCTAGAATCGCGTCGTATCCCAAGGGGGCGACGCGCATGTCCAGGGGCCACATTCTTCCTTCTATTTCGAAGAGAAGTCGGATATCTCCCACCACGGGGACGATCGCGTTGTTGGCAACACGCACCCCCCCAGTGGCGGGTCTCATTGTTACACCCAGGGAATTGGCTAGGGTGACTCCCAAATATGAGCGTGTTGCTCCTGAATCAAGGAGGGCTTCTACGGGGCGGCCGGAAAGGTTTAGGGACAGGAAGTGTCGGTCGTCTTCCTCGTAGTCGTGGGGTGAGTCGGGTGGGTTGAGTGGCAGGGACGGTCGGGGGTTTGGGCTATCTAGACTGTCTAACATTTCAAGGGGCTGGGGGTGTGGGATTTCGGGGGAGGCCTTTTTTACTGTCCTCCCCCCGAGAGGTTTCCCTCACGGATTCGGCGACATCTGGGGCACGTGTTCACGTCGTGTCCGGCGAGGCCACAAACCCTGCAAAAGTTACCGCGGGGCTGCAGGCATTGTCTGAAGATGTGGCCTTGTTGTCGATAATTATAGCACCGGACCGTGGCGGACTGGGCTCTGGGGGTTGGGGGAGGGGCTGGGGAGGTGGGGACTGGGACTGGGTTTTCGATTTGGAGGGCCATGAGGGGTTGGGGGGTGGCTCGAGCAGGGGGGACAGGGAAGGCAGGGGTTGGGGCTTGTTGGGAGGTTGAGGGGGTCGCGGGCTGGGTGGTAGGGGTGGCTGGGGGAAGGGTTAGGGTAGGGTCTGATTCTAGGGCAGCCGCTCTCCCCTGGTGGGCTTTACTCTGGGGTACGAAGGCGGCAGATGGAAGGACGGACTGGGCGGCGGTCGGTGGGGGTCGGTAGGTCCGTTTGCGCTCCTGCATGGACTCCACGCGCCGACATCTCAACTGGAAGTCCAGGAAGTCGCTGATGTCGGAGCGGTCGAGGTGGACGGCCAGGTCGGGGTGCAGGTTCTCATAGCAGAGATCGAGCTGGGCTTCCAGGGAGAGGGGAGGGTTGAGGAAACTGAAGTAAGTCCTCATTTTCGTGAGGTATTCCCCGCTTGGTTCGCCGGGGCCTTGGGTTCGGAGCTCCACTTCGCGACGTAGCTTCTCTTGGAGGTCGCTATGGCCGAATCGTGCTCGGAAATGGAACACGAACTCCTCATACGACGTCCAAGCCTCGTGTGATACCCTGTACCACATGAGGGCGTCATGGGTAAAGGATTCGGGGAGCATGCGGAGCAGCTCCTCCTCGGTGTAGGCACGGCTGGCGCAGTACTCATACAGCCGTAGGAGGTACTCCTCTCCGTCGTCGGTACGTCGTCCCGCAAATTTGGGTCCGAATCGACGGAAGTGGTCGATTCCGGCGGTATCTCGGGTTATGAAGCTGGAGGACGGGGGTTGGAACGAGGAGGGGTGTCGGAGGGGGGTGCGGGGGACGGGGGGTCTTACGTGTGTGCTGTGGTGCTGGGGGTTGGTGCGGGGGGGGATGGAAAAGGTATCGTGGAAGCGGGGGGGTGCTTGGGGTGGGGGAGGGGGTTGGGATCGGGGTGGGGATTGTGGTTGGGGTTGAGGGATGTGGACAAGGGGGGCTCGGGCAGGGATTTGGGGTGGGGCTGGTCGTCGGACTACCTGGGGAGTGGTAAATCGGGGGTCGAACGTTACGATGGGGGCTGGGGCGGGAATTAGGGGGGGGTGTTGGGGGATGGGTTCGTCATGTAGTGACATGAGATCTTCGGTTTGGTCAAACGAGATGGGGTCCTGATAGGGCCCCAGGGTTTGGCCTGTGGGTAGGGCTTGCTGGGGAGGGGGGTGTTGGGGCGGTTGGGGCTGGGGAGGGGCTGGGAGAGTAGAGGGCCCCTGGGAGGTGTCCAGGTCTAATCCTGCGAGGCGGGAGCGCAGTGTATCGTTAAATTCGGCGGCACTCTGCAGCGCGGAGGTCAGGGTGAAGGGGGCGGCCATTCCGCGTTCGTCCTCCGTAGGGTCCCAGTCCACGTGGACCTCTGGGAACCGCCGTCGAACTTCGTGCCGCCAATATCGGCTTTCCAAATCCTCGCGCTCTCCCGCGATACTCAGCCCGGCGTGATCACAGAGTCGTATCAGGTCGGCGACGTGAGGGAGGCGAGTCAGGTGGGCCTTCATCTGCTTGAGCTCCCTCGCGAGAGCGGGGGCAAGGGCAGTCGGGGGGGGTGCTATCATGGGGGGCGGGGGGGTAGAGGTGCCGGTGGGGCCAGCGGGTTGGGGACCGGCCGAGGTGACGCTGGTGGTGGTCGCAGTGACCCCCCCGGCGGTCGCGATGGCCCCGGGGGTGGGCACGACGACGTCCCCAGCGGTCGTCACGGGGGCATTTTCCGTGGTTGTTACCGGATCCATTTTCACAGCGGGGTTTAATGGGGGTGTATGCTAGGGGTCTTAAAAAGAATTCAAAGTTCAAAAAGATAATTAAATTCGAGTTTACAAGGCAAAAGAGGGGGGGGGGTTTGACACGAAAAAGTTTTTTTTTTTTTTTTCTTCGGGGCTAGGGGCGAACGGGGGCGGCAGTGGAGAAAAAAAGCGAAAGGGGAGAAAAAGAAGGAAAAGAACTCGCGGGGGGCTAAATCAGGGCGAACGGGGGGGGGTACAGGGCGATATCGGTGATAAAATGAGGTGAAATGGTATCAAGGCACAAAATGAATAATAACAAAATCGGGTACTTACTTGCCAACAAGATTTCGTGAGTGGTGGTAATTTTGCAGGGCGAACGGCGGGAATAGCAAAAAAAAAAAAAGAAATTGTGGCTGGGGCGTACGGGGGGGGGGTTTACGGTGCCGAGGTGAGCACTTGGGCAACTCAGGGGAAAAACTCCACTCGAGGAGGGAAAAGGTCCCTGCCCTCGAGGGTACTATTTTTAGTTTTCCCTGTTATTACAGGGCCCCACGTTGGGCGCCAAATTTTTATGACGGATACTTTCCTCTGTAACTGGGTGGGTCGAGATCTCTTCTCGCAGCGTTGGGACAGGCAGGTATGGGCGGGGGTAAAATAATTGATGACGAGTTGCTTATAAGAAAAAGGTGACTAATGGTATGCTCGTTTAATCTTTAGGAATAAATTTAACAAAACGGAATAACAAAGTAGCGAGGTAAGAAAACAATGATACAATAATAATCTTTCGCTTCAACGCCGGTACGGGCACGTTGAAGCGTCAACCTCAAACACAAAAAAAAGCACAAAAAAAAGAAGAAAAGAAAAAAAGAAAAAAAAAGAAAGGAGTGAGCGAAAATAATACTCTGTCGGTACCAGTCTTTTCGACGCCGGTACTGGTACGTCGAATCCTCACTATGCTAATAATTCGAACAAAAAAAGAAAAGAGAGGAGGGGAGGGGCTAACAATATCGTAAAGGGGGTGTGGATCGGGGGGGGGATTTACACGGGAGGGGTCAATCGCATGGGAAGAGCTTGCCGGTGAAGAAAAACTAATCCGTGGTAAGCCCTCTCGGGTACCTCAGGGTTGCATGGGCGCCAGCTACTTTTACGGTGTAGCACCGAACTAAAAAAAAAGAAAAGCGGAGGAGAGAAAAGAAAAAGAGAAAAGAAAAGAGAAGGGGAAGAAAGAAACAAAGAAAAATTTTGCGAGTAATTTCTTGACTATATCGCGGCACACGGCTAGCGGGGGACGAGGGGGGGGGGGGGGGGGGAAAGGGGGGGGGGTGAGACTTCTCAGGGTCGGGGATACTGTCCTAGCGGCTCTTAATGTTATAACCTCGGCACATAAGCAAAAATCTGCGGAAATTCCCGTGTACGGGTCGCGGGGACGGGGGGGGGAAATATGTTAAACTAATGAAAAACTATCCGGGGTTATCGGTAAAAAATTACCGCCACTCACGCGCACTTATCCGTAGGCAAAATGGCCGACGCACGTGGCAGCCGGTGTTTGGCGGTCGGGGATGGCACCGAGAGACAAGGCGCCAAATCGCAAATAATGAACGAAAAGAAAAGAAAACGATACAATAAGAGAAAACGGTGGCAATGAATATCACGACAATTCACTTAAATCTATTACAAGGGCGGGGGGGGGTTTCGGGATGTGGGCGAGGGTTGAATTCAGTGGGGGGGGGGGGGGTCAAGGGGGAAGAAGAACTTATCGCTACTCACTCATCCAGCACTCTTTCCTCGTTACAAAATTCGACTTTGTAGATCGCCAATTCCAGGGACGGCCTAGTCGTTATAATTTCGGTGTTCGATTTTCCTTGGGCGGCCTGGTCGTTGTACTTTTCCGTAGAGGAGGTCTCCGTGGGCGGTCTGGTCGGTTCGATCTTCCGAAGGGGGTAATCCGTGGACAGCGTGGTCGGTATAATTTCCGGGGTAATCGGTCGAATCGGGTCCTCGGGCGGTCGGGTCGGTATAATTTGCAGCACTAATTCTCCAGAGAGAAGATCTGGTCCAGGGGGATTCAGCCGAGTCGTCGTAAATTCGTAATCTCCGATAATGTTCGCACTCGTTCTCGCTTTCACACACGCTCGCTCTACGCCCTGGCTCGAAGTGACGATGGCCTCGCCGTTTCCGGCTTCTTCCTCGTCGTAAAGGTCTGCCTCGTGCTGGAGCGACAGGTGTCGCGGATTTGATTGGCGTTCCTCGGGACTGGCTGGCGGCGGGCGTCGGGATTGGTCGCGGGCTGTTGCGAATGTTCTTCGCGACGGAAGGCTCGTCGCGACGCTCGGCGCGCGCATCTTCGTGATCGATTGGCTAATCGATCGACTAGCCATTCACGCTGCCGGGAAGTGGCGACCTCGGTGGGCTGGCGTGGAACGTCCTTTTGACAGGACGTGCTGCTGTGACTGGTGTTTTGCCCGTACGACGCACCTCGTCGTTTTATCCCCGGCATTCCGGGCCGGGAGGGTGTCGCCGGGTGTTTCCATGTCGGTGGACGGGTCGGGCAGGGTGCTCCGACTCGACGAAAATTTCCCGGGCTTGGCGGTGACGGAGTTCTCTTCGGGACTGTCGAGGGCGAATTTGCAGGTTAGTCCCAGAAGGTCTGCCAGATTGACTCCACAGTGTTGTTTCGTCCTGACAGGTCTGTCAGGGTAGCTGGCGACGTAGGGCGGTCTTCGAGGAGTCTTCGCTGGTCTGTCGAGGGCTTCGATGAATCTGGAGGTGGGTCTTCGGTGGCTGACGAGGGCTTCGGTGAGTCTGGCGGTGGGTCTTCGGTGGCTGACGCTGGCTGTGGTGAGTGAGTCGAAGGGCTGACGGGGTATCAGGGACTGAGGGTAGGTCGAGGGAGGGTTAACAATATTGCGTGTCGCTTCTATGTCCTAGATCCGTAATCCTAATTACTTATTCTACTTTTTCCCTAGGTGAGTGGCGGGACTCCGAGCCAGGCTAAGCGGGGAAAAGCTGTGACGCACCACGTCACAATATATATATATATATATATATTGTGACGTGGTATATATATATATATATATATAACGTATATATAACGTAACGTATATATATATATATATATATATATATATATATATATATATATATATATATTCTGTATTTAGCAACAAGATGGTAAATGATGCGAATAACACTGAGCAAGGGAGCAAACCGTTGAGCGGTACCGATTGACAACAATAATAATAATAATAATAATAATAATAATGAGCGGTCCAATATGACCACTCTCGATGAAACAAATAGATTATATGAAAATTGCGTGAACGCTCGACTGAGAAAATACCCGCGGGTATGTAACGCCGCGAGGTAACCGCCCAGTGAGAAAATCTGCCAGCGGCGCTGTATCGCAGTGAGGTAGTCGTTAAGAACATGAGACTTTCCGGTCTAACGACACGTGTCGCGGAATCGAGAAAATCAATCGTATTATGTTCCGCGTGAGTGTAATGATATCACAAAACGATGATACATTTAACCATGATAAGTTATACCGAGTTAAGCCGAACTGATGAGCAAAAACCGCGATGAGAAACCGGTTGAAAACGGCGATCTACCCGAGTGCGTGATGACCCGTGTCAGCCATTACGCGTAGATGAGACTATTGAAACCTGTTGCGCACGGCACATAACCCGTGCCACCTCGGATGAGAGCCGATGCGCCTGCGTTGGCGGCGCGCGTCTGCTTCGCCGGACTCGGCCGGGAGGTGCTGCCGAGCAGCGGCTGTTCGAACACCAGTGTTTTTATATCAATGTTCAAATTCTCAAGGAATCTCACTTTAGGCTGGAATTATACGTGTGAAGCATCCTTAATGGTAAATCGAGTCTCTGTCTTTATTGCACACCACTACAATCGATAATTTTGAACTCAAGACCAGCGTGGGTAATATATCAATTCACAATAGCGTCATAATAAAACGGACAATATGAGTTTTATTTCAAATCAGGAGTAAACTCTAACTTTACAATTGAAGTTTAAGAGACATTGTTTTCTGTTTGATGCGTCTCAGCACTTGCATCTCTGATTGCGACAAATTTTGATTTTGCTCGAAAAATATTATTGTCGTTGCTAATCCGTCCAAGGCTTCCTGTGGTGTATCCGAAATATCTTCTGCACAATCATCATTTTCTATCCCTAAGGAAAAAAAAAACCATACTGTTAACTCATCTCACGCCCAGAGCCCGCGATAAGTAAGAACGTTCAATTGGCCAGTTTTCTTATCTCATACAGTTCGAATCAAGACAATATGTGATTTATAAAAATGGAAAAATCTGTGCTCGATCTACCCTCGTCGTTATTCGGCGTCGTCATCATCTCGATTAATTCATCATCTGAGTGAACAGGTTCCACCTCGTTATCCCGCGTTAAAGCCCCAGCTCGGTGTATCCTCTCGACTTATGTCTTCATAACCATCGAAGAGTTCGTCACTTGCACGTTGTTCTGGCGATGACTCCTCTTCGTGATGAGATGGAGACTTTTCCGGGGACCATTTTTTCCAGCATTTAGACTTCGTACTTACGGCTATCGCGTCTCGTGCATCACTCAATCAGTAAATAACGTCGTTAACGTTAATGGATTTTAAAAGACTAGTAACAACAGTCCTCTCTTCCTGGCCATTCAAAATCTATGTCAAAAGTAGCAGTCTGTACCGCGACTTTAAATTCTCCAGAATCCCTTGGCCCATTGGTTGGATCAGTGACGTCACTTTAGGCGGTAAAAATTTCACTATGATTTGTCCGATTGTTTAGTTGTTCAGCGGCTGGATGTGAGGGTGAGTTATCTAAAAGCAAGACAGCTGTCGCAGGCAAACCCTTCCCCTTCATAAACTTAGTGACATGCGGAACAAATTCTTCGGTGAACTAGTTTTGAAAAATCGTTCGGTCCATCCATGCACTCCGCTGATGTGTATTTATATGTATATGTTCGAGAATCAGTGCGGCTACGTACGCTAGCTCGAGCGGCTGCTGCTCGGCAGCACCTCCCGGCAATTCTTTTCGCCACAGCACCGATCCATCACATTCGTTTCTCCACAAACTCTATAGCACACACAGCTTTTCCTTCACATTTTTAATATTTACATGTGTTTTTCACAACATGTCAATTGTACATACTTCGATTATACACATTGCTTTCTACACAAACCATTTGAACACGCTCAGTATACCGCGCGAATCTACCTACGCTACCTACCCCCCTAATCGCTATGACTCGAACGCTTTCGGGCATTACTCGGCCCTTTTCGGCACCGCCGAAACGCTGCTCATCGACCCGAAGATTGATTTTCCTCGCGACGAATAATTTCTCGCTCGCCGGCAAAACAGAGCCCTGCAGAGGTACTCAATTCTCCCTGACGGGAGACTCCTGGTGAATATTCGTTCTTGCACAGCCCGAGACTCCAGGCGGCTGTGCAATCCACTCTCAGGATTTCGATGCCAGTGCGATGAGATCCGCGATGTTTCGACGCGATCTTACTGATGCAGCGAACACTCCCGTCGTTCACGACTCTGACAGCAGGGAGATAGGCCTCTCGAGCACGCCGCCCCGCCCCAGTCTTCTCCGGCGACCTTGATGTCCGACGCTCTTTCCGATAACGGCGCTCCCGTCCCGGCGTACATGTAAAATCGGTTTCAGATAAATTACTAAATATTCTACCATAACAGCTAGGCCCTGCAGTGTCGCCTCGTGTGAGCTTGAGTGAGCCGAAAAACGTAACGCAAAGTTTTGTCGCGCTACAAGGTTAAACATTTCAGTCCAAATGCCAGTCTTCGATGGGCAATGCTCCCAAAAATACTAATTGTTGTAAATGGTCTCCACTCAGGCGATTCCCAGCTTCGTTCAGAATCCTGCCTGCTTTTGAAAATAACCGTTCAGACGGAACGGAGGTTGCAATTATGGCAGAATATTTTTTGGCGAGTTTGCTCAAGGGCGAAACATTAGCTGAACACCAAAATTTAATCGCGGAATCCTCCATTTTTATTGGCGGCTGACTCAGATAGTACCTCAAATCCTCAGGCATTTCGTTTGGATTATGATCAACGACTTCTTTTGATTTGCTCGCATTTACGAGATTCTCGTAATATGACCAAAAATAATTTTTTTGTACTGGAACACTTTCGGAATTTTGCGTTTCATTCGTGAAGTTGTTCAAAACGGTGTTATTCAGAACCCGTGTTATTTTATTTATAGCATGAACACAAGCTCCTTTATCGCAAAAATGAATTCGTTTGAATCTCAGATCCAAAATTGTTGCCGATGCTAGAACCGACACTTGCTCAATACAATCGAATCTTTGTTGGAACTGTTCTAATAACAGTTGATTCATGTGTTCTCCGGTTATAGTTTCAGGTTTTGATGATCGCAAAGTCGTTCGTAAAGTGTTCACAATTGGTATGACTTTGCTACCTGTCAGATACGATTCTCTAGATATTATTTTTGTTGCGTCTGCAAATGGTTTCAGCATTGCCACAAACTCTTTGACGGTTTGTAGCTCCGCTACAGTCAACATCGGTGAAGCCGTAGTGCATTGTAAAAGTATTGAACTAACTCGATACGACAGTTGTATAAACCTCGCGAACATATCGTGCGTAGAGTTCCAACGTGTATCTACAGATTGGATGAGTTTGAGATCCGAATCAGCGCGCAATTTATCTGCGGCAGCTACAGACTTCTTAAAGTAAGTAACAATCGTTTCAACTTTTTTGCATATTGAGCTTACGTCGTCGTCGGATTCTATAATCTTGGAAGGGACCAAATTCAAGGTATGAACAAAGCATGACAAATGTTTGTCGGCACCAAATCCATCTATGAGGGCTTTTTTGTATATTGGCCCCACTGTTAGAAACGTCAACTATTATACTCTCTTTCTGTATTTCCCAACCTTCTACTATCTTTAGAAGCCACTTTGCGAGATATTCAGAAGTGTGTCGCTCATCGAGCTCAGTTACACCGATCGTGACAGATTTGTGTTCCGCATCCAATACAAAATGACCAGTTATGTAGTAGCTTTGTAGTTGAAAGCCGCGTTTTTATCATACTTGATAGCACCTCGTACTTTTCTTCCATTAGCCTCGTTACAGTTTTCCTACTTGGAAGCTTGTACAAGGGGCACAGGCTCTTTGTATAAACTTGAAATCCCTCTTTCTCCACTGTTTGAAATGGCATATTGTCCTTAGCCATCATAAACAAAAGTCTGTTTGTTAGGTCAGCCACTTTCGATCCCCATATCTGAAACGTCATTGTGAATCGATTTTCACATTAGAATTTTACATTATTTTTTCAATGACTGAAAAATAATTCTAAACAAAAATTGGCCAACGATAGATTTCGAAAATGGATGCATAAATATTTTTTCATTCGAATTTTGAATCATAAAGTTAACACTCTACAAACACCCTATAAGTTCCGTCTATGAAAAGACACTCTAGGGTCTTTCGTGTTTGATGGGTTACCTGTGAGTGATACCGAGAGCAGAATAATGCGAAATAATTCTGTAGCCTAAACAGATAAATATTAAATAGTTCCAAAGTGTTTTTACTCAAATATAACACGGGTGTACTAATTTTTTTTGGTCAGAATTTGGGCAGAAACCGTGAAAATTAGAAGTTGCCTGGACTAGTTCCCCAGGGTGCCTGTCGAGAGGTAAGAACAGAGATACGCACTCTAAATTCCTTGAAAAAATCATTGATTATTTTATTAACATATTTTTTCGTAAAGATTTTTAGGCTCTCATAATTTTCTTAATCCGTAGTCCATAGATTGACTTTTTCCTATGAAGTGCAGAAAGCATAATTTTTTTTTAGAAAATGTTCGAAACTTGTAAAAACTAAAGTAATTGAGCAGTAATTAGCTAATTATATATCTAATTACTTTTTTCCATACTTTAATTTTCCTCAATATCCAAAATTTTCTAAAATGAAACCCATGGTTTTTGTACTTTATACAAAAAGGCAGAACATTGGGCTACGGATTTGAAAAATTATAATAAAAAAGATTATCAAAAAATGTATTGGAAAAATAATGGAATATATTGGAATAATGATTTTTTCAACTAATGAATGATGAACGTGCCCATTTCTGGTTGACGATGTCTGGAAATCAATCATTACATTCCTTGGAACGATTTTTAATTGAAGAAGGCCACGTCCAGTCTGGGCTGCTGGTTTAATGTTGGATTTGATGCAATTGTTGATGCGGATTCTACAGAAGTTGCCGATGTAGTTGATAATGCTGGAGATAAACATCGCTCGATCACGTCATCCATATCATCTTCATCTCCAAGAGAAAACTATTGTTGTAGTGATGATCAAGTGTTAGTGAAATGTGATTGAAATTTCGAAAAAAATAACTATCTAACCGTTTGCTTCCTTTTTAAACTCTGCGTAGAATTGTTCTCGGTGGAATAAGCTGCCATTTCCTCTTTGGGGTGTGAGCGTGCAAGATGGAATTTGCGGGAGGCGGGAGTTGTAGTCACGGTTTTACAAGACCGTGGTTATAGCTTATAGCTTCTGCACACTATGCGCGATGAGCGGTAGCCGTTGCGTGGTCTGCGTCGCAACAGCAGTGCTCTTATCGGCTATCACTCATCGCTGATTGCTAACTGCGCGCAGTGTGCAAAGGCCATTGCAGACACTTAGAACTCAGAAACATAGCAAATAAAAAAACTGTTGTATCGAAATTGCGATATTGATGTATTGAGTATCGATACTTCCAAATATCGTTACGCCAAAAACCGATACAAAATGTCGATATTTGGGTCGAAAAGTATCGATATACCAAATATCGATACTGCATCGCGCATCACTACCGTATATATGTTTCCTTAAATCATAAAATTATTTAATTTCCAGGTGTTGCCAGTCCCCGATTAATCGACTTAGGTAAGTATCGTGAGCTATTTCGTGATTCATCCATTTTTTTCTTGCAGCTAACCTGTGCCTTCCTTGGACATGCCGCTAGGAAAGTGTGATAACGAGTCTTGTATACTCATATATGTATGCCTGGTTTCTTTCATATCCTTTTCTTTCAGATACCGAGAGTCCCTCTTCTCTACTCATGCAACGTGATCATCTTGCATCGATGTTTCTAGTGCCAGATCCGTTGCAATGGTCCCGCAATATTTGTAGGTGCTCGAACTTTTAATGATAGCAGTATATATACAGATTATTTTCAAACGTTGCCAATATGTATTAGTACAAATATTCGTGTCAATGAAATAATTTCAAATACAAACCTTTGCAATTATTACTTTCTGCGATACTATGATATTCTTGCTCAGTCATAAAAAGGTCGGCAACAGTTGGAATTTCAATCGTTACATCCAGACTCTCTACTTCCGCCGTGTTCATTTCGACGAGTGTTCTGCTATCGTCCAGGTCGAAAATAATCGCCCCTTCTTGCTGAAGAATGATATCGCGATCATCGATGTCAGCAATAAGCTCGACGGTCTTCGGTGACTCGTTCAAATTGCGGCTTTCCGGATCCGTGACCTGCATGCAGCTTTCGGCGATCAAAATACCGTCCATCTCTGACAACGGCTTCAAATTGAGCGGTCGGCGCAGCTTCATTATTAGCCCGTTAATTACAAAAAAAACCAAATACACTTGTAAATAAAAGTCTTAAAGGAAACATGTTTGACGAACCACTGTATGAAAAACAATCTTAGATCGTAACATTGTAAATATGATCTATTTCTACTCCTGATACTATCGAGTTTCTTCAACTAAAGCCAAAACTAAAACAGGCCTTCATTGTTTGTCTCTCCAATTCAAACCCCCGTACGTTCCAATGTTCAAAAGCCTTTCGTCAACTTCGCCGACAATCGATCCTCGAAGTATAGTAGCTGCTTCTTATTTTCGCATATGTCTACGATCATTACCTCGGTTCTGGATACGTGGCAGGTCGTAGTATTTTTCGAGGCCTGTTCTTTTTTAAGCACGTTAAAATCTACTACATCGGCCGAGAACGGAGATAAATCGCAAGTTCTGAACCCCTTTTTAATGGTCTCCGTGCTATGCTATGTAAAACGCAAAACCGCTGCCTTGCGGAGTAATTCCCGTTGTTCCGTGCTCCAGTCGCAGACGCGGCGCCAAGCATAAAACCCGTACCACTCCTGTGAGGGTCACCACCTGAACAGTAGGAAATACTGGTGGCTCTCGCCTGAGAACCCACTAATGCAAGCGGTAGCCAGGCGGAAGACCCGCCTCGACGAAATGAACCGCCAGTTGCGTTGGGCGCATTACCTACGTAGTTTCAGATACTCATCATAGGCAAAAGTGCCCCACTATAAATATGTGAGGTATTTCATCCGGATTCGAATGGTCAAAAACTCGACCCTCTCCAAAAAAGTTGTAATTTGATCACAATTCAAGATTATTTATAAGTAGTTTTTTCTACATTTTTTTCAGAATTTATGGATTGTACCTTTTTGAGATATCGAAAAATTGAACTTAATAAAAACCCTATATCTTAAAAACTATTAGTCGTACAAAAAAACGTTTGACACATAAAAGTTGCAGTCTCAAATGAAATTTTGAAAACAAAATTTTGTAGATTTTTCTTGAATGCAATAAACGTCTATTTATATAAAAAAAACAGATATTTTTTTCAGCCAAAAAGTCATGCTTCATTTTGCTTAAAAAATTCCACAATATACTCTCAAGTGTGTAGAGTGATCTCATATTTTTGTTTGGATGGTTGAGATGCCCGTTTGATAGCTATGCTCCGTTTAAGATCGATTTATAATCAAAAAAGAGATATTTACCATTTTCCATTGACTTTCATAAAAGTTGTGACGATGTCCGCAATAATGGACAATATCACAATTTGTATAAAATTCAATGGAAAGTGGTAAATATCTCTTTTTTTATTATAAATCGATCTTAATTGATTTATAGCATATCTATCAAATGGGCATCTCAACCATCCAAACAAAAATATGAGATCACTCTATACACTTGAGAGTATATTCTGGATCTTTTAAAGAAAAATCAAACATGACGTATTGGCTGAACAAAAATATGTTTGTTTATTTTTTATAGAAATGGAGGTTTATTGCATTCAAAAAAGTCTACAATATTTTGTTTTCAAAATTTCATTTGAAACTGCAAGTTTATGTGTCAAATGTTTTTTCCGGATTAATAGTTTTTAAGATATAGGGGTTTTTTAAAGAAATTCAATTTTTCGATATCTCAAAAAAAAAAAAAAAACGATCTAAAAATACTGAAAAAAATTACAAAAACCACTTATAAATAATCATGAATTGTGGTGAAATTACAACTTTTTCGGAGAGGGTCGAGTTTTTGACCGTTCGAATCCGGATGGAATACCTCATGTACATAGCCGCTAGTTCATGAGTCTTTACTAGTTTTTAGTTTCCGGCCTTCCGTTTGTTATAGAGGGGTTGTCTCTGGACACGCACTGTTTCCCCTTTGGTCAGTTGCCGCCGAAACGCACGGAGATATAGACTACTATTATGTTTCCAACACACTGTCCGTACTTTTTCTTCCTTCAATTGTACCACCCTTTACAGTTATACAGTTACAGAACATACAGTTACAGAATACAGTCCTGGTTGCAAGACTCATGCTCACATGGGCAAGCGCAATACATTACTCTGATTGTTTGGTCGTTTTGTATGTATTTTTCTCCTATGTAACTTGCGCTTATTATGTCAAGTACAAAGAAATAAACGTTACTTTATAAAAAAAAAAAAAAACAACAAAAAAAATAAGCAGTCCTTCATGACTCAAGTGACGCGAGTACAAAATCCCTTTAACTTTCTTAACCAATTGATTGTAGTGATTCCACTAACCAATAATTTTTTGACACTTCCACATTTTTACATAGTTTTAATTTGTACTTCAACATAGTTTTAATTTGTACTTCTACATAGTTTTGATTTGTACTTCTAAAATACCACGTGACTAAAGGAGAATTTAAATCATTTTTTTTTTTAATGATTTCCTACCACTAGACGCTCATAGTTGTAAGAATGATTGAAATGGTCAATGGAATTGGCATCAGTTACATCGGATTTTCCCATATCTGGCGATCAGAAGCTTGCATCTTTACAATTGATAATCCAAACGGCCTCAACAAAATATCGGATATTTGAAAGCCTTGATTCTCAAGTCAAGTCGCAAAAATCGAGGTCCTAGTGTACCAAAGTATGAAGATTTGAGACCGTGAATTCCGGGAACTGCCACACCTCAAATGAATGGAGTGAAAGTAGTTCAATGATGAGATAAAAAATAAACTAAAAACACTTGAATTTTTGTACATCTATACACACTCGTTGATATCAGTTGATTATCGTGTATTAATAAACTAATATTATTTGAAAAAAGTTGCGTCGCGTAGTAGAACACGTGGCAGTATAATTGAAATGTTAAAATATTTCTAGGAGAATTTGGTAATGTCTCGGAAGAGGCAGAGATTTGCACTGGTTGAACTCTGAGTGTGCGCTGTTCGAAGGTTAGTTGATAACATTTTGCATTTTGAAACGTTTCTTAGGCCCATTCTGAAAAAATTGGATGTATTCATATAATATTGAGGACTAATCTGTGAAAATTTTAACTCGAATAAACGTGATGTAATCGACCAAATTAATTATTTTCATGTACTTTTGCTGATAACTCACCGAAACTCATTTTTTTATTGGAAACAAAAATTGCACTTGAAAGTTCACGTAACGAAGTAACTTTCATGATATATACGTTTTTCAAAAAAACGCATATTTTTTACGATACGACCATGCAAAAAAAACTCGAAAAGAATTTTTCATCCAGAAATATTGAAAAAATGCATGTTCTTGTCTTCGGTACAGCTTAAATTGATGGCTGAATTTCGGGTATATTAAAAGTGCTCGGGTTTTTGACCGTTCGATTTCACATGGAATACCTCATATATAGGAGGCATTCTTTATCAACGGGGCCATTTTTTGGGTCGATCTCGCAGATGTTTTTTAAAATTTGATAGTTTATAGTACTACTTGAGAGAAGCTTCTGTGATTTTTTTAGAATTTTAAAGGGCACCCTTTAGGATTTACTTTTTTTTAAATAGCAGTATATCTCAGAAAAAAGGAACGTAAGAATTCGTAGGAACATAAACTTTTTTATTATTCATCAACTTTCGAATGATGTTAGATTCGTAATTTTCCCGATACGGAAAAGTTCACGTTTCGTGAAAAAAAAACTAAAATATTTTTTTTCTACGAAAAACACACCTTCGAATCTGGTCCCAATTTTACAGGATGTTTGGCATTACATGGGAATTCTGAGAAAAAATGCCAAAGTGGTACCTGCAATTCTTACGCACTCAAAAAAATAAACAAATACAAAATGAAAAAAGAAAACCTCTAAAAAAGAATCTCTATTTAAAAAAAAAGTTTTCCAACGATATGAATCAAATTTTTAATTTGTTTATTTTTTTAGTACGTAAGGATCACAGGTACCACTTTATACATTTTTTGTTAGAATCTTCATACAATCTAAATATCATGTAAAAATGTAACCAGATTCGTAGGTGTGTTTTTAGTAGAAAAAAATTATTTTGACTTTTTTTAACAAAAAATGAACTTTCCTGCATTGGAAAAATTATAACTCTAACATTATTCGAAAGTTGATGTAAAATAAAAATGTTAATGCTCCTACGAATTTTTTGAGGGACCCATATTTTCTGAGATATAGTGATATTTAAAAAAGGCGTTAATCCTGAACGGTGCATTTAAAAAATTTAAACAAAATCACAGAAGCCCCTCTCAAGTAGTACTACAAACTGGCAAAATAAAAAAAAACATCTGAGAGGTCAACCGAAAAAAGTGGCCCAGTTGATAAAGAATGCCTCATAGTTATGTACATTTGAGCAAATTTGATATTACGTTTCTCAAGTTCAGGAGCGCCGCCATCGCAATCCCCATTGGCAAGGTGGCTGGTTCGAGTCCGACCATGAGTGATATAAAAATAGATTTTTCCGTGATTTACATTGTAGAAATCAGTTAATTTAATCCGAAGAACAAATGTAACAGGTTCAGAAGTCCGGCAAACAACGCTAATAAATCAAAAGTATTTTTCTCAGACGGCAATCAGGCACCTTGATTAGGCCGTGATCAGACAGGCTGATCAGAACCTTATAGGCAAATGCGTTACGCTCCTGATCAGGTCCTGATAAGGTACCTTATCAGGACAATTTTTGCTCGGGACTTTATAACTCCAGCTGTCATCATCGTTCTTGCAACCCACTGCCGCTGTTTGTCGCACCGTGTTATATCTTATTCTTTATTAGAAGTGTGGTGGTCTGCCAGGTATGGTCGAGGTGCATGATGTGTAATTGCGGGAGTAATATTCATTATAGATTTATTGTGTGGAAGAAAATGAAGGAGAGCGAATGTCACAATGGTTCAGAACGTTGAGATGAATAAAGGCTGACGGAAGCAGGGCCCTTGCCTATTGCTGCGCGCGAAAATGTATTGGTATGCGCGATAAGACGGCCGCTGCCCGCACGTGGCGAGTACAGCGGTGAGACCGTTGCCGTGAGAAAGCGAATTATGGGACCGTTACAGAAGACCCCAAACGCCTCGTCAGTATCTGCCGAGAGTTTTCCATATGTTACGTAATCCTATACTCGACCACAACATTCCTTTTTCTCACTACCGATTGATCTTCCAAGAATCCGAATTATCCGTCGTTTCCAGTATTTTGGATCGTCCAAATTCTCCACAAATGCCCACTTTGAACACTTTCCCACGGAGAAAGCTATAAGAACTATCCTCTATCCAGACTATTTGGATCATACGTTATGATAAGTCTGCTCGACACTGTTACGCTGCCAGTCTTGTACTTGAAATAACATTCTTGAGCAGTTCGCTAAGATTTCTACGGAGTCTTTCACGTGCTACGGCCGAGTTCTGAAACAGAATCGGCGGCTATCTTCATTTAAATAAATAATAAATCTCTGCCGTGACATCACAAACTGATGATTTTCGTGTATTTCGTGTATTCCTTATTTCGATATCTTATTTATTTATATTATTCTTCCATTTGGTGTGTTTTCAGAGTCGTGAACCTTGTTGGCTCAATCAACCGGTATAAAAGCAGCTAAAAGAAAAGCGGTGAAAGCAAACCAGCAGGAAGATGGCGGCTTTTGTGGCGAAGCAGATGGTTGGCAATAAACTCAATGCCGTTAAAGGTCAGTCCACATATTAAGAATAACCTTAAATATCGGTGATTCTGTTAACCCTTTGCCAAATAAAACAAGTCCACATATATCGCCAGTATTTACTTATGGGACATACGACCAGTGCACCGTCAATAAAACAACTTGACGAGACGTAACTCTTTCTTTTCTTCTCTCATCTGTCTATCATTCTTTTTAACTCTCGACTGCCCTCCGAGCAAAAGACGAGAGTTAGGCGTTTTACTGCAATGACCAACTTAGGCTTCTTTTTGAAGATACCAATGTTCAACGAAACGACAACATATTACACAGTAAAAAATAATTTCGTAAAATCGGAAATGGGAATAATTTCGTAAAATGGGAAATTTCGTAAAAATTATTTTGTTAAATAAATGACAAACTTGTTTGTCACTTATTTGAATATACGAACCTGTCCTTTTATTTCCTGTATTATTGACAATTTTTGTTTGTACTTTTGTTTGTAAAACTAGAAAGTTAACAAATAAAAAATTATGGACGTTTGTGGACAATAATTTGTTGTAAAAAGTACACATTTTTTTTTTACTGCGTAAGGTTGTTGTAGGGTCTACCCATTGGGGGTGAGGTACACGGGGGGGAGTGTCGTATTCTTTGTGAGAGAAATTTACGGGTGGAGGGCAAATTTGTCGAAACCCTCCAATACCGGTCATTGACCACAAAACGCTGTCCCCCGATCGGTTTTTATTTTATTGATAATGGGCACTAGCCGCACGCGGTGTGCGACCTGATCGGCAAAGATGTTAACGAGAGGAGAAGGTTGCGCTCGGCTAGCTGCAGCCTTGGGGGGGATGGTAGAAGGGCGGTCCGGTGAAATCGAGCTGAGCTTCAGACAACATCAAATAATGCAAGATTAGAGTACGAGAGTGACAATATAATCGTTTATTAGATGAAAATCAAACTAAACAAAATCGGTTAAAATTAGATAAAACAAGATCTCTCGCTCTTTCCAAACTATCCAGAACTTACACGCTACCCGGTATATCAGTCCCTAATACGCTCCCGGCGGCTACTCAGTTCACCGTTGGGAGACATGCCTAGTACAAAATGAAATTAAATAGTTCGTTCAAAATAATCAAATGATTTGGCTATAATATTTCTTAGGGCCGTACTAAATTTCCGGCTTAAATTCTATAACGGGAACATACAAATCATACAAAGCAAAAGTTCGGCAGTCACCAACGCACGGACGGCGATGTTCAGCCGATCGCGGCAGCGGTCACGCGGCAAGGTCAGAAAGACCCTGGCTTGTCTCGAAACGCTCGGCAACGCGAGAATCTCAGTGCGTGTAGGAAGCTGGCCAAGCGCCTGCTCTTCCTACCGGTAATGCGAACGTGTACCAGCAAATCAGCACGAAACACGAGTGCGTTTCCCGCAGAGGTCGGGGTGATACGGACACCGGCCGTTTTCGCTTTCCTTTCGCGGTTGTACCCGTCGAACGGCTGCCGCTGTCGATAGAGGTAGCGAAATCTTCTACACGCGAAAAAAGGGCACAGAGGCCCGCACGTCGCACACTCGGGGTGACTCCACGTTACAATGACAACACGACAGATGGAATTCTCCCGGATTTCCCGGCCAACGCCGCTCGCGAGCTTAGTACCGGTAACACGAGCGTCTATTTCCGACGCTTTTCTCGGACGCAACACTAATAACAAATTCGGCGCGATTTCGAACTAACATTAATCGACAAGCGAAATATTCCACGTCTGGGGCAGCGTTCAACGCCTTGACCGAAGATTACACAATGAATGAACAGGCATTGGCTATGGCATTGCTGTCATAGCCAATGCGTTAACCAATGACCAAGTAATTGATCGGCGCGGGTCGCGATGGGCTTACCGGTAAAAGATCGAACAAAATCCCTTACTTAGCGAAGCCGGCGAGTTACTCCCGTGTCTCGAATACTCGGGTCCAAAGAATCCTCGGTCTCAAACGTCCTTCCTCCCCTCGATAGATTTTCTTTAATACTCGCCAGAGCGAGGCCGAAGACGATGCACCGTGTCACGTATACCGTTCCCCATGAGAATAACCGCAACTGTCGCTACGCTCGTCGATCGCGATCGCTCGAACCCTCTCCCCCCCGCCGCTCTAGTTCTCACAGCCTAGCTTCTACTAAGTGCTGCCACGCTGGACCGTTTCGCAATTGCGTCTCTTCGTAGGGCTTGCGGGTAAATATTCGAATCCACAATCGTCTGCTGACGCATGACTGCGAACACGGCGACGAAGAAGTTGTGCGCTGGCAGATGACCGCTGGCCAGATAAACTTTTCGGGCAGTGGACGACGGAAAAAACTTCGCCTGACGACACGGATGAATGATATTCCTCCTTGTAGTGCCCAGAGAAGTTCGATACAGCTTCTCTCTCGGCAGTCCGGCAACCTCGTCTACCGGTACGGTGCAGTCTTGAATTTCGCTCAATCCTCGAGCCTCGCCGCCGACGAGTGGTGCATGAAAAATATTCGCCGAAACGAATCATCTATTTTTGTTAAAAGATATTGAGCCCATGCGGATTTGCCCGCGAAAGGTGAAAAGTGTGCCGTGATGGCGCGTGTCGGCCCTCTCTGGTCTTTGTACCTATCGTTATATGACGTGGAAAAATGCCACGTCACAGCTTATATCGGACGGAATCATTGCTAGCACTCGTCTAATGCGAAATACTTGTAATATTTAAATTGATTATTTCAATAATTTTCTAACAGATATTCATTAAAATATATCTTTATGAATGATCTGTAATTGCATGAGGTGTTTTCTGAATTATTTATCATTTATTTTTAACATATTAACTTATGAACTCAATTTCGCAATGTCGGAAGATAGACGGTAATTTTGAAGTTGATAGCCATGCTGCTGTGTGTTGACAACCTAACCTAACGCTCAACCGTCACGGTATGTAAAGCTTTTGACGATTTCGCATCTTCGCAACAAAGAATACCTCTGCTAATAAACAGATATATCGTTGGAAAGGATAAATTTGCACTTAGGGTGTTGTTAAAAAACGAAGTGCTCAAGTTGAAAGTGGCAAGAAGAGAAAAAAAGAAGCAGGAACGAGCCCACCCATGTAGGGTGAACGAATGTGGCCGATGGTCGAGGCAACCTCGAAGCCAGCGGTGCCACCATCAATAGCGAGCTTGGCCCGATCATCTATCGAGCCTTGGATGATAAGCCCGGCCCGATGGTGGGAGCTTACATTGGCCCGAAGATCATTGATAACGCTCGGCCAATGATTCGTTTTCAATGTAGGCCCTCTATAGATTACTTATTTGGGGCGATAATGGTTATATCGCATACTTTTTTGAATATTGTAAAAATTGAAATCTCCGGATCCCTTTTTTGTGCTTCGCATGTCTATAAGAGATGATATGGTCTATATTTTCTCGTGCGAAAACTCTCAAAGTGATAATACACACAAGGAACGTCAATTTGGTGTCCCTCTCTGATTGTGATGAAACTCACGTATGTTGTAGAGCATCGAAAACTAAAAGACACGTATTTTGTATCGGCGGAAAAACATTTCTAAGGGGTCAAATCGCCCTTCAAAGTTAGAAATGTTGAGGAGTGATCATGCAGTTTCACCCAGAAGGCGTCAATCAAATGCGGCAGCGGAATTTAATGAAACAAAAACCAAAATACTCCTCATTGACGACAATGAAAATTCCACCTGAAGTTGAAGAAAAAAAAATTCCTTTGCAGGGGTGAACCACGCCTGATTGTTCAATTTTCCACCCTACACAAAAAACTACCCAACCAAATTGAACAGAACATGTATCATTTGGAAGGGCAAGTTAAAATAAAGTTGACGTACTTTTGCGCATTCACAGGAAAATGAGTTTACGGGGGTACACTACCCCTTATCTATTAGCACGTATATTTGTGCATACATTCTTGTTTCTCGTTATTCAAATGTCCGAATTGATTCAAAACATTCCTGTTAGCCGAAGTCAACGAGGGGATTACTTCGCATAAAGATTTATTTGTTATTAAGGGGGTTACTTAGAATGGTTCATTCACGAGTTTCGGATTATTTACTGAAAGAATAGCTTGTCCAAATACAGAATACTGGGAATATTGCTGGAGTTGAGTGGTTATATGGCATATATGTATAGCTATTGTTACGTTCCACGTAAATTTTAATAACAAATAATATAACTCTTTAAACGCATATTCTATATTACATTATTTCTGCGCCAGCGTAGGCAGGCTAGGGTCAGGCCTACCATCTCGCTATCTCTCTCACTACTCTATCGCGCTCTGTCTTACCGACCCGCGTCGGTAAGAATTTATGACTTCTTCCTAGTCAGGTTTCGCCCCCGTTTTTCTGTCACTGCTCTGACATAAAATCTTTCACACTTTGCTCTAAAAGGCAGTAACCTCACACAAATATATTTTCTTCGACTAGAGCCTAAAAGTCATCTCCCTCTCTCCCTCTCTCCCTCTCTCCCTCTCTCCCTCTCTCCCTCTCTCCCTCTCTCCCTCTCTCCCTCTCTCCCTCTCTCCCTCTCTCCCTCTCTCCCTCTCTCCCTCTCTCCCTCTCTCCCTCTCTCCCTCTCTCCCTCTCTCCCTCTCTCCCTCTCTCCCTCTCTCCCTCTCTCCCTCTCTCCCTCTCTCCCTCTCTCTTTCGCTCTTTCACCCGAGTTCCCCATGTACTAATTAATGTCAAGCGTAAAATCTGTCACATGTCATTATAATGTCAACGTTACTTTCTTCGCATCTGCTAAAGACTCTACTTGTACTATAAATTACTATTCTCCGAATATCGAATATCGTCTTCTTTGTCACCCGAGGAGCATCGACTCCCTACTCCGATTTAAAGCACTCTTTCTTCCTTCTACACATTTGGAATCTATCTTCTGTTCAGTTTAAAATTGTTAGCCTCTTCTAGCATTGGTAAGCATAGGAGTAGACCTAGTATAAATAGGCCATGGTTTCCCAAATCGAGTCAGTTATCCTACGAACAACGAAGCTGCTGCATCACCGAAATCTACTCCGAGCGAGCAAGGCTTTGCTGCGAAATCTTTGGCCCTGCGAGGCAAAGTCCGACGAACTTAAATGAGCAAGTTGGCTCACTTACACTTAGTCAGTAAAAACTGTAATCGTTTCAACATCGTACTTTATTAAACACTGAATAAGTTTTAAACCAAAAACGTTTAATATCATTATGCATGTATTTCCGGCCTTCTGATAATCTCTCGGAGGCTCAATACCGGTGAACGTCATCCCTTTAAAAACAAATCCACGGCAGTATGGCGACGTCTCCGTCCCTGGGTAAAGGGCTAACGCCTTGACCCAAAAACGAGACCATTCATTTATGGTTTTGCCGAGCGAACTCACAATCCGCCGGTCTGGACGTAACACTATATTTCGGAACAGCGGCAATCAGCTGCGAACATAATCGAGAAATATTACACCCGGTTTCGGCAACGGCGTTTATTCAACTATCGTCCTTTTCACGTCCCGTGTAATTGCTCTCTCCACTCTCCATTTTCTCACATATATTTTTACCGTATTGCGCATCTACACGCACCACAGTATTCAATATAATTTATTATTCCTTTTACAATTCATCAACGTGCACATTACTGTCATCATTTGCAGCAATCATGGTTCGTACACAAATGATATTCTTTATAAAAATGTAGTAAGACAAAGATTTCTTGCACCATGAGCATCTGATGATGGCCACATTATTACAACCTAGTACTTCACAGTGGCTTTTTGGTTATATAATTATTTTTGAATCATGCATATCTGAAAAGATTTATATGTCTTGTAACAGGAACAAGACCTTTTTACAATTATATTCCGTATTTGCGCGCCTCTTTAAGAGGAACGGGCACTCACACAGAAGGATTCGTGGACTCGAGCGTCGAGGAATTATGGGTTGGTGTGTCAAAGATAGTTTATAAGCAAATAATGTTCTTTATTGGCAAATTACAGGTTGAAATGTGCTTTAACCCTTTTTTATTTTTCCTTTAATCGGGTCTCTTTACTCTCGATATTCAAACAATTTATCCAATCAGTGCGTCGGTGATGCAATATGTGCTGTAATTATAAATATATTCAGATCTTAGATCTCGTCTTCATTTTTATTTTATTTATTTATTTAGTTTTTAATTATTCGAAAGAAGTTAGCAGAAACGATTTTATTTCGTGTCGATCGCCCGGCGCAGGCCCGGGCATCTTCTCGATCGTCGCGCAGTACAGCTGGCTGCCTCGCTCGGCGATTCCCACGGTGACGTCACGGCGAGCGATGGTGACAGCTCGTTCACCTAGCGATTTGCAATTGGTGTTAATTCGCGAAATCGAGGGTTTTACCTTACTTCGATGGTCGGTAATCATTCTTAGCCCTGGGTGTGCCTTTTTGTACCCTTGGTGTCGTCATATTGTTTCCTCGGGCACTTGCAGTGTATCGGACCGGTCACTTCGGTCACTTTACCGAGCTGCACTGCGTGTTAACTAATTTGACAATTTCATCGTCTGACACGGTGGAGGTAAGTCCCACGTCTAAGTCTTATTTAACTCTTCACAAGGTTTTCTAAGTCACTTCTCGTCGTTTCTGATGAGTTCTAAGTCTCTTTTGTCACACAATTTATAAGTTAATTTCCACGATAATTTTATAAGTTCCACTTGGTACGAAAATTTATAAGTTCAATTGCAGCACAATTTTCTAAGTCCGAATTCCCACACTTTTTCTAAGTCCAATCGGTCCGACCATTTGTAAGTTCTCCCAGCACAGATTTTTATAAGTTCCCACTGATACAAGATTTTTAAGTCCAAATTGGCACAAATTTTATAAGTCCAAATTGCACAAATTTTATAAGTCTAAACTGGCACAAAATTTATGTCCTTTTTGCACAAACGTCATTTTATTTCACTTTAATCACTTTTTCACTTTTCACTTTTCACTTTTAGTCCTGGAGAGCTGGCCGATGGTAAAGTAGATCGTAGAACTGATGATCGACTGCCGAGATCGCCGTCTTTTATACCCCCATTTTGGACTCCCACTCTGTCGGTTTGGCAGATTTCTGGCGGACTCGCGTCTGCGTGCGATCGGCCTATTTTTAATTTTCTGATTGGTTAATCGAGCGGCTCTCCCTTGCCCTCCAATACCGTGCCGATATTACAGTGATGCCTTTCCGGTATTATCCTCAAAGCTAATAGTGTGAATCATATGCTTGGTCGGTGCCGTGTGCAAAGTTAGTGTCGTCATTTGTGTCCGATAAACGATGTCCATTTTCCCTCGCTTTGCGTGAGTCGTGACCTTGAGCGGCTTTCCTTCTAATTCTGCGGTGCCTCGCCGCTGTACTTCCGAATCCTTGAGGACTCGAGTTTCTGCTCATGTGCTTGGCTCGGCATTGATCGAGCCATCGCTCGATCCGGTCGGATAGCGCTACGTGTGCCATTACAGGCTCGTCCGACGGGCGGTGCTCTGGACTCATTTTTATCTCCCAGGATCTAGAAAGGTGGTGTCGTGGGGGGTCGCGAGGGCATTTTTGGATTTATGAATTGGGGGGGGGGGGGTGGGGGGAGTTACATTCTCCCCCACATTACTGGGGAGACTCGTCTCGAGCCTCCCCAGTCATGTTTTTTTCCGTTTCTGTCTATCTCTAATTCTTTCTTTTGTCCTCTATTTATATTTCGGGGTAAATAATTTTTAAAAACGTGTTTTTTTGTGCATGCTTATTTCATACCTTTTGGTTAATATTCCATGTTTTCTTGTTCTTCTTCGTTGTTTTCTACCTCTTCGTCCTCCTCTGTTGTTGCACTCCTATATCCGTCGTCTCCGGTGTCGTCTTCGTCGTCCCATTCTTCTATCTCGTCGCTGTCCATATCGTCGTTGTCCTCCTCGTGACCTTCTCTTGCGTCGTCCTATACGTCTTCTTGGCGTCGCCATCGTCCGGGGTGCAAACCGCCATCCCTTCCCCACGGGAACCTTCGGGGGTTGGTTCCCCAACGCCCTTGTCTCGTGGTGAGAAACCGGTCTCGGAAGCCTAATCTGGCGTTGCCCGGCGCCTCCAAGGTGACCCAGGCAGCGTCGGTACCGGTCTCGACGTTCACGATTTGGAGGTTCCATATTTGGTCTTCGAGGAACTTCCGTGTGTATGCCCGAGTTTCTGGGCTCCAAACCTCACCTTCTCCGGGTCTTGTGGCATGTAACCCGCACCCCACAGCTTGGAAGGCCACCCTCAGGTATTCCCGTGGTACTAAGTATAACTCTTCTTGGAATGCGTTCAAAAGAAGCCTCCAGTCACTGAGCCACACGGGGATCTCCCCGTCATTGTCCCTGGGACCCGTGATGATTCCTCGGTAGAATCGGCTCGTCTGTTTGAAGTAGATAGGAGTCCCGAGATACACTTCTCCCTACCCGACTCGATGTACCTCCGGATGCTGCGGACTGGTGTTCGCGTATAGATTTACCAAACGGTTTGGCACTGGGGAGGGATCCGCCAAGTGCACATCAAAATGACTTGGACTGCAGACGGCGATGACTGTGACTCCTGGATACCCTCTCTCTAGATCAGTGGTTCTTAACCTTGGGGGTCCACAGGGGGTCTCCCGTGTATTTTGGGGGTCCGTGGACCACGGCCCAGGTGCGGTTTTAGAGCCGGGCTGACGTTGGACCAACTATGACCGCCTGAGTTAGAAAGTCGACCCGACTCTGGTCGCCAACGTAGACCCGACTACCATTTAACCTTGGGATGATAACATCGGCCCTACGTTGTCAAACGACGTTGTTTTTTTTATCGATCTGTCCGATTTTTAAATGTTCTTTTATCATCCTGCAATTAGTTTTTTTCAGTTTTTTCTCTTCACACATTGGAATTAGCAGAATACATTTTTTCGTCGGTAATGGGGGCTCGAGCCCATGACCCCGGGACTACTAGTCGATGTTCTTACGCGCTCGGCTATGCTCACCTTGAAAGTTTTTTTTTTCGAATCTTATATATAAGGGATAAGCTGCATATCTACTGCATCTCCATCTAATATTAACTTACCAATTGCTTTAAATTGTCTAAGTTTTATTAGTTCATTTTTGTATTCACACTTTAATTAATAGCATCGATGAAACTTAGGCTGTCTGCACTACAGTACTGTAAATAAAACTATAATAAAGGGATCTGGCATAATAAAAAAGGATTCAGCAGTCGCGCAAATTAAAAAAAAATCATTGTTTATAAATATTTGGTGTTGGACGTTGGCTGAACGTCGTTAGCAGGTACTGGGCCAAAGTCGTTCGACATTATGAGCGAACGGCCACTTGATATTGGTAAACACGCATCATTATGACGTTACGCCAGCGCCGGCTCAACTCTGGTAAGCAGCGTTTTGCCAATTATTGAGCCCAACGTTAGAGTGGTTGTCAATCGACATTTTAGCCGACGCTGGGCATTCGCCGAGATCTGACCATCGGCCGCCAACCTGGTGCCGACTAAAAGCTGATCGTCGGCCATACTCAGAGCGTCGGCCATACTCAGAGCGTCGGCCATCCGCACCTGGGCGGTGAAGAACCGCTGCTCTAGATTCTAGGCAGAATAGTCTCAGAAGGTTGCCATTTCCGCGGTTCACTTATTTCGTCTATCTCGGTTTCCACTTTCGTTTCTAGGTTTTCGCCTGGGTCCGTCTCCCTTGCTTATCACCGCTATCCTATCGAACCTGTCAAATTTATTTGCTCGATAGGCAGCGAAATTTAATTTTCTGACCTGTTCCCCCTCTCGTCTGCTGCTCATCGGGATCTATTATCAGTTGGTAAGAGACCCGTTAGGCTCAGTTTGCTTGTTCTTATATCGCCTCTGAGATGCCTATATTCATCGTGTACAGATATCTTATTTGTGGAAATTTTGTTGGCCATCCTGATCGCGGTGGGCAGCGCGGTTCCCGGAATCCTTTGTTTTGATTCTCGGAATCGTTTGTTTGGATTCCTAGTACTCGCGCTCGACTCCTTTGCCTCCCATGGTAGCGATCGGTGGGGATGGCTCTCCGTCCGTCACGAGCTCGGACTGGCGCCACGCTCTTCTTTATTGGCCTTGCGGGTCTCGATCCTGGTGGCTGTATGTCGGAGGTCGGTAGTGGCGATTTCTTTTATTTATTAATTTTATCATCCTCTTTCTTTTTCTCCTCTTTCGTTTTCTTTATTATTTATTGGGTTCTGTCACTATTATTATTGTTTTTCGTCGTTCTTTATAATGAACCCCCTTTTTTCGATTGAAATCTCATTGTTGTTTGTTAATTCTTTATCTAGTTCTTTGTTTATTTCTTTTTCTCCTTCCTCCTTCTCCGCATCGTCACATTCCTTCACGTAGGCCTTTCTGTAGTAGCTTTTTAAAAGACTGGAGTAGAACCGTCCGCGTGGTTTCTAGTCCTACGCAGCGCCCGATCCGGTACGGCCCTTCGTATAGCGGCATAAACTTTGCTGCTATTTGTTCGTTTTGGTTCGAGATGTTCAGCGCTTTTACGAGCACGAGGTCGCCATCCTCATAGGTCATCATTCGATGGCATTCGTCGAATTTTTCAGCCCTTCTTCGATCCCTCCGTAAAATTCGGAGCTGTGCTTTCTCGAGCTTTGCTGTATATTCCTCCAGTTCCGGAGCTTTTTCTCTCAAAGCCTGTATCCAATGTTTCCATGGACGGTGATGTTTTATTTTCGTCTGCAATTCCGTCGGGGTGTACTCGGTCATATAATGGTGTGAGTCATTAACCCCAAAAATCACTATAAATCATTCATAAAATTTGACACACATATATTTTATTCCTACTTTGCAAAAAGTAGACAAATATTCAAACCGATTTTCATATGTATTGCCAAGTACACTCAGTGCTTAAGTATTTAAAAAATAATAATAATAATAAATCTAAAAAGAAAAAAATTATTTGAACATTTCTTTTTATTCAAACATTCTTAAAAAATAAAATAAAAAAGTACTTGTAAAAAAGTTAACATAGTCGAAAAACAATACGGCCGGACAAGTACTTTTTTATTTTATTCTTAAAAAATGTTTGAATAAAAAAATGTTCAAATAATTTTTTTCTTTTTAGATTTATTATTATTATTTTTTTAAATACTTAAGAACTGAGTGTACTTGGCAATACATATGAAAATCGGTTTAAATATTTGTCTACTTTTTGCGAAGCAGGAACAACATATATGCACATCAAGTTTTTTTTACCATTTATAGTTTTTTGGGTTGTTTTTATTGATCTCGATAATTTTAATACTATCGAAAAAATATCTACATTTCATCAGACAGGCTATATCTGCTTTTAGGTTTATTCATAGCCAGACAAGTTTTTTTTTAACTTTCAGTTTACAATCTTTATTGTCGGTGTGAATTGGCTTTCGCCAAATTTAACTTAAAAACTGAATGTACTTGGCAATACATGTAAAGAATGGTTTAAAGATTCGTCAACTTTTCGCAAAATAGGAACAATTCATGAAAATCAGGTATGGATTTTTTTGTTCTAATGCATTCGTGTCAAGTTTTCAATCGGTTCATATTTGACGATTTCTCGCATAAAAACATAAATAATATTTAGCAACATTTTTTACCGGCAATATTGTTCATTTGCCTTAATAACAATATTGACCAAGTTTGGGGTCAATCGATTCATATTTGATCATTATTCATTTAAATGATATTTAATAACAATTTTTTACCGGCAATAGATTTTTTTTTCGAAGTAACAATATGCATCAAGTTTGTTGCCAATTGCTTCATATTTAACGATTATTCGTTTAAACAATATTTAATAACAAGTTCTCCTCCAGTAGATTTCACCAAATATTATAACATAACCTCACTGCGGTGTCCGATCGTAGAGAGTGTGCGATGACGTAATAGGGTGTGCGAAACTGAGGTGTGCGATGAACATGACGACTGAACAGTCGTTTTTGTCGCGATGCACAAACGTAAAATCAACGTATAATTTTAATGCCTGACCGAATATAATACATTTCGATCGCATTTGAAAGCTCGAAAGACACATTATGTCTGTGCAGCAATGGCCGCAATCTTAAAACAACATTTATTTTTTTAAAAGCGTTTATAAAAATCGCGATAGCTAAAAAACTCGATCGGTCGAGTAAGAGAGTCTTGGTTGCGTCAATCTGCCCCCTGTCGGTTTTTGAATGTACTTGTCTCGAGACGCTACCGCGTCTCTTGATATAATGATATAATGAATAATGAAATTCCTTTTCAGACCCATAATACCGAGTTCCAATTTCCTTCTAACTCCAGACACTGTTCGCGGATTTTAAAAATTATTTACAGATCAACGGAATTGCAGACGGGTTTGATTTTGCCAAATGAATTACCAATCACTCCGGAAACTATCGTTCGGTTGTTAGCGCCGTACGACATGGGATGGAGTAAAAGAGAAACCGGAAGATCCTATGACAGCCTCAAGACCTACGGAAGTTGGATTGGTTACAAAATGAAAAAAGTATTAGAATACGGTACACAGCATCGGAAATGCCGATTGTGTGGTTGTCACCACACGCAAGATGATGACGAATGTAGGTTGAATTACACAGGCAGTCCCATGTAGGGCGATCGGATGTGGACAATGGTTGGGCGAAGCTTGGTATACCGATATTGCCAACATTAGAATGTGTACTTGGCCCAGTCATTGAGCGAGCCTTCGATGATTAGTACTTGCCAATATTGGCACCCAAAAGTGGCCGCAAGTTGAGCAAGAGGATCGGCCGATAATTGGTTATCAACATCGGCCCTCTATAGGTTATATATATACGGCGAGAGTGATTTTAAAGCAATGCTTTTTTTATATTGTCAGCGTCCATTTTTTATGTTTCGTACGTCTGCAAGAGATTGTATTTCATATATTTTCTCCTGCAAGAACTCTCAAAGCATTCATACTCAGTCAATGTATTGGCAATACATATTGTACATTGGCATGTCAATGCAATTATTACCTACCGAGTACAGAATCCAAAAATAATACGCATACTTTGCGAAAGTTACGTAAGGTGTCATTTCGGATGCTCTTATATTGACGCTCGGATACACTTTCACTCGCCAGAAACAACATGGGTTAGCGCCATTTAGCGCCGAAAGTCGATGATTGATGGTCCAATGTTCGCGTCACGTCGGTAAACCAACGCTTGGCGACTCGATATTTGATCGAACATTGGCCTGAAATTGGTAGACCGATGGTTCGTGAGATCATGTATCAACAGACTAACGGATGGCTAATCGGTATTCGCGTGAACATTGGCCTAAGATTGGACAATCAGTTTTTGGTGAGTTCATACCCGGCTGAACATTAGCTCCAAATCGACAACGAACAATTGGCGAGTCAATACTTGACCAAGCATTGGCCGCCAATTGTCAAATCAACAAATAGTGTGCAAATACTCGGCCGAATATTGGCCTCAAACCGACTAACCAACAATTGGCGAGTCAAACGCGCCCGAGCATTGGCCGCAAATTGTCAAGCCAAACATTGGCGAGCCAATACTTACAAGGAAACATTTCCAAGTGTCCCAACCCGATTTTGATAATTCTTATATATGTTGTAGACCTCGAAAATCTAAGAGACATGACGTTTTTTTATCAGCACAGGTGACCATTTAGGGGGCGAAACAGGCCCCCAAAGTTTGGCGAAAAATCGTTTGAAATTTTGATTTCCATATAAGCACTCGACGGATTTCAATGAAACTTGGCACGAATATATTTCATGTCAGCGCGATCCAAAAACAATTGTTTGACAAGGGTGTACCGCCAAAAAGGGGGGTAAACTACTCTTAAGATTTTTTTTTTGTAAACGAACAGTCCGGTCGAAATAAAAATAAGGTGACATTCATGCTTACATAAAAAAAAAATTTACATGTTTTTGCTTTGCTAACAAGAATATGGGGGAAGCCTATATCGATGCACCCACAGCCGTATTGGAAATGTCGCTTTGAGAAAACACCGCGACATATCTTGATTCGGTTACGAGGTATGCGGAAACTCGTGCTACGAAGATTGAGAGTCGTGAATTTAAAAGCAGATAAAATGTTCTTAAACAGCATCGAGCCTTGGTGCGAACGAGAAAAGAGAATATGAAAAGAATTACGCACGAAACCGGTATGAGTCGGCAAAATTCTTGATCACTGTCGACTTCAAACAACGATGAGTGCAACGATCCACCACTACCGGATGCTGCACATTCAACAATCGATGATTCGTCAATTTTCGAGATTGTATTCTTCGATTTGGGGACAGCTGGCTTATCAAAGATAGACGAAATGTTGCAGATCGGAGCACTGTACAAAATGAATCTGTTCTCGTATATGTACTTTCCAGACAGCCTATTCCTTTCGCGGTATCAACCGTCAACGGTCTTGTTACCTTTTGATCGTTTAGCGTTCCTTTGATAATTATTTACTGTTTAACTAAAGATCATACACCTAGCGCGGCCGGGGTCAGTGGCAGCTAGGGGGCCAATTTTTTAATAATTTCGATCAATATTCAAGTTGGGCGCCAGTCGTCCACAGACGACAATTCTTAGAGTCATGAGAGGCTCAGGACGGGTATATGGGATGACCCAGAATAACTTTAAATGCGATCGGAGTTTCCAGGAATTATAAGTTTAATTAGCAGACTGAATTTGGTTGGTACTCACAGAAATCTCAATGATCGACACAGTACAAACGATCTGACCCTCGGACACAACGGTAAAACCCTTTTACGATCGAATTGCCTTTTGCGCACGCTGTCGGCCGGTGTTGACGTCGCGAGGCCCGAGGATCGAATTACCAAAATCGTCGTTACATTTTACTAGGCTTCGTTCGATCGAGAGTTCTCGCGTGCCCGGTTGCCAAATTTCGATGGCACGTTGCCGGCTCGAATTAACGAGTCTAACGACTGTCGATCGAACTTACCTCGCGTGTAAACATATGTATTTGTCCAGTTCGCTCGAAGTTTTGTGCGCGTGACGCTGCAGCGATTCTTTTGATTTTCTTTCACATTCTCCCCCTTCGGACTACAACGTCACTCGCAGGTGATCGTGTCGATCACTGAAACAATCTAGCGAAATTTTTAGGAACAACTAACGGTTATGCAATACAAACAGAATACTAATAATACCAAACAAATTCGTCCGCTCTATTCATCGTGCTAATTTAAATTTGAGACCTCAAATTAAACCCTCACGTTCCTGGAAACTCGGAATAACGACTATATCGCATCTTCCAATTAACATTATGTTTTATTTCAGCCTCTGTGAGCTTAGAAGTACAGGTACGATATC
Source organism: Amblyjoppa proteus (assembly GCA_963922035.1). Classification (NCBI taxonomy): domain Eukaryota; kingdom Metazoa; phylum Arthropoda; class Insecta; order Hymenoptera; family Ichneumonidae; genus Amblyjoppa; species Amblyjoppa proteus. The sequence goes on from OY998232.1 coordinate 24,195,320, forward strand.
CATAAACTTATAACTACGTGTTGAACGTTATTCAGTGCGGCCAGGCAAAACAAACAAAACTAAAATAAAATGTCTTTTGACATGAGATCAACTGGATATAAAAATAAGAAATACGCCGTTTACGTTGGTTTTGATCAGGCTATCCAGTGTAACAAAACGAAAAATGTATTTGGCAGAGTATATACTGAATACGCTTGCGGTTACAATCGAGTTAATTTTTATATTTCGTAGGGACGATTATGGTGAATTCTTCTCCATCTCGAAGTTCTGGGCGTTCTTTCATCACTTCATCGAGAGCCTTGTTTGCGAACGGTGTGAGGGGAGCTCGGACTGCAGTTTGCCGTTTTTCTTAAGCGAGCGTCTGAATTGAACGATCGGAATTATTTGGTGATTTCGGGCTAATCATCAGAGCATTCTCCCTGATCAAGTACCGCCGTACCCGGTTGGCATAATCTTGCGAATCGTTGAACTTGGCTTTAACTTTTCTTCGTAGTACCCCTTCGTCTTCCCCGATCAGATAGAGATGATCGTTTGGAACCATCCACGAGGGCCAGTTGACATAGTTAAGTCGTAGCCAGTCTACCAATCCCTTCCAGCGAATATTGCATTCCGGACATTCAGGGCAGTAGAGGTTGTTGTCTACCGAACATCCAGTGCAACGACCGAGTGCCATTTCATGTTCGATTCCGTGTGGGAACATGCAGTCAGCCGTATCGAAGCCATCAGCGCCGCATATTCGGCAGAATCCTGGACGGTACGGAAGGTTGCAGCCTCGATATTGATGATCCTTTGATTTGCAGTTCACACAGCCAGATCCAAATTGCTTTTGAGAGGACGTGACATATGTTTGAGTGCCCCGATCTACTTTACCGGCCTCAAGCTTCTTGACTAGAGCGACCGCTCTTTTTTGAACCAGATCCTTTAGTAACTTTTCGCTGAAGACTTGTCCATCGGCGAAATACAGAACGTCTTGATTCGTTCCTGGTGATTTGACCAGCGCCGGTATTTTGAGCTCCCTCAAAATCGCATCGAAGGACGGAGCAGTTTCGATCGGAAGTGGCCGTACAGTGACCGATGGAGCGATTTCCGATTTCGAACAGTGACGTGGTTGTTCAGGATGTGTGCCCGTCGTGATGCGACGTCGCCGTAGGTTTTCTTGGTAAATTTGCTCGGCCGTGATTCTGGTTGGTCGAGTCAGCTTCAACTCTGGGGGTGGCAGGGATTGCAACTCCCTTATGAGTTGTAGGGCTTCCTCGGACGGCTTCGGCAAAACATCCTCCAGTTTGATGATCGACGCTGCGCCAAGTTCTTCCTCTGATTGGCTAGAACGGTCGGGATCTTCGAGCGTTTGATTCTGAGAGGGCTCATAATCGTCCTCCGATGCCTAGGAGTCGTTTTCAGCAGATGTTGCTTCGATCATAATCGATCGAATCTCCTCCTCCGTCTTGGCCATGAGCTCCTGGAGTCTCTTGAGACGTTCACCGGTCCCTGGATCGCTGGATGCGATCGAAGACGTGCTTCCCACGTTGCTCATTTTGGCCGTAGGGTTTCCGTGAATTCTCTGTAGAGTTCGATCAATCTGTACAGAATTCAGTTATCGTTACGTAAGCTACGTTGTGGGATTTTAAGATCTGTTACATAGTATTTTCCCACATTTTTACCGGATTTGTCTGTTAATGAAACTATCAATGGATTAATAATTTTTCGGACAAAGACTGGACCTACGTATCGATGGGCTAACTTTGACGAATAGCCTTCAGCTTTATTACTTAGTTTTTTGTTGGGGTAATAGACTTCAGTTCCGACTTTAATTTTGACCGTTTTATCCTTTTCGTGTTCGTCTTTATTTAGATACCGGTTGCTGTATTTCTTCAAGTTTTGTTCAATTTTATGACGGAACTCGTCGATTCTACTCATTCTTTTTGTCCAATTATTAATTGATTCTATTTCAGCAGGTTGCTCGATAGCCCCGCTACCCCGCTCGTGTTTAACTTTCGCTTTTCTACCGTGATTTAAGAAGAAGGGTGAGACTACTTCCTGTGTGAGAAACGGTATTATACGCGAATTGAAATTTTGGTAAATTCTCGTCCCATTCACGATGATTTTTGTCTAAAAACGCGGCGATCATGGGTTTGACCGTTGCGGATGCCCTAATGGTGTCGTTATATGTTCAACTCCTCTGGCGACTAGGAATGTCTTGACTTCACTGTTTATAAATTCCTTGCCGTTGTCCGATATAATTGACTTAGGTGTACCCCATCGATCGAATAGGGTATCTAAGATTCTAACGACGACCCTACCGGTTCAATTTCGTACAGGGAATAATTCGATATATTTCGTGTACAGGTCTTGTATTACGATGACATTCGAATTGCCCTTTTTTGTTCGTGTTTGAGTGACTACTGTGTCTATCGATCGTATTTTACTTTGATACACGTTTCACATTTGTCAACGTAAGACTTGACATTCTACGTCATACCTGGCCAATAATAATTTTGGCGGATTCGATCATGCGTTTTATCCCTACCTAAGTGACCTGCCTGAGGCGTGTCGTGATTTTCACGGATGATATCGAGAACTTCGCTTGGTTGAATTACCTTCTTCCAAGGATGTTCGTCGTCGATTAATGCCTTTTCATAATCTGGCCGGTAGTAGAATAAACGACCGTCTTCGATTTTCCACTCTGTGAATTTTTCCGGTTTTTCGCGGACGCATTTTATCTTAGTATCGTACCAATTCTGATCGCAGATTGTTGCTAATTGGATTTGACCTCTGTTCAATTCACAATCGCAGTGCGACTCGACTTATTTAGCAAGTCAACCGGGGTCGTAAATCCCGATACCGAACGCGTATGATTCGACACTGTTATATCGTGATTGGCGAACTCCCGCACCTCAAATTAATGTGGTGAAGGTGGTTGGTGAAAATAGTTGGAGATAAACTAAAATAGTTCAATTTATTCACAACTGTTTACATTGGTTATGTTGAAAATAATGATTATTAATTTAAGTTAGTTCCGCGTAGTAATGACGACGGTTTAACAATAAGTGTATCTCATGGAGATATTTTGAGCAATTATTCGCGAGAGGTAAGAGGTTCGAGCTGGTCGAACTCTTGATGTTCCTCCGCGAGGTTTTGACGATTACTGATGAGAAAAGATTTTTAAGTTACATTGGTGGTTGGTGACGAGTATTTCCTTCAGAGAAAACGGGGGATGCGATCCCACTCTTTTGGAACAGAAAACTAATTTCATTGGTACAAGTAAAAATAAGAAGTGGGCGGACTTTTGGTCGTCACCAATCACAAATGAGAAGTGTGAGATGGAAAATACTGGACAACCCTATCAAGCATTTGGCTTGACCAGCGGGCAATTCCAGTGACGCACTCTTTACCGTACTAAAACGTTTCCGCGCTCGGCTCGAGTGCCAAGCGGACGCCTGGTAATCCTTTTATTAGGGATACATTGTGTGCCGGGATGCGGGTACTTAAAGGTAGTCACGTACATAGTTTAAGACGCTACTATTGTCTAAAAATATAGAAGCTTAAAAATAGCAATTTGTATCTGCGAGCCAAATGTTGAATTGCCCTGCACGTGGGCCATCGAGCGAGCGAGTCGTCGAGCAAACCCGTGGATGGACTTATCGACCCTTTTTTATGGGCTTCAGGTAAGAGTGCGGTACTCTTGCCTGCCGTGCCTTGAGAGATGGAGTATATGTTTTATTGTACATGAATAACAAGTTAACTAAATTCTACGCTTTAAACCAAAAATTAATTAAATGTTTGTTTGTTCCGAACGCGACGGAACAACCTCTGATCGTTTCCTCTATTATTTCTTCCCAACCGAGGGGATCTACGTCTTTATCGAACATACGAGACAAGGCATCGGGGGCTTCGTTCGTCGTACCCCGTCTGTGCTCGACTGTAATGTCGTGCTGATACAAGTAAATTGCCCATCGCGCAAGTCGCCCTACGGGATTTTTTAACCTGTGTAACCATTGTAATGCTTGGTGGTCGGTTACTACCTTGAACAGCATGCCCTCTAGATAACATCGTAAAATTTTAACTGACCATACAACGGCAAGGCATTCTTTTTCGGTCGTAGTATAATGCAACTCAGCACCTCGCAATGGTCGACTGAGTACTTCGATCAGATTTTCTTTTTGTATTTCCGAGTCCCACTGAACTAATATCGCGCCTAGTCCGAAATCACTCGCGTCCGTGTACAATATGAAGGGTTGACCGGGGATAGGGACATATAAGCGTGGCGCTTCAGCCAATGCTGCTTTGACCGCTTCGAATGATCGTTGTTCTACTTCGGTCCACTGCCAGGGTACCTTCGGACTTGTTAACTTATTGAGAGAACCCTGTATTCGCGCAACCGATTTCAAGTGGCGATGATACCAATTTACGAGCCCATTGAACTGTCGTAACTGCGTTCTATCTTTAGGAACGGGGAATTCGAGGATCGGTTTTATTATTTCAAGGTTCGGTTTCATTCCATGTTCATCGATAATGTTGCCTAGGAATTTAACTTCCTTACACGCGAAGCTACTCTTTTCGCGGTATATTATTAGTGTAGCCTCCCGGAGGACTTCGAAAACGAGAGACAAAATCGCAATATGTTCTTCTATATCCTGACTCACTACGATCCAATCATCAAGATAGGTAAACACTTGATCAATCCACTTATTCGGGTGTTTCCGTTCGGCAATTAGTTTTTTGAGTCTACGTTTTAACGCGTCCATTAATCGTTGGAAAGTTGATGGCGCTCCCGTGAGGCCATATGGCATACGAAGCCACTCTAACAGTCCTTTACCCTCTACCACAAACGCGGTGTATTGACGACTATCCTTCGCCATCGGGATCTGATGAAACGCTTCACTCATGTCGAGTGTCGATATCAACGTCGCTTGGTGAAGCTGGGATAAAATCGATCGCATGTTTGGTAAAGGGTACGCGGGTTTCTTTGTTTGTCGATTCAACGGTTGATAATTGATACAAAAGCGAAGACCGCCATTAGCCTTGGGTGCAACAACAGACGAGCAAGCCCATTGGCTATTACTCCATGTAACGTAGCCCTTATTTAACAATCGATCTATTTCTTCGTCGATGTATTTTCGTACGATTTCACTTCGACGATAGGGTTTCTGTTTATATGGTGTTGGGTCATTTAACTCGATTTCGTGTTCGATTAGTTCGGTGACACCGGTAGATTCTTGATCGAATTTCGCGAATTCAGCATCTAGGAATTTTTGAAAATCTCGCGATTGGTCGTCCGTGAGTGCTCTAAGCGCGGTTTGTCCTGCGAGACGATACGTCAGCGGATATGTGTGCCTACTTCCCGGTAACGTCCATGTTCGCGTTGCCGGATCAACGAGTACTTTGAATTTAAGGTATAAGTCCATTCCTAGAATGACGTCGTTCGACAATCCTGGTAATATACTGAACCATTGGTTACCATATACGTCACCAATATCGATGGTAAAAACCGTGCCCCCGATCGTATATACAACAGATTTGTCTCCAAGCCGTACGCCCATTACCGACGAAGAATCTGGTTGTAGTTTCCGCAACTGAAATAGTTTGACCCGGCCGTACGTAATTTCGCTAAGGAAAGTTCGTTCGCTACCACTATCGAGTATTCCGCGTATCACTTCGTCCGTGATTCTAATTTCGATGGGTATCTTTCCAGTTTCGACCGGTTCATCCATTCCGTCAGGGTTAACGCAAATTCGCCGGCTTCCTTGACGAGTATCGCGCGCAATTGAATTTTCTCGCGTAATTTGCGCGTCACGACGTTCGCTAGGGTCATTATCTACGACCGACAGACTTCAGGGATTTGTTACTTTTTCAATCGATTGCGCCTGAACTAGTTTATCGGCTTCATCGTCCGTAATGTCTGATTCATCAGTGTAATCGTTCACGAATTTTAATTCAACCGCTTGTTCATCGCAATCCGTGTTTGTGTTTAACGCGATTTCTCAAGGTCTTTAACTTCGTCTATTCTGTCATGTCGCATGTCTTTCTTCGCCTCGTCTTGCCCTTTTTCTTCAGTAACCGGAGGTAGGATTACTGAGGGCCTTGCCCGTTTCCCTTACGGTTAGAACAGTCAGTGTTTGTGTGACCTAGTGTTTGACACAAGCAACATACGAGCTGTGGCTCTTGATTGCAGTAACGTACGCTATGACCATGTTGTCCACAATTCAAGCAAAAGAATTTACTACGATCTATCGGTGGTTTCCCGGACTCAGTTTTCGTTACGTTTTTATTTGTCGCACTCGAGTCACCCGATTTCTCAAAGCGTTTAAGATTTTTTTCGAGCCTTTGTTTCGCTAACGACTTCGAGTTGTCGACCTTCGCGTTGCTGTTTTGTTTTGGTTGAATCGCCTGTAACGTAGTCGGTTGCTCGTCGTTACTGTCAGGCGCGTTCGCCCCCTCCATTTCGTTATCGTCGTACGCGTGTTCCGATAATTCCTGTGCGTGATTTGAATCGATGTTATTTAACCGTGTACAATTCTTGTGCGATACACTCGCTCGACGATAGAGATAATTTCTTTCGTTCACGTAATGAAGGAATTCGGTATATTTACGGAGAGGTAGATTTAGAATTTCGAACGTGAGATGCGGGTTGAATTTCGTCAAGATTTGCTTCAAGTGTTCCCGAAATTCCGGTGGATATTGCATCCGTTCAAAGATAATACGCGCGCGACACGCGAACTCTGCTAAACTTTCGTTCCGTTCAAGATTTAGATCGCGTACTTCGAGAAGAAGATCGGCGTTGTCTTTCTTTACACCCCACTCGTAACGGAATGTGCGAACGAAATCTTTCCACGTGCGCCACGATCTTTTGTTTACGAGGTACCATGACCGATAAGAGCCCTCAAAAATTTGCGATAAACAAGGAACAAAGATGTCTTTATGAATCCCGCTCAAGCTTAAATGGTCCTTTAGTATCAGTAAAAATGATGTGGGATCCTTTTCTGTTTTAAGGAAAGCAATTTTCCAAGTATTTACAATTTTTTCTATCTGAATTGCGTTCGTATTCCTCCTTTGTTCGTATGTTAGTGGACCGTTGTTTCTCCTATCACGCGGTTCGCTTCAGCCGTACGTGCTCGTGCCTACTCGTGCTCTGGCTGCGGTAGTCTGGAGCCTGCCGGGACTCTCGCTGTCGCTCGTATCGCTGCTTCGCCATGAGAGCGTCCCCCTCGTCCGAATACCCGAGTCTACGGTAGAGCCTCGAAGATTTCTCGAATCGAACGAACATATCGACGCTCGGCTTACGCTCGGTCGTGACTCAAAATTCTCTTGATTGTGATCATTCGATCGTGTGTTCATGTTTCTCGATATATCAGTACACTGGGAAATATTATTCGCGCGTTGGACTACCCGATAATATTCTCGTTCGGTCACAAGAACTTCTTCCTCCTCTATTCGACCATCTGGCTGTGGACGCGCAATTTTTAATCTGAACAGGCGCCAAGTCGATTCGTTGTTTGTCGCACCGGTATGCTGTGGCGTTTCGTTCGTCCTGCTACTACACAGTACATTTCTTGCAAGAGGCGGATTCTGACCTTCGTGTTGGAAGTGAACGTGTCGCAGTTCCCTCACAACCGACCCTCAGTTATCATTATTGGTAGCTTCAGCGTTCGCGCTTCCCCGTCCTGACGCGGTGTTATTGTTTACAGTACGTCGATAAGCTTGGAAGGGGCTTCGGTGTCTCGAGCTCTGGCTATGAATTCGTCGTGTACTCGTTCCTTCGTCTAAACGTCCATCCGACTAATCGTCGGCTGCGTAATCGATAGTAACGCGAGCTAATTGCGTTTGAGTTTGTGCGACCCCCCGTTCGGACGTTTGCTCGGTCCGATCAGTTTGATCTTCCACGACATTTTCTACCTGAGAACCGATAATGCTATTCAGAATGCGACTCTGTTTTACCGACAGTTCCTTAAATTGTTCGAGCAGCTCTTTCATCGTGTTTTCGAGCATATCCACGCAAGGATCTGTATGTCTTGCACCTATTGCGGTTATAGGGCTTGGCGTTAGTCGACCCCTTCCCCTTCCTTTTGGTGGGAGCGAAGTTTGGTCGAGGCTCTGTCTCGCGTCACGGTAGTATTTCCCGCGTTCGTTTGTGTTGGCTCCAAATTATTCGCACCCACAGCCCACCGTATCAGGATGATTGCCTTCGGTACGACTAGACGATGATTCGCCCACGTTCGATATCGGGATCGCGCTCGGGGCCGGATTGTCTCCCATGACTCTTCGCAATTGATTTTTATTCGCACGTCTAGTCGGTGGCGAAAAGAACATCGCGGTCATTATGAATCATGGGATTAACGCGGTCATGCCCTTCTTGTTAAATCCGGTAATTTTAATTTTATCGAAATACGATCAATAATTATTTCAACAATTCTGAATTTAATAATTTACTTGGTTTAATACTACGTTGACAAGAATTTCGCGACAACGGCAACGGGATGCACGTCTTTCGCTTCAAACATTTACACGGCGGGTGTAACGGGAAACCGATTACCCCACGGTACGAATCGATGATTCATCCACAGTGGTAGCAGTAGCAATATACACACCACCAGTTGCATCGAAATTTCACAATGACATAAGTAGCAAAATCCACCCCATCAATTGCTACATATAGAAATCCGTAACTGTAGTAGTAACAAGATACACACCATCAGTTAACAATTTCGCGATGGTGTACGTAGCAGGCTACAATCCATCCGATCGCATCAAAACAATTTTCGTACAACGACCATAGCACGGTACAGTTTGACCGTTACCTCAGTATTTCATAATGGTGGGCGTATCGAGGAACCACCCGACCATTACATCAAAATTTTATATTCTAAAATAAATAATTTATTTGACCTAAATTACGCATCGGCCGTAGCAAGATACCGATCGACACATAACTCGATCGACTTAATTTTCGACAGACAAATCGGTTTACAAAATTTCAACATATGTCGAATAAACATTAATTAATTTAACAGTATAGTACATAAACGCGATAGTAGACACAAACATTGTCCTTTGGAAACTAAATTCAAGTGCTGTTTATATTTGATCTCGTCGCTCATGATAGCGAAGCCTTTTACAAATTCTTCCATACATATTTCAACAACTTAGGCTTGGCAATAAGACAATTTTAATGATTTTAGCGACAAAATTTTCCCACGGCCCCACGTTGGGCGCCAATGTTACCTTTTGATCGTTTAGCGTTCCTTTGATAATTATTTACTGTTTAACTAAAGATCATATACCTAGCGCGGCCGGGGTCAGTGGCTGCTAGGGGGCTAATTTTTTAATAATTTCGATCAGTATTCAAGTTGGGCGCCAGTCGTCCACAGACGACAATTCTTAAAGAGTCATGAGAGGCTTAGGACGGGTATATGGGATGACCCAGAATAACTTTAAATGCGATCGGAGTTTCCAGGAATTATAAGTGTAATTAGCAGACTGAATTTGGTTGGTACTTACAGAAATCTCAATGATCGACACAGAACAAACGATCCGACCCTCGGACACAACGGTAAAACCCTTTTACGATCGAATTGCCTTTCCACACGCTGTCGGCCGGTGTTGACGTCGCGAGGCCCGAGGATCGAATTACCAAAATCGTCGTTACATTTTACTAGGCTTCGTTCGATCGAGAGTTCTCGCGTGCCCGGTTGCTAAATTTCGATGGCACGTTGCCGGCTCGAATTAACGAGTCTAACGACTGTCGATCGAACTTACCTCGCGTGTAAACATATGTATTTTTCCAGTTCGCTCGAAGTTTCGTGCACGTGACGCTGCAGCGATTCTTTTGATTTTCTGTCACAGTCTCATGAAAGTAAATAAGGAACTCTTTGTGAACGGCGTGAGAATTACTACATCGCATCCGCTTCAAGTCGTTGGAGATGTTTCTACAGTTTTTAACGAAGAGAAATAAACCGTGTGTACTGGCCGCGCATAATGGTTCGTTCGACAGTGTTCGTCTCGTCAACGCAATCAATCAAACCTCGATTATTGAAGAATTTAAAGGCGTCATTGCGGGTTTTTGGAGACACTACTTATCGTTCGGCAGCTGCTCAACCGAAGGGATCGTTGCAAGCAGATCGATTTGGCAACAGAATTTCTTAACATTTGTTCTGACGGATCACATAACGCATTGTGAGATGTTGAGGTTCTTCAAATGTTTACGCATTGCTTGAAGATCACGAATGAGCTTCTCGTTGAAAAAATTAGCAGGTTTGAATCGACGATTGCGAAAGAAAACGCATCCAACCAAATGCGGGAAATTATTCAAACTTTAAAAAGTATAAATAAAAATATCTATCAGTTCCCATTGAACTTTATAAAAATGGTAACACTATCGACAATATAGGAAGTTAAAAGATCAATTAAAAAAGGGATGGGGGATTTTTCATTAAAAAAAGGGATTTTTAAAGTGAAAAATCGATCTTAAACTTAGCATAGCTATCAAACGGACATCTGGCCCATCCAAACAAAAATATGAGATCACTTTACGTACATGAGAGTATATTCCGGAATTTTTTAAGAAAAATCAAACGTGACGTATTGGGTGAAAAAAATATTTTCGTCTATTTTTCATACACATGGACGTTTATTGCATTCAAAAAATTCTTCAAAATTTTGTTTTTAAAGGTTCATTGAAAACTGCAACGTCTATGTTTTAAACATTTTTTTGTATGACTAATAGTTTTTAAGATATAGAGTTTTTTAAAAATTTCGATATCTCAAAAAATACAATCCAAAAATTCTGAAAAAAATTACAAAAGCCCCTTGTCAATAATCTTGAATTGTGGTGAAATTGAACCTTTTTGGGAGTGGGTCGGATTTTTGACCTTCGATTTCACATGGAATACCCCATATATCTTTGTTTTGTATCACTAAGGTAGGTACGTGTAAAGTAAGTATGCCGATAAAGTAAAGAGCCTATGGGTCGACCGCAACATCGTCGTCTCTCGTTCGCCCGGTCTCGCATGTGCGAGATTTTCAATCAGTAACCATTTTCTTTGATTAATAATTGATTAGAGGTGCTGTACTTCATGTAGAAGATGCCGAATAAAAATTTGATCAGGTATGCCTTGCCACTGACCAGGTCATGATGAAGAAATGGTACGGCTTGCTGTTTTGTGGAAAACCTTACCTGGGCCGTTCTGGAATACACACGGTCTGCATGACCAGACTACCCTACGGTTAGTACGATGAGGTTCAGATCAGGCATTGAGCGGGCAGTTCTTGTTAATCGATAGTAAAAGAATTGGATAGATATTCGGTCCCGCCCACATGAAAATAAAATATATTTGGCGTATATTGAAAAATGTATTTGAAATATATAACATATATTTCGTTCGAAAAATTGTATATGTCGAATATACTTTGAATTGTACTTCAATTATATGCAAGGTATGAAATAAAATATATTCGATATGTATAATGTGACGTCGCGGGTTTCTATTTAATGGTTATTTATTTAATTCGAGTAGCCAACTCGGCTATAGAACGCGGTTTTAGGAAGGAAAGACTCGGTTTACACTATGCGAACTGCTTGAACCGTTTATTAAAGTACAAACTGGCAGAGTGACGTTGTCGTACAGAAATTCGGTGACTTACTGACTCACTAGCCTAAGGGAGAGTCGTTCTTATAGGTTTTGCCGTGGGAAAGCGTGGTGCGTGGGGAGAGAATTTGGGGGTTGGAGCATTCTGAAAAAGGCAGGTGATGTGGAAGATCCTGGAAGCAGCTGCCTACGATTCTTGGAAGGTCGGTAGATGTGGAGATAAGCGGAGTAGACTCGCTGGTCAGAGTAACGTAATGTATGGGCTGACTTTTGGGAAATAGAAAATAGGCATTGTTAGGCTTTCCGGGAAAAGGCCAGGATGCACGTGTAGCCTTTGCGGAGAGGTGCCGCGGCGGGTGCTAGGGAGCGGCTGACGTCGTAAATTATAAGAGCGAGAGGGAAGAGAGGTACGCACGACAAAAAGGAGAGGCCGGAGCTGTACTATCGTTACAATAATAAATACTTTCGAACTGTACAATGAATATAGATTCCGTATATTTTTCGATATACCTATAAATATATTCGAATGTATAATGCTGACTACATTAAAAGTATAAGAGATATACATTGCACATATATTGTGAATATTAGTTTCATATAATCGAAGTATACCTGGTACATATTTGAAATACACCGAAAAAAGGTTTGGTAAGGTCAAACAAGATTTGTTTGAATCAACCTAATCCGGCGGTTGCGGGTGGCGAAGGAAATATTTAGTTAAGTTTACTACAAAGTTATATCAGCATCAAAGAATCATTTCATTGGCCAAACTAAGAATATGTTTGACCGAACAGAATAGGCAATCATATGGAAAAAAAAACTTTTGTTCGAAATAAATATCTAGTCACACAAAGGAAAAAAATATTTGGCCCAACTCAATTTGGAGTTGGGTCCCAGTACGGTTATTTACGTTATATGTTACTAATTAATTTCATACATGGTTACATCGTGTTTTATATGTTCAATTGTTATCAGTATATCGCTACTTATCTATATAACACAATTTTTATAAATTCGTTCGTGGTTTTCTTCGTGGTGATATTTGATCGTTTGATATTCTTAGCTGGGCAATTATTTGATCGTTGCGCGATTCTATAACGCGAGCCTAGGCTCGACGTTTGACTTCGAAGTTGGCGCTGATCTATTTATCGGTTTCCTTCAATTCTCAAAATGCTTCTATCGTTTACCCAATGATTGATTAACGGTTTTTATTTTAATTATCAGCATTAGCTATGGGCTCTAGCTAACCGAGCTGGTCTTACTCAAGTCGCGAATTTTTCAATGTCGATTTGCTACGCTACGAGTTGGGCTACCTTATTTCTCTTGGATTTCGATTTCGTTAATTTGCTTGGTTTAGTGGTTCCTTTCTGAAGGAGTGTTCACGAGGGCCGAGATGTCCTGAGCTCGTGTTCACGGGAGAGGCAGGTGGGTATGTAGATTAGCGTGTGTCGAAAAAAGTTTTATTTTTATTTTTTGGTCGTACCCACCTTAAACTATAGTTTGGGACCTTAAATTAATACCATGACATTTTGAGGACCCGCAAAAAAAATTACAACGTGCCTCAAGCGACTGTTCGATTTCCCATTTGATTAACACGTGTACGATCTCAGTTCTCACTTAATGTTTGTCACAATATTGGCAATAGAATTATTCTAAGTTCGCTTATTCTTTTTCGGATTATATGGGTCATTCTGCAGAGAAAAGTTCTTACACATATATTGCCAGGGTCGATAGTTTCTTCGTCATTCATTTTTCTCCCCGTGTGGATTTTCTGGTAAAGAAATCGCAATCGCTAGGACTCGGACACGCTTTGTCTCCGCTTTCTCACGGGTGCAAATTCGAAACTTAGGGTAAGATGGTGTCCAAAATTTTGATTCCTATATACATTTTATCATAAATTTGGAATTTACGTCCAAAATTGTCAACAATTTGGATTTTAAGAAAAATGTTGCGATAAATGTGTACATTGAGTAACTAATTGAATTGTCAACAATTTGAACGATAAGATAAATTGTGTCCAATAATTTGATATGTAGGGGAGAATGGGGCAAAATGGGCCCATGAAATATGAGACCCGCGCGGGGCATAATGGACCACCCAAAAATCATCGAAAATGAACACACAAAGTAAAGCGGGGCAAAATCGAGACGGGGGCAAAATGGGATAGGGAGGAATGGGACATATCTGGTTGTCACGCTGTTGGAACTCTTGCTGTCAATAGTCTCGCTGTCGAAAATCTCTCGCTGTCCCTATAGGGCAAAATAGGTCCATGTTAAAAAATGGGCCCAATGGGCAAAATGAGCCCATAGAGCAAAATGGGTACATTGGGCAAAAATGGGCCCATGGGGCAAGATGGGCCACCCAGAAATCATCGAAAATGATCACACTCATAGGATAGATTAAAAATGAGATAAAATGGAGACACGGGGAAAAATGGGATCCCGTCAAATCGTGGGAGCAAAACGGGGTAGGGAAAAATGGGGAATATCCGACTCTCTGACTATTTCGCTGTCAGTACCGTTTAGCTATCGGGTCTCTGTCGGTATCGGAACTCTCGTTGTTGGGTCTCTCTCACTGTTCGGATTGTCTTAGCCTGGTTCCCTAGCTGCTGGATAGATAGCATAGATGTCTGACTATTTGACTGCTGTTCGTCTGACTATCCGGCTGTCTGGTTGTCTTTTTGCCCCGTGTCTCCATTTTGTCCCGATTTTACTCTATACAATAAGTGTGATCATTTTCGATGATTTCTGAGTGGCCCATTTTCCCCATGGGCCCATTTTTGCCCAATCTGCCCATTTTGCCCCATGGGCTCAATGTTCCCCATGGACCTATTTCGCCCCATGGGGCCTGCGACAGATTTCCGACAGCGAGACGGTACTGACAGCTAGTCTCGATAACGAGCGAGTCTCGATAGCGAGACGTTATTCACAGCAAGAGTTCCGACAGCGTGACAGTCAAATATGTCCCATTCTTTCAATTTGTCTTATCGTTAAAATTTCTGACATCCAATTTTCTATCGTTCTATTAGTTACTCAATGTCCAAATTTTTCGCAACATTTTACTTAAAATCCAAATTGTAGACAATTTTAAACGAAAATAGCAAATTTATGATAAAATGTTTATGGGAATCGAATACGAATAACGAATTTGCACGCGTGAGAAAGCGGAGACAAAGCGTGTCTGAGCCCTAGCGATTGGCGTTCCTTTACCCGTTACGTGCAGATATAAGGCAAAAAATCTACACAGGGAAAAAAATTAATGACGAAGAAACTATCGATCCTGGTAATATATGTATAAGAACTTTTCTCTTCAGAATGGCCCAAATCATCCGAAAAAAATAAACGATCTTAGAATAATTCTATTGCTAACGAGCATTAACTGAGAACTGCGTTCGTACACGTGTTAATCAAATGGGAAATCGAACAGTCGCCGGAGACGACTCGTAATTTTTTTTGCGGGTCTTCAAAATTTCATGGCATTAATTTGAGGTCCCAAACTATAGTGTAACGGGGGTGCGACCAAAAAATAAAAATAAAACTTTTTTTCGACACACCCTAATGTAGATGCTAGTTCAAGGAGTGAATTTGGAGCCTGGTTGTGTATGATGCACGGGTAGGCTGTCTCTGTCGCACGGTCGCTGCTCTCGCTTGCGCGACGCCTCTATCCCTTCTCCCTCGTGCACACGATCTGCGTCCGGATCTCCGCGCGGGGAGTCGATATCGTAGAAATCGTGGGGATAGCTTACCCGCGCTCTACTATATCGTCTCAATAAATTTACTTTTAAATAGTATGTACATCATAATTGAAAAATGCTTTGTGGATACATCCTCAACCGAAAATTAAATTTCATACAAATTTCAATACTTCATAACACGTCAAAACGAACAGTATTAAAGGTGCCAAGAACATTGATTTTGCATAATGAAATTTCCAAAAAATCATTACTAACGTACTTCAAAAATAAATTTTTAGAAAAAAATCAGTGAACCTTTTTTCTAATTTCAAATGAATCCGTACATTTTTTACAGTCAATGTAAAGTTTTTATTGAATTTCCTTACGTTGGAAAAAACGTTTACGAAATCTTGCAACGAACTTTGGATGTTTAAATAATTTAATAAGTTAATAAATAACTTAAATAATTCAAACAATTTAACAAAAAGGTAAAAAGTAAAAAAAGCCCTGATTATTAGTTAAACATGTATTTTTCTATTTATACATTTTTTCACATTACTATTATCCAAAATCAATGTTCCAAGTATGTTACACATGATTGATTTTTCCGATTTTTATCTCATTAAAAATTGTTCGAAATTCTCACTGAATTTCATTTTTAGCCAGGAATGCATGGGTACTGGCACTGCAATGACCATGAAAATTTCTGCATCTTTAAAAATTAACTTTGGCAACTTGTAGCGCCTAAATTATTAGCTTGGGAGAAAGATTTATAAGAACTTTTTTGTTCGTTTTTTGATTCTCTAACAACGCATTTTCTCGAATTTTTAAATTATTTTTGAGCGCCTTCTTCTAAATGTAATATTTTGGCACGCTGCCACGTGTGATGGTCGTCTGGTATGGTCTAGGTAATGCACGTATAATAAACTGAAGTCCGGATAGTTGTTAGTAAGTTTTATTTAATGAGGTGAAGGCAGGAAAGCGGACGTCTAACAGTCTCGGGACTCTATGATGAACTGAATATAGGGCCTGACGGACCCAGGGCCCTCGTCTATTGCTGCGCGCGACAAAGTATTCTTACGCGCGATAAGACGGCCGCTGCTCGCGCGCGGCGTGTGCAGCGGTTGGACCGCTACCGTGAGAGCAAGAACGTTCGCACGGAAGGTGCTGACGGCACAAAGATTAGCGAAAGTCCAGATAAAATGTTTAACTTGAGTTTCCTGTGCTAAAGTGCTAATTCGAAATATGGGACTGTCACACACGGTTTAAATAATGAATTTGAAAAAAAATTCTTAAGACTTTTATTCTACTTTTAATTTTACACCAAGGCATTTTCTCAAAGAAATGTAGAACATTTTTTGGAGCTAGTTTTTGTGAATTTAATATTTTGGCACGCTGTTACGGTTTAAATAATGAACCAAAAATATCCTTATGACTTTTTTTCTACTTTCAATTCGACACCAACGCATTTTTTCAACAATATTTTCGACATTTTTTTAATGTTTGTTTTTATAAATTTTATATTTTGGAATGCTGCCACGATTCAAATAATAACATACAAAAAATTATTGTCGCACTCTTTAGTCACTCGAATTTGTCTACTAACTTCCTTTTTCGCTTTTAAATAAGTAATTAAATTAGCTACAAAATAACCAAACATTCATTTCAGAAGTACATCGAGCAAACATGCATTTTTTAAACAACGCGATTGGCAAGAGCGTTACTAAGTCAATACACATACATAGTAACAACATTCTGTCTAATCCGCAGTTTTTTTAATGTAATGTTCCTTCAATTTGGCATTCTTGACATTAATCGCCGTCCTCGTTCATGATGATCCTTAGGTAATTTCTCTTTCGGACTTATTGTTAGTCTGTCGATAGCAATAATCCCTTTGCAAAACGGTTGACTCTGCTTTTCACCTTTGATGTCTTAAATGAGGTATCGATAATTTCCGATTTCTCTTACGACTTCGTATGGTCCTCGGTATTTTTCTGCCAAATTTCAGCTATCGCCCGTTGCAGGTGCTTCGTAGCGTAACCAGACAAGTTGTCCGGTCTCCAACCTTTTCGCGCTTTTACGTTTTTTGTTGAATTCTTCACTGAGAGACTCTTTATTTTTTGTTGTAAAAGA
This sequence comes from Amblyjoppa proteus, assembly GCA_963922035.1. Lineage (NCBI taxonomy): Eukaryota > Metazoa > Arthropoda > Insecta > Hymenoptera > Ichneumonidae > Amblyjoppa > Amblyjoppa proteus. The sequence goes on from OY998232.1 coordinate 24,212,708, forward strand.
TCCGAGACGCTGTCGCCTTTTACTTTGATTCCAAATTGATCGTTTAATTCGTTAACTTTACGTATTAATAACGATTTTCTTTTCCAATTAGTCTATAGTTAAACATAAGTTCGGGTAGAGTCTGCTTGCTTATCCGATACGTACTATTGTTGATAGCCCATTGAACTTCACAGATTTTCTCGTTTCAGTAATTACGCTCCATGTCGCTCGTTATCGTGGGTAAATAGCTCAATATCATACTGTTTATTCATTCCCTTTGTCTATTTGTTCTTGGATTCCCCGCAGCAATTAACACGTGAACTATTCCGTATTCTGTACAGAATTTTTTGAACCGTTCGGAAGAGTATGCTGCTCCTTGATCGCTGATGATGAGTCTTAGTTTTCTATAATAGCTAATCAGTTTTCGGAGGACCAAAATTGTATCGGCGGAACGCGTTCTTTTCACGTACTTACTGTACGCACAGATCCCCGCCAATAGAAATTTGATTTGATCGCGCGCTCTGTTCGAACGAAGGGACCCAAATGATCGACGTGTATCGTGTCAAACGGAATATTCCTTTGTCTGCCCAAACTCACTTTTTCTATCGCATGTAAATAGCCAGGTTTCTTTCCCGTTTTACGTGATATTACATATTCGTGATAAGATATACGCCCGCATTACACATAGTAAATGTTTTGTGACTTTCATTGTTCAATGTTGCCCTCCTGTAATTTTTCCCTTACTGCGAGAATTTTTGAACTAGCGTTGCACAGCTGCTATCCAATCCATATTCACCTTGATGCACAGGATCTGCATACCTATAATCGGTGTTTTTGCCGGTTTGACAGAAAATCGACCCAACCCATCTGCGACACAATTATGCTCGCGCTTTAGATACACGATGCGATAATTGAACATCGACAATCTGACGAACTATTTTCCAATGCGAGGATTCAAGTCTCTTGTTTTCCAAAAGTTTCAAGCTATTACAATCGGTCTTAATTGTAAACTCTATTCTGATTAGTTAGATATACTCGACATTTCTCCAGTGCTCACACAATTCCCAACGATTCCAATTCATAGGAATCGTATTTGGATTCGTCATTTGTAGTTTTTCGACTGAAATAACCGATCGGGTGTATGTGCTTATCTTCTTGCTCTTGCAATAAAACAGCTCCTAGTCCATGTAGACTCTAGTCTGTGTTGACCTCTTGCCGTGCTTCCACGTTATATCATCAGACCGTTGATGAAATGCCGTTCGATTTTGACGCAATGGTCAATGCTGTAGTGGCATCGACAAAAACGATCGACGATTAAGATCGTGGTCCAGCAGCTATACTACCAGGGTTCCAGATAGCCGTACGGGTGTAAGAAAAAAAAAAGACAAGGCGGCATTATATACAAACTTGTTTTTCCTATGGTCGAAAAATCAAAAGAATCTTGCCGATATCGTTACTGACAAAGTTTTATGCAAAAGCTTCAGCAGCAATTTGACAGCGTCAGAAAGTAATGCAAAAGATCGTGATTACCTTCCACATGAGTTGCCGATTCAAAAGAACAAATAGCCGCCGAGAGAATCAGAAAAAAGCGCGCGTGGAGCTGGGGAAGTCGAACAAGAAGTTCGTACGTCAGATAGGGACGTTGAAAATCAAAACTTCATGTATCGTTAAAAAAAGAGAGTTGTACCGGATCTCTTACATCGAGTTTCACGGCAAAAATAGCCATCGTCGCCAATAAAAATCAGTTGCCGTATCGTGTTCAATGGGTTTAAATACAGTAAAAACCCCAAAATTCCGGATAAACGTTGGGATTATGCGTTTTACCGGCAACCGAAATGCCAATGTAGGTATAAGTTTGTTGGCTGGAAACGAGACAAACATACAGTTATCCGCATATATGTGGTTTCGCTAGCTGTACCGTCTCACACGTTGGCTCTGAATTATTAATTGCGTGGGCGACAACGAACCAAAACGAAGGCGAAATTCAGGCATGAAATGCCATTTCGTATTCACGCTCCGCAATACCCATTGATGGATAAAAACTTAGTCAAAAGTGAGGGTAATTACATGTTCACTCATTCGTTACAGGTGTATTAGACGGGTCGCACGGAAGAATTGGGAAAAAAGGATATCGATTTAGACGACACTCTAGGCATCGTGAAACGAATGCTTTTGATGGATAGTCACGAGCATCCTTTTATAAGGCGGTTCATACTGAACCCATGGGTCCGTGGGTCCGTGGGTCCGCGGGTCCGTGGGTTCGTGGGTCCGTGGGTCCGTGGGTCGTTGTCCATGGTCAATACTTAATACTCGACTATTTCGTAGTATATTCACTTAATACCTAATATCCTGGTTTCATACTTTGTACTCATTGGCGGAGTATAATTTTATTATTATTGAGTCCAATACGACATACTCCTAATACTTTCAATTAAATACACTTTTAATACTCGTTTAATACTTTCTTTTTTGCGCGGGTCTGATCATATCTGAACATATCGGATATCTGGTGTCAGATTTGAAGTAGTTATTTTCGTATCCTCATGAATGATATACATTGATAAAAGTAAGAATTTCACATTTTCTAAGCATTACGCGTGCAACATAATCAATAATTATATGGCTGAAGTGAAAATCGTTCACTATCGTCTGAAAAGAAAAATTTTCAGAATCAAATTTTCACTCACACGTCATTTATATACTCGTTATTTTAATTGCTTGATACGAAAGTCCTCGTGGCCGAGTAGTAAGTGAGTTGGTTCGATACGTTATAGCTCTAGGTTCGATTGCCGTTAACTGATATTTTTGCTTCCTCACAGAGGAAGCTTTGTTTTGGTAACAAAAAAATCGAAATTTTAATGAAAATATGTTCAAAATGTTCCAAAACATCGAAAAATCATATTTAGAAAAAATGTCCGGGTGTGTGTGAATCGGATGCGAAAAATTAAAATCGCTAGATCTCGGAAATGCCTTGACCGATCAGGCTGAAATTTTGCACACAGCATGTGTGGTTAATAGACAATGTTTTTGCAAAATTCCATCCAAAAATGTTCAGTTGTTTTCTAAGTACGCCATTTTTAACGCCGGTGCGCGTGCGTCGGTCTCGCCGGACTCGGCCGGGAGGTATTGCCGAGCAGCTGCCGCTTGAGCTAGCGCACGTTGCCGCGCTGATTCTCGAACATTCCTCTATGAGGAAACCAAAAATATAGTAAATGCTTTCTCATAGAAGGAGCTTTACGAATAAATAACCATTATGGGAAAGTGATATCAATATTTCAATTTTCAAGTTTCTACTTTTAACTACAACTTTTATGAGGAAGCGTTATGAAAATGTAAATTTCTTTTCTTCTCTTTTTCCACAAATTACATTACGAATATGGGTATTCCCCTGAAAAATGTTGTTTCATAGGAAAACTCGTAATTAAAATCTATTTTTAACAGTTTTTTCACCAGAATCTCGTCTCAGATACTCAGATACAGATCTGATCAGATATGACCATATCTGATCAGATCTGTGTAACTATGGTCAGATATGTTCACATATCATCAGATCTCGCCATTTCTCTTATCTGATCAGACATGGTAAATCAGTTCTGATCCATATATAATCATGTATGATCATTTTTGCCCGGGTAACGTTTCATTACGATTCTACGGGCTCGATTATCAGAAAATCTTATGCCCATTGAAAAAGAGTCTACCTGTATTCTGGCGTGGTTGAGAAATCCCACAAAATAATGCCACTATTACAGATGGTATCGAATGACCACAGAGCCACTACAGTACGGGACCTTTTGAAATATTTTCGAGAACAGTGGACGAGTGTAGGTATCACGTGGCCTCCGTTTAACGCAATAGTTATCGACTGGTCATGGACTAGCATAATCGCGGTACTGTCAGCGTGAATCACACTGATGTTTCCAGCTACTTGATGGCGGCATACGAGAATGTCACTGATGCAAGGGCAATGACCATTCATCTTTGTTATGGTCATTTCATGAAAATTATATTGTTACGTCCTGTGAATTTTCAGCCAAAGTCACCGACGCAACTGACCAAAGATCCATAAAATTGGGAAATAAAATAATAGTTAGAAAAGTCATAGAAATTCTTGGAAAATAAATAGCTAATGCGAAATAATTATTTATGCAATAATTTTGCAATAAATATTGTTTTATGCATCAGTTAATACTGAATGGCTCGATTCAGTGATTGCCATAGCAACAGATTGGCATAATCGTGAAACTAAAAGACGAAACGGAAATAATATATCGAGAAATATTCGGGTTGCTAGAAGGGTATTATCGGCAGCGAGGATGCCTTTGGCTACTTGAAGACCCCATTGTTTTAATTGAGACGCGAAAGGCTACCCCAATCTTTAACTACATGCGTCGGGAGACGGTGCCTTATCTCTCTAACACGTAGCACGAAACGACGCATGTATGCACATAGAAGTGCAGCCAGAGAATCGGTGTGACTGTCTCGGGACGACTGATTGGAAAAATGACCGTCGGCGCTCACGAGTGCAGCACCTCTCAGGGCATAATTATGCGTAACGTTCATTTCAAATTATGGAATTGTTGTTAATGAAAACAACATTAGAATGGAGCAGACGTGGGAATTTGGTCAGAAAATAACAAATTCGTTAATTATCTAGTAGAATCACGCATGGAAAGTATTTTGGGTCAAATCGTTCATATAATGTTATTATAAAAATGTATGAAATATTATCATCTATTATTATAATCATCAGGAAAATTAACTAACATGTCAGAATCACGATTATACTATCAGTAGAATAGTCAAATAAAATAGTCAATAACAAGGAAAGAGTTATTATTGTTCAGAAAAATATTCAGGGATATTATTATTAATTTAAGTGAAATTAGAAAACTATCCATTGAAAATCAGGAATTTATAAGCAATATTTAAAACGATTTGTTAGATCAGGGCTATAACTTTTGATAGGACTGTCGTAGGAACTTCGTTCAAATTTGTAAATCATTATTATTTAAATTGAAAATTAATAGAATAATTTGTTTATGCGAGAATTTGTTGTAAAAACCAAAATTGTGAAATTATAAAAATAAGCTACGGAAGACGCCACTTGTCGCAAAGAGATACACAGTCGAAAAATATTTCAATCATTGAATTTTGGAGTTTGAATTTTGAAGTCCGAAACTAAATAAAATCTTGAATATTACAACGGATAAATAAACCGGAGTTTCAACGGATCATTATTTCATCATTCACATTCTTAATGAAGAATGTGGGTGATGAAATAATGATCCGTTGAAACCTCGGTCAATAATGATTGACATTCATTGTCTTCAACATTCATCGTTGATTCAACCGACTTTCACTGAAAAAGAGAACGAAGGAAGGAAGGAAGGAGGAACTTGGAATTTTGAATTTGACATCTTCATCAATTGATCACCTCGACTCATTTGAACCTTTCATTCATTGCTAATCACCGTAAGTCATCGAATCATTTTATTTCAACTCATTTATTTCATTTCACCAATTGTCTTTGAAAATTGTGTTGTTTTGTTGATTTTACCAACCATTAATTAATTATTTTGAATCATGTGAGAACAATTAATAAACAATTCGGGGTATAAACTAAAGAATTTTAATATTTAGAAGTCGAGGTTTTTCGATCTTGCCAAGGGAGAACCAAAGTACAGAGCAACGAACTCGACGGCCAGTGATAATGGTGCGAGCCATCGGGGGTCGTATTTCACTTAGGCATTCGTACGGTGTGTCAGGGTCACGCGGAGATTCGTAGCCGTTCGAGTGTGGTAGAGACTGCATGCAAATAATCAAGCTATACTTATTATTTTGGCACACAATTTTAGCCCATCCCTGAATAAATTTCCGAAAGGTTATATTCAAAAGGGACATTGTTCTGATAGAGCGTCACATGCGATAAACGCGTAATAGGGAGAGAAATCTCCTTGACTGTAGATGCAGGAAAAAGCTGATCAGGACGTAACACTATTTCTGCGCAAAAGTCAGATCGCTGGACAAAAAAAAGTCATTATGGAAGGAATGGCCGTATTGAGCCATTGTAAGACCCTAGACGAGCTTTGTCAAAGCGTGATTGACTTCTGTACGATCCTACTTTTGAAGGAAGAAACCGGCCAGATACTCGTATCCGTATAACGTTTGGTCACGAATGGTCACGAATACGGCTGCTACCGAAACTATGGCCTGAGACGATAGCGACGCTGATATCGATACCTTCGAAGACGATTGCGATGACGTAGCAATCGCAGCGATTGCGACGACGTCGATGGTGGAATTAAAAAAAGCAACCAATGTACAATTCGAGTTCATATTACAGAAAATTCGAAGTCGTGATAGGAAATCGTAAACAATCGGTCAATAGCGACTTAAATAGCGCTGCGAACGAGAACGAGTACCAGTGCGAATTGTTTGTCACGTGTCTTTTAAATCGACTACTAACGTACGTCCATCTTTGGAGTGGGTTGCTTATAAGTGATTGCAGAATGCAACGCTACACAAATCCCATTGCAGAAAAGTCTTTCAAAATCGTGAAGGAGGCGGTGTGTAAACATCAGATTCACGTCAAAGCGGGACGAGTCGATAAGCTGTATGATTAAGCCCTTTCGAAAGCTACCGATTTAGATCTTGGTCAAAGCGCATAACATATTAAAAAAAGGGGCCGGACAGAAAAGGCACATAACGAAAAAGAGTTGAATATATTCAAGACCGACAAATCGAATGACGACGATTTTGAAAAGCAATAACTGGAATCTGACGGGGAGAATTCTAGTGACGAGATGCCTCTGAGCACGGTATACCAAGGTTCTACCCAGAGACAAAGGCATAGGGTCGATGAACCGGACAACATGGAGTCATCGGAGTTCTGGCTAAGGAAGAAAAAAATCGCAACCGGATGCTCAACGTACAACACCGTTCCGCATTGAAAAAAATAGCTTCTGCGGAAAACAGTGTAGCTGCAGTTGACTGTCATGATAGGAGTAGCGAACAGTTCCTCCGGTATAATTCGAATGGAACAGTCGCGAATAAGGACTATTATTTATGGCGTGGAAGTTAGCAACGTTGCTGCAACGAATTCGTTGGCACCTGTCAATGTTTTAAAGTCGTTGTCGATAGGGCCCATTTTCCGTACTTAACCTATCTTTTCATGGCAATGAAAACATAATTATCTGGATTCGGTATCCCGATGAGTATTAGGGATAATGTTAATTTTTTTCTAAATGTTCCATGTAGGATAAGTTTAATGAAATGTCATAGGGATTAACATAAAATACCATAAACAAAAATCTCGAAAGCTGAACTAACCGATCATTATTTTTTCCTCAGCATACCAAGAGTCCTTAGAAGCTGATTTTTTTTTTGTACTCTTTGAAAATATATATTGTGATGTTCACAATTTTTTTGAATGCTTTTGAACCTCCGAAAAGAATTTTCCTTCTCAACAAACGAGCTCATCGGAGGTTAATTATTTTTTCCTCAGCATACCAAGAGTCCTTGGAAGCTGATTTTTTTTTGTACTCTTTGAAAATATATATTGTGATGTTCACATTTTTTTTGAATGCTTTTGAACCTCCGGAAAGAATTTTCCTTCTCAACAAACGAGCTCATCGGAGGGTAATTATTTTTTCCTCAGCATACCAAGTGTCCTTGGAAGCTGATTTTTTTTCTGCTCTTTCAAAATATATATTGTGATGTTCACAATTTTTTGGAACGCGTTTGAACCTCCGGAAAGAATTTTCTTTCTCGACAAACTGGCTCATCTGAGGGTAATTATTTTTTTCTCAACATATCAAGAGTCCTTGGAAGCTGATTTTTTTTTACTCTTTCAAAATATATATTGTGAAGTTCACCATTTTTTGGAACGCGTTTGAACCTCCGGAAGGAACCTCCGGAAAGAGTAGAAAAAAAATCAGCTCCCAAGGACTCTTGGTATGCTGAGGAAAAAATAATTACCCTCCGATGAGCCCGTTTGTCGAGAAGGAAAATTATTTCTGGAGGTTCAAACGTGTTGAAAAAAATTGTGAACATCACAATATATATTTTGAATGAGTAGAAAAAAAAATCAGCTTCCAAGGACTCTTGGTAAGTCGAGGAAAAAATAATTATCGGCTGGTTCAGCTTTCGTGACTTTTGTCAATGGTATTGTATGTTAATCCTTATGACATTTCATTAAACTTATCCTACATGGAACATTTAGAAAAAAATTAACATTATCCCTAATACTCATCAGGAAACCGAATCCAGATAATTATGTTTTCATTGCCATGAAAAGATAGGTTAAGTGTACGGAAAATGGGCCCTATCGACAACGACTTTAAAACATTGACAGGTGCCAACGAATTCGTTGCAGCAACGTTGCTAACTTCCACGCCATTATTATTTCGTCCCTCATGCTCTGAGAGATTATTTCGTTGGTGTTGTCCCGAAAAGTCCAACCGATCGCGATTATTATCGCTATCTGCGAGGGGAGGATTATATCACGCTGTACGGGCAAAGGTGGATCACTAATATGATGGTCGACTGTTGCTACAGTTTCACGACGTTTGAAACTCCATACAGCGATCTCTTTGCATATGTAATCTGCGAAGTTTCTACTAAATTCATTGGTGAAGGTGAGTTGGCCGATATTTGCGATGAATTTAAAGATAAGTGCGTTAGGGAATGAACGGAAAAAAAAATTAATTTTATTGCAGTTGAACATCGGCAATCAGCATTTTATTTTGCTATACGCAGATTTGGGCACGAAACTTACGTATCTTTTTGATCCCGGCGCAAGTAACGGTAGATTATACCACACAATGTGTTACACACATTTTTGTGAACTGTGGCGTCTCGTTTTCAAGTACCCATACAAGCGAGATGGACACAATTGCGGGATTTTTATGATCCATTACATCCAAGAGATACTGAGACATGGAACGTTGAAGATCGGGTCAATAAGTCCCCGAGCTCTCCGTGTGAAGCTGCAACATGACTATGTCACGAAGTCCGTGGACGTACAGAAACGTTGCTTGAGGTGTAGTTGTGGCGAAACTCGGAGAAATGAGACCTGGATTAATTGCAGTTATTGTAACAAATGGACTCATTTCATTTGGCTACAACATTTTCAAAAAACCCAGGAAGAGATAAAAGATCCCTTCTTCGTGTAGACATGCGATGTATGCTCATATTGATTGAATCGTTAATACGCTGGCATGTATGCCAGCGTGCCATTATTTTGTAAAAGCACGCGTTTTCGCGCGATCGGATAAACAGTGGTTTGGGATCCTAAAATACGATGGAACTGATGCGCCATCGAGCCGACAAATTGTATCCGGCGCACATTAAAATTTTTTTATTTAGAAGATACTTTCCTCATTTATACGTGCAATACATGCTGATATTGCCGCAATCGGTGACACTTGGGCATACGAAAATACACGTATTGTGGTTTAGAGTCGCTATAAATACTGCAAAATTGACTCATTGTTGGATCCACTTTACTCGTATTACCAGAAATTGTAGCTTGGAGTAATAAAATACGATGGAACCGACGCACCATCGAGAACACAATTTTTAATCGGCACAAATTAAGAAGGGGGTTGTCTGTTTTTCGCTAAATTTACCGCTTTTTGGAAATTTTGTTGTGAAGAAACTATACAACGGATTGATATGAAACTTGGGATGTAGTTTTATTCATCAGTTAACTATTCACAAAAGAAATTTCAAACGATTTCTTCAAAAAATCCGCCTCCCACCCCCCTCGACGCGCGATGGACCTTTGTTGATGTTGTGTATGATTGGAGCCTTCGTATTCATTCTGCAACAAAAACCCAAAAACATTTTACTTTAGACACATGTAGCTATCGTTTGACGAAGGGAAAAAAAATACAAAGAAAAATTGACGATTCGATGACGTTTTGAACTTAAAGTATCGATTTGTCGAAAAAAGTTTATCGATTTTTTTGTTATAAATAAAAAAGTATCAAACGTATTGTTTTTTTTTGTTTCGTCAAACGATAGAAGGATGTCAGCTGAGCATTCTGTCCAAATTTGAAGGCAATCGGTTTAATAGTTTTTCAGAAATCGTGCACAGAAGTTGTAAAAAAGCTGTTTCGAGAAAAACGCGTTTACAGTTATGAGTACGATTTATGGGGCATATCGAGTACTTACAGTATTTGTAATCTAATCTGCTATGCCAGGGCTATACAAGATGCCTTCCTCTGCTTCGCATAACTGGTTTTGTGAAGCAGTTTCGTTTCTACGTCTTGTTCGAGCCTCTTTCGTTGCGTTGAGGCTGCGTCTCGTTGATCTCTGTATCCGCTACTGATCCCGCGCATCGGCGAATACGGATGATTGCTGGCCAACGACGATTCCTATCACCGTCATTGTTTTTAGGACTGCTGTGAAGCCTTCGTTGAAAATCCCTGCGGCCAAATAAGCTGCGATGTCGATCGTTTTCGCGCCACAGTGAAGGTGCTTAGGTGCGATTCGCCAGACGGTTGCGTTGAAGCTTTTGTGCTTCTCAACGTGCCCGACGCATTCCTTTTTCTTCACAATCAAATCATCGCCGTAAGGTTTGTTTTCCAACAAGGCTTTGAATGTTTTGGTGTCGCCATCGCCGATGTATTTGGCGTACCTTACTTCATGCATTTCCCAAGATCGTCGGAACATGTCTTTGATCGCGTAAATTTCCATCTTCCAGCTGACCCATCGTGATTTGCGGTACATAGCAGTTTCTGTGTTCTTCGAAACAATCATCGTATTCTTCGGTGCCGGATTTTGATTACCACAATTTACAAGCGTGACAGTAAGACGATTTCACTACAAGGTCAAGCGTTTTGCTTGTGTATTTGTCGATAAGTAGCGTAATTCCAAACAAGGAACTATATGCTCGCTTTTTCCATGTTCCGTCTCCCGACACAGAAATATCTGTCACTGGATTTCCGTGCTCAGCATTCTTCGTTTTCTCTTCTTTCACTGCGTTTTCCCCATACAGCTCCCATACAGCTTTGGCTCCACTGTAAACGTTCTCCAAGGAGGCATGGTTGTACAAGGTTGTGCTGAAACCTTGGGATATATCTATCAAGCCACAAAATAAATGTATGCCCTCTCTCCCAACTCACAATAGTCTCATTACAAAAACCATTCTCCTGTTTATCTCGCACGATTTATCATCGACGAGAGGACAGGAATTGATGTATTGCACACCACACTTGCACTGGACACCTATTTTAAAACCCAAGCCGCGTGAACTGGATTCTCCGAATTTGATGGTTCCGTTACACTGTTGATACATGACGAGTTGCGAGTTCGCAGAGAAAACTGATAGGAACGGGATAATGCGATATCCATGACCCACGTCCACAAATGATGTCTTTGTCTTCCGCTGTCGACAGTTTCTGGACCGACGTAATTGCAAACGTCTTTCCGTTTCTCGAGTGTGAACATTCCCAGTAAATTTTCTTTTCTTCAGTCTAGCAGCACGAGCATGAGAATCACTTCCGTGTTTTCGATCCATGGTGTACACGCGTTAGCAGTAAACTCTCATTCGAGACTGAGCGACTCCACCGAATATTTCGATCTGGCACGACCTTTAGGACTCGTCCTTCATCGAATTCAATGCCTATTGTCCGCCGTCCCGTTATTGTTGCGCTCCGCCGAGTAAGAGATTCGAGTAACTGCCGGACGTGCTGACCGCTGCCGTGCGGCAAGGAGCGTGCGGCCACCCCAAGTCGATACGCAGGTATAAAATCGCGTATAACTTTGTCATTTTTCAGAATTTTAATAAAAAATTTCACACACATATCTCACTATTTTGAAGAATATGAAACAGCGATCACCGAAAAATAGTTTTTTTTTGGCGAAATAAAAGAAAATCCCCCTTAATTTAAAAAAAAATCGTTGGCGGACAATTAAAAGAGGAAAAATAAACTTCGTAATTTTTTTTTAGATAATTATTTAAGACCTTGGCAACGTGCCAAAATAAAAAGATCTGACCGTTTGGACAGATTTATTCAAAATTCAATACTACAGGTATTTGATCAAAATATTATATTCCTGTGCAGTTTCAGAACGATAGCTCGAAATTTATGCAAGTTGGAGACATCACAGACAATTTTTTTTTCAAAATCCCGTAAAATCTTTAATTTGGCTTAATCTTTATAAAAAAGGCACTAAATAAAGAGTCGTGACCACTCTACTAAGTTGTCACATTTGAACTGGCTATCTCAAATCGTTTCCGAGTTATAGTCGTTTTAAACCATGCAAGTCTGTCATACTCGCACACACATACACATACATACACCCGAACGCCAGGTAAAAATCACATTTCTCGACGTTTCAGACGATTTCAAATACTCTGACATTAAAATTTAAATTTTTTTCGTACGCCAACATAACTTCATCTATTACAAAGCAAAATTCACAAACACTAGCTCCAAAAAATTGTAAATATTTTTGGAGAAATGCGTTGGTGTAGAATTGAATGTAGAAAAAAAAGTCTTCAGAATTTCGTTTAGTTTATTAATTAAAAACCGTGGCAGCGTGCCAAAATATTACATTCACAAAAACCAGCTCCAAAAAAATTGTAAATTTTTTTTTGCAAAAATGCTTTGGTGTAGATTTGAAGGTAAAAAAAGTCTTAAGAATTTTTTTTAGTTCATTATTTAAACCGTGGCGGCGTGCCTAAATATTAAATTTATCAAAAGGAGCTCAAAAATGTTTAAAATTAAAAAATTCGAGAAAATGCCTTGTTAGAACATAAAAAAATGAACAAAAAGTCCGCAAAGATTTTTCTCCCAAGCCAATAATTTAGGCGCTACAAGTTGCCAAAGTTAATTTTTGAAGATGCAGACATTTTTATCGTCATGGCACTGCAAAAGTATATATAGTCGTGTACATACTTCTTCCGGAGCTTAAAAGCAAATTTGATATTACGTTTCTCAAGTTAGGATAGCCGAGTTGGTTAAGGAGCCGCCATTGCAGTCACCATTGGCAAGGTCGCTCAGCGAAATCAGAATCGCTTTTGATTTCGCCCATAATTTAAATTGTAGTGAGTCGTTAATTGAATGCTAATAACAAATATTAAAAAGTTCACAAGCTCGATAAAATGACGTTAATAAATATAATGTATTTATTATATTTTGCTTAGGGGGCAATCAGGCATCTTGATAAGGCCGTAATCAGGCAGCCTATTTACGGCCGTTTCAATCACTGCGTTACATTTCATGTAAGGTCCTTCTCAGGCTGCTGTGACCTGATGAGACAATACGACAAGCCTGATAATGCTCGTATTGGGGCTGAATTTCTACCCAGGAATGACTTGATCGGTGCTCTACGGTTCTCGCGCTCGTCGAGCGTGAATACAAGCTCGGTCTGGATTTTATTTTTATGTATTGCACTATTGCGGGTGTGATGTTACCATGCGTCCCATGTAGCATGGAAGTCTTTTAGCCTTCCTGCCACCTTTCTTATCTTTATCTCCGATGGTGGTGCTTCGGATCCGGTCGTGAGTATCAAGGTTGCGTGAGTAACGACCCAATGTCAGCGAGCTCTCCTTGAGATTGGCTCGATTGGCCTTTCTTGGGAGGGCATTTTCAGATTGAATCCCGCTGACTAGTGTTCAGCAGCCTTGTTCCTAGTATCCCGCAGCCTTGTTCCGCGCCGGTGCCTGAGGCTTGAAGATATCTTTACTGGACTTTTCTACTTCTCTGACTTCTTCTAGATCGATTGCGAATTTCTCGCCAAACAGCAAAGTATCCACCGGAGATTCGTCGGCAATGTTCTTAACCAGCAGGCTGAGCCCTGGTAATATGAACGATCATCTTATCATCGACTGCATGTGATGAAGATTTGCCAACAATCTGCCTGTTTCACTTAGAGTCTCCACAAGCTGTGTCTGATCCTCGATTGACACATTGTTCGTACCGAGTAATATTGATAGAGCTTTGCCGATAGGACCAATTCCGATTTTCACCTGATTCTGCGCTGCCAACGGGTATTGATATTTCTCGATTGCCGTAGCATTTATCGCAGGCTTCACTTCCGGGTCGAGGTTCGGCGCTGTTACCACTGGACAGTTTTTGGCCGCTCGATGTTCTTTTTGGCAAATCGCATTTTTTCGCCTTCAATAGACCATTTTGCATAATCTTCGTCCACTTGTCTGCAAGTTTTCAGTTGATCGGAGGGCCGGTTTGGTCCTGTGTGATGTCGCCCAGCAAACTTAATAGAACTGTGGAGGCTTGTCTCGCGTTCACTAGGGAACCAGGATCGAGGAAGGGTGAAGACACTGTATTTATTAAATAAATACTTAACGTTTATTAAAACTTTTGAAAACACAGTCGTGTTGAACGTTCGGCTTTAGACAAAGAACTAGAACTAGATTATGATAAGAAAACCGTCACTGCGCACGCAGCCCATTGGTCCGCGCTTCGTACCTGCAGCTTCTTCGTGGCGCCGCGAGCGGCCGACGTTGAAGGTTTCGACCGTGGTCCGCCACAGAATTTCATTTAGCTCGGCCATGTTCTCGGTTGCTTCGGCGAGATTTGGTTGTTTAGTGCGACCTGCCTCGCAGGTCACGCTCACCATTATCCTGATCCTGCTCGTGACGTGACGTTCGTCGTCGGCTACGCTCGCCTTTGTTTTGAATTCGGTCATGTCGCGACTTTCCTCGCTGGTAACGCTCAGCGTCGTATTGTGTGCGATGTTGCGAATCGTCGCTACTGAGGCTTCGACTGTCGTTTCTCGCACGATGGCGATATCGATGGCTTCTATAGCGGCGGTTTTCTTTCGATGCGTCCGACGAACAAGATTCCGAACTTCAGGGTCATGGCGAGCAACTCCTAACCCTACTTTCCAGAAGACTTTTGACCTTTTTCAAGATATTCCCCTCACTTCGCTCTCTTCTGCGTCGTCACTTCCTCGTTCGTCAATGATACTCGACCGATGATGAACTCATGTACTCTCGAAACTTCCGATTATTTCCTGAATAACACTATTTGTTTGTTACGTGTGGCACGGAACGGAAAAAGCCTTAATATTAAATCACGATGGCAGAATAAACAGCAAATAACGTCGATACATACCCTGATATAGACGACGAGGCAGCGAAATACAATTGTATTTTTCTCTTTCTGCAAATCTCCACTCTATCGTCGCGGGCAGTGTCTCTAGTGCTCGGCCATAAGTCATCCTTATTTTGGGATCGCTCTCCGTCCGAGGACCGGCCGCTCGATTATTTTAAACTGTTATCTGCCTTTCCTTTTCACTCGGGCCGGATGGCGACCCGAGCCGGTGAATTTCATTTATTTGATTTCTCTCGACAGGGTAGACCTCGCTGGACGCCTGCTCCTTATCACCGGCTATTGCCGCCAAGATCTCTTCTCCCCAGCACCTCGTCAGTCCTTCCATCTCCGACCCTTCTGCTCTGGTCTCCCCTTTTTTCGAACGCCGTCTTCGCCTTCCCCATGTAGGTTTTGCCGATGGAACAGACGCGGCTGATGGTCGGGTTAGTGTTGGCGAAGTATTGGCTCGCCAATAGTTGGTTTGACAATTTCCGGCCAATCCTTGGCCGTGTTCGACCCGCCAATTATTGGTCAGTCGATTTGAGGCCAATGTTCAGCCGAGTATTTGGTAACCAGTGGTTGGTTTGACAATTGGCGGCCAATGCTTGGTCGAATATTGATTGGCCAATTGTTGGTTTTTTGATTTAGGGCCAGTGTTCGGCCCACTATGAACTCATCAAATCCCGTGCAGACATTTTGATAAGGATCCAGCTGGATTCTAACCAGATTCCTTCCGTCCACCTCGGGTTCCAGTCAGGTTGACTGGACCTTCCCGATCAGATTCCAAAGATGTGATGTAATGGTTGCAAATAGGGTTCTGATCAGGATGCTAGATTGGATCCAAAAACGATTCCACAGCATTTACAAGCGGGATTTTAGGATTGATTTTAAAGGCAACTCTCAGGGTACCAGTTAAAAAATATAAATGGGGACTAAATGCCACACGTAATATATTAATTTAAAACAGGGTTACATCGAATAAGGTACAAAGGTTTCTCTTTTGAAGCTATTTATGCGGTCGTTTACGGCCATCCCAGTCTTTTGCATACGAAATTAAGCTACCACCGCGAGACAGAATTTCATCAGCCTCAACAAGGATTCCGTCCCAACGAGTGTGGTATTTTCTAAGAGCAGCTGCAAACAAATTAATGGGAAAAGTAAATATACACCCTTGATCGTATATTCTAAATAAACTATACCAATCAAAAGTTTCATTACCGATCATGGCCATTCCAAAATTGATCGTTTTCAGCAGAGTCTTGTCCTCCATCTTTTTTTTTGGCTGTAAAACCATTGATAACTTCGCGAATGAAAAACTTTCTGAGTATCGATGTCATGCTCTTCGACATGTTATTATTTCGATTCAGAAGCTAATTCAATGCTGACATCTAGAACAAATTATATTATCAATCGGTATTAAAGCTCAACTATATGTTATTCCTCGTTTTCGATTAACGATACTCACGAAACTCTCATTGAACGCCTCATCCACCTTCAACTTCGTATCGAAATCCTCAAATTCCCCGAGCGTTTTAAACGGCAGTGTTAAGTCGTATTCCTGATCGAAACTGTCAACTGTTACGGTGGATATTATCTTATCATTTCCCTTGATAGAACCGTCCAGAACATTAAATGCGGCGGTATTGGCATGCAAATCGTCAGGGATGTAATTCACTAAATTACATTTTTACGCTGAAGCTTCGCACCGTGACCACCATAACTGTTTCGCGATGAAGAGTTTCGGGCAGTGTTGCCAGTCACTAATTTCGCTTCGTACTACCCAGAGTTAAAAAACGTACTAGATTGGAAACGTTTCGTACTGAAAGTTTCCGATAACTTCTTACTGACTGAGCATGGGAAATTCTTGCAGAAATTCCTAGAGACTCGGTGCAAAATTATGTCAGCTAGCATAAAGCTGAAGCACAACCGGAAATAAATAGGAATTTATTCTTATTTGATTATAGTATATTATGCCGCAAGGGAGGAAAGTGCGTTTTTTCACCGAGGGTGAAGTTTGATGCCCGAGCGAAGCGAGGGCAGAAATTCACACGAGGTGAAAATGCACTTCCTCCCGAGTGGCATACGCTATTTTTTGCCTGACTATGCTAAAAAGTGGCCACATTTTTATGCCTGCAATGGGGGTGGAAAGTGACCCGCTGCACCACTTTTCAGCCCCTGGGCGGAAAAGTAACTACTTTTCCGCCCGCTGCGTTACTTTTCGGCCCGCTGCGATACTTTCCGGCCCGCTGTGTTACTTTTCGGCCCGCTGGTCAAGAAGCGACCACTTTCTGCCCCCGTTGCAGGCATGGAATGTGGACTTTTTAGCGTAGGCGGGCAAAAAATATTTTCCAAACGGTTAACATTTCTGGAAACATTCGATTATTATTTATTAAGAACGATAAAATTTCTGTATGTAGGCAGAATAACAAACAATAACGTATTTTTATAGGACATGTCAACTGTGTGAAAAAATGCATTAGAACATTTGGTAACTTCTGTTCGCGTTTCATAATTTTTAAATGTAACAACAAAATGCAGAAAGGACGCAGTATGATGCAGCTCGATGATTTTTACGTAAACAAAGCTAAAAGTAAAACGTATATTACGTATCTCTTGTATTTTACGTAGTATTGTTACAATATTTTGATCACAGCGAAGTCAGTACGTTATCTAAACGTCCGTTATAAAGCTATCCGTTATAAAGCTATGTAATAGCTACTCTATAACATCGAGTTCTAACTTCTAAATCTTCGGCTTCTTAGTTTACAGTATCGGCGATGGCTGCCAGTTCAAGCACGTAGATCCCTCTAGCAATCCCTTAGCGAAACCGGTGCGGTGGTCTAATGGTTAGCGTGCTCGCCTCTAAGACCTAAGCATCGGGAGGTTGACGGTTCAATTCCCGGCTTCGTATGTTTCGCCGAGAAGGGAAAAAAACATGGACGAGACGAAGCTCCAGATATATACATCGGTCACTCACACTTAGTTACCGCGGTGCGAGTGTCGAATATATATAGTTGTACTCCATTGTTTTCATTCTCGGTGAGACGCGACAAGGCTCCGACGTCGGGAATCGAACCTGAGACCGCATCGGCATAGGGGACATAGCGTACTCATCGCCCGGAACGCCGAATCTGTGTATCAGACTCGACGCTCCGCAATAGCTATCCCTGGCCAGAGTGCCAGGGATAGCTATTGCGGAGCTTCCATCATAACGATGCTTCTAGGTATACCAGGCGACTATCCTAGAATACATGGAGCCTTGCCTCCTTAACCTGCGGCTCTGAGGAGGCCGACTGATATCCCTAGCATGACTACATTTAGGGATGCCGGGGGACGGGGGACTAGGCCAACGATACCCTGAGCAACTGGCAACCCAGAGAAGGGATGCGATGGTGCGGAAGTACTGGCCCAGATACCCTGTACAACCGGTAATAGCCCACGAAGGGTTGCTGGAGCACGGGGGACTGACCAAGATACCCTGAGCAACCGACAACCCCGAGAAGGGATGCTGGGAGACGGGGGACAGGCCAAGTTACACTGAGCAACCGGCAAGCCCACGAAGGGTTGCTGGGAACCGGGGGACTGACCAAGATACCCTGAGCAACCGGTAATCCCTAATGAGAAAGGTGTCAAGTCGCAGAAGTAGGTGCGAAAAAGTCAATGACATCACGAGGGACGCCTGTCGGTTGTGTTCCGCGTCTGAGGAATACAACGTAGACAATTAGGGCAGTACGAGTGCCCCACGAGGCCCAAGTACAATGGTCCAGCAGGACTGAGTGCTCGTATCGCTAACAAAAACAACAACAATCCCTTAGCGTGAAGAATTGTTTCGCAAGTATCGACATCGAGTCGATTTCTGATTTTCGTCTTCATCAAGGTCAATTGTGAAAACGTTCTTTCCGCAGCGGCTAACGAGTGAGGCAGAGATAAAATTTCTCTGATTAGTTTAGCGAGATACCGAAACATCATCTCACCTAAACTGTTTTTAAATGAGCCGATCCTCATCCAGAAACTAACGAAATCCAAATCTGCCTATTTCTTGATATCGCTTACGTTCGGTATCCGCCGCCATTCCGAATCGAGCTCATCGTAATCGCTTTCCTCGAACAGTTTCGGAAAATGTTTCACTGTCACGACAACGATACTCGGAACAGTTGCATTTATCACAGTCTCGGGTGTGGAGATTTCAACATACTTAAGCATTGGATCGTTCCAACGGAATCGATTTAGAATTTGAGCGCACAGCTCTGTATAGAAATCGAGTGCCCGACTCTTGAAATTGCGAAGCTCACCCGGTTCTATAATTCCTTTGCTTATTAAGAGCTGTACTTTAGCCCCGAAATACATTTTCTCCGTGGGTAAGAAGTTTCACGGGTACCTCACTGAGATCTGCTCAAGTAGTGTCTCATCAATGTGCGTTCGCTGTATAACATTTTGGAGAATCGATTTGAACAGATCGGATACAGACTTATTTAACGACTGGATTTTTGGTTTTTCACTCTGGAACTCGAGATTTAGCTTGTTTACGCATTTAAGCGTATACGATAAGAAGCTGAAGTAGAATTTGTAAGCCGGATTTTTTAAGGTGCACAATATTGCCTCTGTTGAATATAGATTATCCCCAAAAACTGCGTTCGTGAAGTACAGCGTTAAAGCTTCCCAGTGCTGAAGAATTCGGTCGAGCGCGGCCTGTAATATATTTAATTATCTGAAATATAATACTACATGGTATAGAGAATACATGGTATAGAAGACTGGTGCACTGAAAGTGGTGAATCGCGAGACTCCAAACCTAACGAGTTTTTCGTATACAGATTAGCCTAAAAGATTTTTAAAAGAATTCCTAATGTAATTGAAGCATACCTGAAGAGATATCCACCTCGTTTGACTCGGTCTGAGCATTTTGTGATGCTTCAAATCGTCGAAAGTTTGGCACTCTGATAACTCTCCGATTCTTTTACTGCTATTTAAAAAATGATTGTATATGCTCCGCGCAAAGTCTTCGATGGACTTTAGTAACTTATTGCAGCCGCCGACGCACAAAGATGAAATGAGTGGCATACCCAGCCGAGGACGAATATATGCGGCATCATCTCTCGGAATCGCGCCTGTACTCCGCTTATGTTGCCCATCATGACCGAAGCGTTATCAGCAGCGAAACCGATCATATTGTCATGAGGGAACCCGACATCCTGCAAACATTTGAGGACCGTTTTGTAGATGCTCTTAGCGTTAGCAGTTTCCACTTCCATGAGCCCGAGAAATTGATCGACCACACTCATTATTTTCTCATCGAAAAATCGAATTATTATAGCGAGCGATTTCTTCGTGCTAATGTCAGTGGTTTCGTCAATTATCAGCGAGAAAACGTTAGATTTCATGCAACGATATATGTCTTCTTTAGCTTCTGTTGCCAAACAATCTTTCGTAATTGCCGTCGCTCTTGTCCTTGAACATTTTACATGCTCTGCACTCTTCGAGTTAGGACACACGCCACGTACAACGGACGGGAGATGTTCCATCAATAAAAATGACAAATTATGCTTGTGTAAGAACATAACCATTTTCAACTCAGCATCTTTCGATTGCCTTTAAAAATTATCGTTCCGTACTGCTTTTTTCATCACATCCTCCAACATGGGTGTACGCTCTATAGCTTTTAGTTTGCTTATGTGCAATTGCGTGGTGTTATGACGCTTGATGTGCGTGAACCCGCTCTCCAAATCTTTATTACACGCACTGCATCACGGTTTTCTATTCTCGGATGGCACCAGCCATTTGTCAAATTCTTTTCGCCATTCTTCTTTAAATTTCTGTTTATAAACCTTGTTTTGATTGTAAAAAAGTCAAAGTTGAATGAATAATACACAGGACGTGATATTTTTCTTAACACCATTTATACCTTGAAGTTTTTTTCGGTTGTGATGATTGCTCGTCGTCAGAATCGGGAAAATCTTCATTTGCAGAAGTACACCTTAATCGTTTACGGGCAACGGGATCCATTTGGGAATCCGAATCGACCGCCCTCCATCCTTACCGATCGAACTCGCGACTCTATGGATGCTGAATCAGTCCGTGTGCTATGATGTGCTCAACCACTCAACTTGTGCGTTGTGCTGTATGCTGTGTCATCAATAATCGCATATTTTCGAAAATTGGTTATGAATTTGACGAGAATCTCGAACGGTGTGTCGAACTCATGCTTTCGCGGGAAACCGTAGTCACGATTCCGGGTTAGAATTTTAGGCGTCGGCGGACGTTCCTCGGCCTCGCTCTCGGCGGCTTCTTACTCGCTTCGGCGCGCGACGTTGTGCGAGAGGCAAAACGACCGGGATCGGTAAGGTCTCGCGTTCCGGAAATCGGTCGACGCGGACGGGGAGGCGAGCCGGTCTCCTACCCTCCACTTGCTCTTCCGTGGGATTTTTGGGTGACCGCCCACTCGTTCTATTGGTCCGCTGTGGAGGAATCGGCGGACGGGCCGGTGCCGTCTTCCTTCGGATGAACGCCTCGGACGCGAAGTCGAGGCTCCAGGGCTGGGCCTCGGTACTCTTGTCCCGCGTATAGGAGGCCGGGGACGAGGTATCGGGCGTTTAACCGGCGAGACATGTGAAACGAACTCGTACCGGCAATGACCGTCTTTCTCGACGCTTGTTACGATTAATGAGCCGACCGCGAGTCGGTTCGGGGCTTTGCAGCCGCTCGAGACCGCTGGCGCAGGATAGGAAGAGAGGTGTTCGGATTTTGCGCTGGTAGACGCTCCGTGTGGACTTTTCATTGCTCCCATGGACGGCGTGAGAGGATAGACGGCGATAGGTAGAAGATTTCGTCTTCGCCCTGACTACTGCGTAGCGGACGCGCGCTGGCAACTCGATATCTTCGTCGGGTATCTCGGCTTCGGCGTTCCTTGGACTCGCAGGTTGTGCTGGAGCAGGTTCTTCCGATGCCGTTTCGCTGGCGACTGTTGGCTGTAGAGCTAACGCCTTGCGTCGGGCCTGGCGCTCTCGGTATACCCGATTTCGTCGCGCTGACAGCGGGGTGCCGGTGGGTAAGGGGGAAGGTTGAGAAAAAAAGAAAGAACAAAAAATGTCTTGCGGGAAGACGGAAGCTACGTTTATTAAACTGCACGGAGTACACTTTTGTACATCGCCGTACTGGTGAGCTTGGTAAGCTTGGGAGGACTGGGCTTTTCAGCCGCTACCCATCGAATGCTTTAAGCAGAGCTCCGCGTCGGCCTTAAATAGTCGTCGGGAGTCTTACCGCCGCTGCGCGCCTATTGGATCGAGATCCCGTGGAGGGGGTAGCGCGAGCGCTCGAGTCACGGTAGCCTGCCGTTGGCTAGGTGTTCCGAGGAGGGGGTAATGCGTCGCGTTCTCGTCGGGCCTAAGTCTTTTCTAACGTTTAAGCTGTACGACAGTGGCCAATCCGGGTTGCTTCTAGTGTGGTGCTAGTGCTCCGGATAAATTGTTAAGAAGAAGAAGAAGAAGAAGAAGCTGTACGACAAATAAATGGTTTGAGCATGGGGACAAAATATGCCCTTGCGGATAACAAATTCACGTTGATTATCACTAAATTAACAGAAATATGAAGGCATGATAGGTCTTTGACTACGTTTTCACGGTACGCCAAATTCCGAATTTACTAATATTTACATTACTTAAACCCACTATTAATTTCGTCTCCGCCATTAAGATCCAAAAAATGTGACACTTGATAATCCTTAAAGCGTTTCTACCAGAAAAATAGGATTAAAATCCAAAGATTAATATGTGATGGTCGAGGTGAACTTCACGTAAATGATGATGAACGCCGAAACACTTTTAAAAGATATATTTATTGTGTAAGTGAAGGAGAGTGCGCGTCTGACAGCTTCGAGACGTAGTGATGAAGTGAATAAAGGGCCTGACGCAGCCAGGGCCCTCGCCTATTGCTGCGCGCGACAAAGTATTCTTACGCGCTGATAAGACGGCCGCCGTTCACGCACGGCGTGTGCAGCGGCTAGACCGCTGCCGTGAGAGCAAGTTTGAGATTTGTACAATCGAAATTGAACAACTTTTTAAAAATACTCAACGAGCAAACACACCTGTCGTAACTCGTCACAGTGCGTCCGCTACACTAATAGTATACACTAACACACCATGCGGCGCCACTTGTGTATATTGCCTGCAATCGTCATACTACAGATGACGCTGTAATCTATTTCTGTAGTGACTTCTTGGGGTACAAGAATGTAGTATGTTCAAAGAATAATTGAAAGGTGAAATATAATAAAAACGTAGCACGCAACTGACGAGCTTCCGTCGTCTAAAATGCTAATCAAATATAATTTATAAAATGGATTCCTTGAAAGAAAAAAAAAAAAAAAAGAAAAAAAAAACGATTGTAATGGCTCCAACCCAAAACATTATGATTATGAAGTTGGCGTGCTACCAACAGCGCCACGAAGAACACTTATGACATAGTAAGCATTGAGATATTTAAGGTGTCGCATCGCTTGTTGATCGGTTTCTTTGTTTTCATAGGGCGCTCACTTTATTCTATTCAATCTCCTTCGTCAGGTAACCTGCTTTTAGCACAAGGGAGTGATAAAAAAAAAAAAAATGCCGGGCTATAGGATTGTGAGTTCCATCCAGTAAATTCGAGTACATTTTGGCGTTCGGTGCGCGGGTTTTTGCGCATTCTTTCAGTCGGCGAATTATCTAGAATATTTCCCCGCGGGAGTCGAGCACCTACATGCATTGCGGCTGAAATTTACAAACCGTACTAAATTTGTTCCCGTCGTACTAGCGTATGACGGTGACAAATTTAGATGATATAAAAAAGTACTAGATCTAACACTGGCTTTGACCCGTCGAAACGCGAAATTAATGTCCTAGCCTCCTTCAACGTCATATATACGACAGCGGCGTCCGGCATTTCGGGAGGTTCTAGTACGGTGTTATCAAGCCAAGAAAAATCTATTAAATTTATCTCGTAATTGCTTTCGATCTCGATTGTATCGAAAAACTTGGATTCGGTTTCGCGCGAGGTGAAACCCAAGTTTGTGTTATGCAAACTAAATAACAAGTTTATTCAAAGAAAGATAATTAATTCGTTCGTTGTCAATATTTCTTATTACATTCGTCGATTTCTTTGAACATGAGCCTAACTCTGAAACCAACCTCTCTGTTCTCTAGTCGAGTTCAGATTGACAATTTCCCGATCGCGATCCGCGAGGTCAAATTGATACGTCTGCAATTTTGTTGTACTTCCTATCCGGTCTCGCCACTTGGAGAAGAAGTTCAGGCGGTGCCGGGACGAGTTGAAGAGGGATCTGGGTGCGGCGCGGGATGCCTACTACCTGTCGTCGTTCGCTGCGGCTGAGGAGCCTGCGGAGGTGTGGAGGTTGGCGCGTCAGCTGGGTGTGTTGCCGGACCGGAAGAAGAAGGTGCTGGTGGACCCAGTTGTTTCGTTGGATGAGCTCAATGCGCATTTTTTGTCGGCTGCGTCTCCTGGGGCTGGGGTGCCTGGGGGGAACAGGGATATGGCGCGCTCCTCGCCTGGGCGTGGATTTGCATTTCAGCCGGTAACTCCTAGCGCTTTACGGAGGGCCCTCATTCGTCCGTCGGCGAACATGGCGGGGGTGGATGGGATCTCGATGAAGATGGTGCGGGTGGCGCTTCCAGTTCTTTTCGGGAAACTGCTTCACCTCTTCAATTTCTTGCTGGCGAACTCCCTTTTCCCGGAGCTCTGGAATCAGGCGCTGCTGTGTCCTGTCCCCAAGGTGAGAAGCCCGTCGGGTGCTGCGGATTACCGGCCTATCTACCTGCTCTGCTGCGTGTCGAAGTTGTTCGAGAGGATTGTCGCGGTACAGGTCGTACAGTACATGGAGTGGTGCGACCTTTTTGACCCGTACCAGTCGGTTTTCCGGGCGTCTTATAGCGCACAGTCGACTCTCTTGCGCGTCGTCGACGATGCTCGTGCCGCGATGGATCAGCGGCTGGTGACGGTGATCATTTTTTTCGATCTGTCGAGGGCGTTTGACTGCGTGCGCCATGGAATGTTGCTGGAGATGCTGGAGGAGATTGGGTTTGCTCCGGGCGTGGTTAGCTGGTTCGCCGCGTACCTGGGTGGGCGGTCTCAGGCGGTTCGTGCGGCAGGCGGAGGAACCTCGGCGTGGGGAAGCGTTGAAGCTGGAGTGCCGTAGGGGTCTGTATTTTGGCCGCTGCTATTCTCCATTTACGTGCGTGGGGTTGACGAGGCGGTGTCGGGATTCAAGTACAGCTTCTACGCCGATAACCTTCAAATTTACACGCACTGCTTCCCGTTCGAAGTTTCGCAATGTATTCGGAGGGTAAATCGTGCGATCGAGGCTGTGTGCTGTTGGGCTGGCGACCGTGGGTTGCGGCTCAACTCTGGCAAGACTCGTGCCATGGTCATTGGAGCGTCGACGGTTGTGAGTCGGCTGGTGGCGATGGAGCTGCCTGCGATCCGGGTTGGCAGGGTGCCCCTGTCGGAGTCGGTCAAGTGCCTCGGTGTTTGGCTGCATCGTTCGTTGTCGTGGAGGGAGCATGTGAGCTACGTGGCCGGCAGGGTAGCCTCAACGGTGTATCAGCTCGGGCTGTGCCGGAGGAGGCTGCCTGTCGCGGTGAGGAAGATCCTGGTGGCCTCCTTGGTCCTCCCTCACCTCGATTACTGTTCGCTGCAGCTCTTGGACATAACTGCTGAGCTGAATGGTCGTCTCTGGAGGAGTCTGAATCGTGGTGTCCGGTTCGTCTTCGGGGTTGGGCGTCGCGAGCACATAACGCCATTCTACAGGCGGTTGGGTTGGCTTCGAGTGGCGGAGCGGCGCGAATTCTTGCTGGGGGTGTTTGTGTTCTCTGTGTGGCGTTTCCGGAGGCCGGCATATTTGGCGGAGCATGTCGGGAGGCCTGTGCGGGTGCCGGTGCAAGATCTGCAGCGGCTGCCGCTGGATGTGGACGTTGAGGTGCCGTTCTGTCGGACAGGGGCTGCCGATCGCTCGTTCGGTGCCTCAGCGGCGCGTTTTGGAATACGTTGTCTCCGGAGCTGCGGCAGCAAGACTCGGTTGCGGGTTTCCGGCGGGGGCTCAGGGAGCTGTTGCTAGCCAGGGCGCGGGGTGGGAGGGGGGGGGGAGGGGGGTTAGGGTAGGGTTCATTGCGTTTGCGCTATGTTGTTATATTATTTCTTATCGCTTGTGACGTATTTTCCGGTATCTCAACGCAAACCTCGAACAAAAAAACAAAACCGAATATCGAAAATAAAGCTCAAACCAAACGGGAGCGAAACGCGAAATCGAGCACCAAAAAAACGTCACCTTCGGCCGTCCACCCTCGCGAATGCATTGGAGTCCCGGTGGGCGCCAGTTAATTTTTGTTTCACCGGTATTAACAACCGGACTAACCTGGAGGTCGATGGAACCGACCTCCGCAGGGCTGATTTTTGTTTCGCCGGAATAGCCGAACCGGACCAAACTGGAGGTCGATGGAACCGACCTCCGCAGGGCGGATTTTCGTTTCGCCGGAATCGCCAAACCGGACTAAACTGGAGGTCGATGGAACCGACTTCCGCAGGGCGGATTTTTGTTTCGCCGGAATCGCCAAACCGGACTAAACTGGAGGTCGATGGAACCGACCTCCGCAAGGACAAAACACAAAACGATAAAAACGGGAACGGAACGGTAACGAGCTAACACCAATACACTCGCGAGAGCAACGGTTGCGGAAATGCACGGTTTGCTCAGGGTGTAGGTTGTGGTAGAAGGGTCGCGATCCTTCGCCAATAAAGTAACGCGAAATCTATGCTAACGAGAGCCCAAGATTTCCAAAACGAAAATAATTAATTTGGTTGGCTGTAAGCCACGAGATCGCACCTGCGTGCATCGGGAGCGCTCAGCTTACCGGAGGGTCGAGCGAGCGTACCGACAGCGAGAACGAGTCCTATACGCGATCGAGAAAATTATCCAAACGGAATAAATCCAATAATATGAGGCGAGAACCGCACCTTACGATGCTCCGAGAACTTCAGCACAATCACTGCACCTCAAGAGCGTTCCGAACGCATCTCGATCACAGAAAATCGGCAACAAAACTCGCACGAGAAACGGAACACGAGTCGACACGCGAACACTCGCGGTGACAGGTAGCGCGAGCGAGACGCACGAACCGAAGCGAGAGCGATAGCCGGAGTCTACGACAGCGCGAGCGAGACCCGCATCGCGAGCGCGAGACAATACCCGAAAAACCGTAAACACACGGGAGCGCGAGCGAAGTCCGAGCGGCGAGAAGTCCGAGCACGGGAGCGCGAGCGAAGGGGAGCGCGAGCGAAGTCGAGGACGACTCTCGGTAGACTAATTTGTCTACGATAACACCTGTAACGGCTCATTATCATTATTTCGGGAACTCTGACCGATAGCTACTGCCCTCTCAAACTATTTCGAAACGGGATTTCAACGGGAGCCTGTAACCGAACTGTACGAAGCGGTAAATTTCGAGGATCGTTACGATCGCTTCTCCTCGTGCAATGCGTGAAAACAAGGCTCTTCCCCATCTCAAAACCACGGCACAAGGGTTCCATCCTTGTCCGGACTAAACCGTAACTCCGCCTGTTCTCCAACGCATTGCACTTTACCGTATTACCCACTAGAGCGCCGGGTTTGCACCGGACTTTGGCGTATTCGTAACGAAGCCTCGTCGAGTCTCTCCTCCAGTTGGGCTTGTAATAACTTATAGATCCGCACCACCAACTGGATTCGAAAACCCCGACTAACTGGATCTTTACTGTAACCGTAACCGTACAAAAAAATAACGTGAACCCAAATGTTAGCGGAACTGTATTCCCGTAAGCTAAATCGTATCGCGATTAGCGAGAGAGGCAGCAAAACGAGATCTATACCATAAAATTCGGTATTTTCGCAAGAAAAGTACTAGATGCCTTTTTCTTTAATTTTGTGACGGTGATTCCAAAAAATCACGTCACAACTCCTCACCCCTTGGGGGTGGTTTCGAACTAGGGTTCGAAACGGTAGCCCATCTGAAGATTCCGGGAACTCTGGGGTTTTCTCCCCTGAGTTTGAACCTACAGAGGTTACGGGAACTATACGAGATCCAAATATGCGTAGTACGTATCGGTAGCCGTTGGTTTCTTCCACGGGTTATCGCGAGGACTCTTAAGTGCCATCGCCTATCACCCGCGAGTATCGCCCGAGGATTTATTCCTCAGCGCGAGAACCGTTAATACAATTACTGCCCGTAAATCGGTAGCAATAACCTCTTACTCACCGCTACCAGTCGGGAGCAAATTTTCATGAGTCTGTGAGTAAGACGAGATCGTCACGAGAGGCAACGGCTCAATCATGATTCGAGAAAGTCACGCAACACAGAAAAACGGACGATCACTTTGAGGACGATCACACGTAACCAAGTGGATGTCTACGTTACCCTTCCTGCAGCGTTGTTTCCATCGGCGGAATTCTTCGTTCGCCGTCCTATTTTTCCCACGGGAGCTTTGGCCATCCAGCCAGGTATGCGAGCTTGGACTCCGGGTCCAATGAACGAGATCCGAGATCCGGGGTGGATCTCCATAGACGAGAGCTATGGCCGAAGCCACGTACGGGGGCTTGCTCTTCAAACCCGTAACCGAGTACCGAGACCCAGAGGTCTACAAGGCGAGCTACGGCCGAAGCCGTGTACGGGCGCTTGCTCTTCCAACTCGTAACAGAGTGCCGAGACCTAGCGGTCTACAAGGCGAGAGCTACGGCCGAAACCGTGTACGGGTGCTTGCTCTTCCAACTCGTGGCGGAGTGTCGAGACCTAGCGGTCTACTAGGCGAGAGCTACGGCCGAAGCCGTATACGGGGCTAGAACCCAGCGGCCCTGGTGCCACCCGAATCTACGAGAGCCCTTACGGCCTGTCCGTAAATATCGACTTCAACCCTAAAAGCGATCACACGACCAGTACGGTCGCATTCGCCATAACGTCGTCTAGCGACGTATCGAGAGCGGGGTCTACGTCCGGTAGCTGCCTCTGTCTTTTCTTACGTACGGTAGCATGGTGACAGGGCTTCGGTACACGAGATCTTGTCGAGAAAATATCTGAGGGGTGAGGCTTGGGATCAAGCGGAGGCGCGGGCAAGCTGCTCACGCGCCTCATTACGCGTGTGCTTGGTTGCACAAGGTGCAACGAGCCAACGTCACCCCCGAGAGCCCACATCGGTAGCAAAAGAATCGTCGTGACTCCTTGCATTCCGGATGGCGGTGGCCAGGCTGGTTACAGTTCCAGCAAGAGTTCTTTGTGGGAGCCGCAGGAGCGTTATCACCTCGGTTTACCGCTTGTAGGGCTCCACCTCTCGCATGTTCGTCCGCCATTTCCGGGCTACTCTGGAATCGTGGGCTAATTCAGTATCGAGTCTCTCGCGAGCAGCTCCGAAATCGAATGGTAATCCGAGATCACCCGCCGAAGAGACGGGACCAACCCCGAAATCAAATATTAATTCGAAATCGGAAGTTTGATGAAAGCGAGAGCTATTCCGAAATCGGCAATAAACGCGAACTCGGAATTTTTTAAGAAAGTCGAGAACAATTTCGAAATCGCATACTAATCCGAAGTCGAAAGTTAATGAAGTGCGAGAACTATTCCAGGATCGGCGATAAACACGACCTCGGAGTTTGTCGGAAAAATCGAGAACAAGTTCGAATTCGAATAGTAATTCAAATTCGAAACTCAATGAAATCCGAGAATTCTGTGTAGCTGGGGTATTACCCAAGACCGAATTGTTCGAGATCGTAGCTGGCGTTGGGACACTCAAGCGTCCTTCGCGCTTCACGTCGGGATCCGGTCTGACGGCGGTCAGCAATCGCTTCGCTGTCGACCCA
Source organism: Amblyjoppa proteus (assembly GCA_963922035.1). Taxonomy (NCBI): domain Eukaryota; kingdom Metazoa; phylum Arthropoda; class Insecta; order Hymenoptera; family Ichneumonidae; genus Amblyjoppa; species Amblyjoppa proteus. Next base: position 24,242,624 of record OY998232.1, read on the forward strand.
TAACGATTCGGGGAAATTGGAGGGGGTCCAATCCCCCTAGGCGAGCAGGGAATCCGTCGTATCCCTGCAAGATCGCCTGACCGAAAATCCGGTTGGACCAAGATCGACCTCTTTTCCAGCGAGCCGCGGATCCGTCGTACCCCGGCAAGATCGCCTGACTCAACCTCTTCGGGGAGTCAAGAGGGATCATATTCGAGAACTCACGGTGGTCGGGGCGAAGTAACCTTCACTCGATGACCGATCCGAGGACGGTAACCGAATCGGAGTGACAATGAGTCCTCTCAACGATTCCTTCGAGAACTCAGTTGAGTCGAGCGGGGCTAGCCGCGTTCGAAACTCACTGGCGGGCGAGATCGGGAACTAGTCCGAGCGTCGAAAGCCGATTCGCGTTCGAGTGCGAGAACGAAAGTTAACGCGAACTTCGAAATTTAATCCGGATTCGAAAACGAGGATCAAAATTAACCCGAACCTTGAAAATTAATTCAAGTTCGAAAGCGGGAACGAAAATTACTTCGAACCTCGAAGATTAATTCGAGTTCGAAAGCGAGAGTAAAATCAATTCGAACCTCGAAAATTAATTCGGGTTCGAAAGCGCGAACGCAAATTAATTCGAACTTCGGAAATCAATTCGGGTTCGAAAGTGAGAGCGAAAGTTCATTCAAACCTCGAAAATTAATTCGGGTTCGAAAAGCGAGAACGAGAAGTAATTCGAACTTCGAAAGTTAATTCGAGTTCGAAAACGAACATTCCCTCGAACCTCGAAAATTAATGTGAATCCGGAACGACGAAAACGTCGAAAGTTAATTCGGGTTCGAGAAACGAGAACAATAAATCTTCGAACATCGAAAATTAATTTGAGTTCGAGTAAACGAGAATACATTCGAACATCGAGGATTAACTCGAGTTCAAATGAACGAGAACTATTCCAAACGTCGAAAATTTATTCGAGCTTGAAATACGGAGTTGGATTCGAACGGCGAAAATTAATTCGTGTTCGAATAAACGAGAGCGATTCAAACGTCAAAAATTAATTCGTGTCCGAATAACGAGAGTGATCCAAACTTCAAAAATTAATTCGAGTTTGAAATAACGGTCAATCTGAGCCTCGAAAATCAATTCGAGCTTGAAGACGAGAATCGAATCTCGAAAGTTAATTGGAGTTCGAAAAACGAGAACCGATTCGAACTGTGGAATTCAATTCATGTTCGAAAAATCGGGAATTAATTCGAACGACGAAGATTAATTCGTGTTCGACTATCGGGAAGTTTTTCGAACTGCGAAAATTCATTCGCGTTCGAAGATCGGAAATTAATTCGAACTGCGAAGCTTAGTTCGCGTTCGAATGTCGGGAATTATTTCGAACTGCGAAAATTAATTCGCGTCCGAAAATCAGAAATTAATTCGAACTGCGAAAATTAATTCGCGTTCGAAGAACGAGAGCATGGTTGACCGATCCCAGCAATAATTCACGATGATCTCATCGTGAACCAGCCAAGTCCGGCGAGCGAGAACAGAAATTTCATCGAAATCGAAAATTAATCCGAAACCGAGAAATATTGCGAGTGTGAAAACTTCATCGAAATCGAAAATTAATCCAAAATCGAGAAGTATGGCGATAGCGAAAATTTCATCGAGATCGAAAATTAAATCGAAATTTAATCCAAAATCGAGAAATATTGCGAGAGCGAGAAATTTCAAGGAAATCGAAAATAAATTCGAAATCGAGAAATATTGCGAGAGCGAAAAATTTCATCGAAATCGAAAATTAATTCGAAATCGAGAAATATTGCGAGAGCGGAAAACTTCATCGAAATCGAAAATTAATTCGAAATCGAGAAATATTGCGAGAGCGAAAAACGTCATCGAAATCGAAACTTAATTCGAAATCGAGAAAGGTTTCGAGAGTGAAAACTCACTTCGGCATCGGAAATTAATTCGACAATGCAAAGTGATTCGTACGAGAGGCTGTTCCAACGAGAGCTTGTGAAGAATCGAAGGCATCACCGACATCACCGAGAGACGGGAGCCTTCGACCGTTCACGACAGTAGTCCACGCCGAAGTGACCGAGGAGTGGCCGACTTCGGAGATCGAGAGCGAGAAGGGCGAGGAGAGAGGACTCCTCGAAACTCAAAATTGTTCTTCACAATTCGAGAACGTTCGTGATAACGGCCGAAGCTTGGCTAATGGTAACGCCCCCACTCCAGCACGTGCGACGCGCGAGCGACTGGGCGAGAACCATGCGTCAATTTCGAAGACTCGAAAAATGACGAAAACCGCCGAAAATATGCCTTCAAGGCCCATCAAGAACTCCGTGTGCATCCCCAAAAACATGCTTTCAATTTTTTTAGGGAGCCGAAACCGGAGCGACGAGAATGAAAAAAAATTTTAACAAAAAAAAATTTTTTAAAATTAAATAATTAAAATATCTCTCGTCGTTCTACTCGGGAGCGCGTGGGTTCGCGTAAGCGTACATCCACGGCGGGAAAACATTAAAGCGAGAGCGATAAAAGAAATTTAGAAAAAATAAAAAAAATTTTATCGGTCGGGAGCGGAAATACAAAAAATGAAACGAGAGCTGTTACTTTATTGGCGTGGCCCCACGTTGGGCGCCATTTGTGACGTATTTTCCGGTATCTCAACGCAAACCTCGAACAAAAAAACAAAACCGAATATCGAAAATAAAGCTCAAACCAAACGGGAGCGAAACGCGAAATCGAGAACCAAAAAAACGTCACCTTCGGCCGTCCACCCTCGCGAATGCATTGGAGTCCCGGTGGGCGCCAGTTAATTTTTGTTTCACCGGTATTAACAACCGGACTAACCTGGAGGTCGATGGAACCGACCTCCGCAGGGCTGATTTTTGTTTCGCCGGAATCGCCGAACCGGACTAAACTGAAGGTCGATGGAACCGACCTCCGCAGGGCGGATTTTCGTTTCGCCGGAATCGCCAAACCGGACTAAACTGGAGGTCGATGGAACCGACCTCCGCAGGGCGGATTTTTGTTTCGCCGGAATCGCCAAACCGGACTAAACTGGAGGTCGATGGAACCGACCTCCGCAAGGACAAAACACAAAACGATAAAAACGGGAACGGAACGGTAACGAGCTAACACCAATACACTCGCGAGAGCAACGGTTGCGGAAATGCACGGTTTGCTCAGGGTGTAGGTTGTGGTAGAAGGGTCGCGATCCTTCGCCAATAAAGTAACGCGAAATCTATGCTAACGAGAGCCCAAGATTTCCAAAACGAAATAATTAATTTGGTTGGCTGTAAGCCACGAGATCGCACCTGCGTGCATCGGGAGCGCTCAGCTTACCGGAGGGTCGAGCGAGCGTACCGACAGCGAGAACGAGTCCTATACGCGATCGAGAAAATTATCCAAACGATAAACTCACCGTACGGCAGGAATAAATCCAATAATATGAGGCGAGAACCGCACCTTACGATGCTCCGAGAACTTCAGCACAATCACTGCACCTCAAGAGCGTTCCGAACGCATCTCGATCACAGAAAATCGGCAACAAAACTCGCACGAGAAACGGAACACGAGTCGACACGCGAACACTCGCGGTGACAGGTAGCGCGAGCGAGACGCACGAACCGAAGCGAGAGCGATAGCCGGAGTCTACGACAGCGCGAGCGAGACCCGCATCGCGAGCGCGAGACAATACCCGAAAAACCGTAAACACACGGGAGCGCGAGCGAAGTCCGAGCGGCCTCGAGGACGACTCTCGGTAGACTAATTTGTCTACGATAACACCTGTAACGTATCATTATCATTATTTCGGGAACTCTGACCGATAGCTACTGCCCTCTCAAACTATTTCGAAACGGGATTTCAACGGGAGCCTGTAACCGAACTGTACGAAGCGGTAAATTTCGAGGATCGTTACGATCGCTTCTCCTCGTGCAATGCGTGAAAACAAGGCTCTTCCCCATTTCAAAACCACGGCACAAGGGTTCCATCCTTGTCCGGACTAAACCGTAACTCCGCCTGTTCTCCAACGCATTGCACTTTACCGTATTACCCACTAGAGCGCCGGGTTTGCACCGGACTTTGGCGTATTCGTAACGAAGCCTCGTCGAGTCTCTCCTCCAGTTGGGCTTGTAATAACTTATAGATCCGCACCACCAACTGGATTCGAAAACCCCGACTAACTGGATCTTTACTGTAACCGTAACCGTACAAAAAAATAACGTGAACCCAAATGTTAGCGGAACTGTATTCCCGTAAGCTAAATCGTATCGCGATTAGCGAGAGAGGCAGCAAAACGAGATCTATACCATAAAATTCGGTATTTTCGCAAGAAAAGTACTAGATGCCTTTTTCTTTAATTTTGTGACGGTGATTCCAAAAAATCACGTCACACGCTATATTACTTCTTATCACTATTTTTCGTAATTATTACTGCTTTTGGTTATTATTATTATTTTTCGTGGGCGCTGTTATCATCTGCTATGACTTTCTTCGCCTTACCTATTCTTATGCTCTAATTCTTTGGTTATTAATGTTTTCGTGTATTTTTTTGTTATTATTAGTTTGTTATTATTATTTCTTTCGGTCTAGTTTTAAGTTTACGCCTGTTTTTCTCTCTTGATTGTCGGATTTTTCTTGTATCGCTGAATGTATGTATGCACGGTGTCCTTAGGGGGCTTGCCCCAGGACACGAATAAAACAACACTATCTATCTATCTATCTATATTTCGACATCGAGAATCGGCTATCGTCCGATTCCCGCTTAGCACGATTTGTCAATGCCGGGTGCATTAACCGGGCATCTTCCGGTGCTTACTCGGCAAATTCCTACGCGTGTCGGCTTCGCGACTCGGTGGATTTGCCAGTAAGTATTTCCCAATTTACTTCATAAATGTATTAATTTCTCTTTTATTAATTTAAAATAATTCGGGGTACAACATAAGTCTGACATGTCGTCCAAAACGGCGCTAGGTAGAAATTTGTTATCTCGTGCAAGTCGTTGTCCCCGGACGCTCCATCGTTTTGGCGTTGTCCTTCCCGGTCGTCCGCTGGAGGAGGATTCGGGTGTTGGCCTGTTAGATCAGACATTGTTGATACTGCCGTAACGTACGTTTTTAGTTTCGAGGTTAACGCTGCGACTTATCGCAATCAGCTTGGAGATCACGTCGGGGTCACCAATTGTAGAAGTTTAGGTGATCGGAAAGCGATTAGGGGTGACACAGTCGGTTAACGAAATAAAATTCTTTATTGATGCAAAAGATTAGCTTAGATTCTCATTACTGCAGTTTAGACCGGTATGACGAACAATGGGACGCTACAGTTCCAGGTGTGGCACTAGTATTTGTTTTCTGCGTTGGCTCCTCTGAGGCACCAGCTCCTTGACGCGATCATCCTGCCGCACTATGGGCGGCGTCGGAAGTTCGGGCGAAGTCGCCACAAAATAACTTCGGTTGGCGCCATCTAGCGGCGAGACCCGCTGAATGATGGCCCAATGTTGGCGTCACATCAACAATCCAACGATTGACGGATCCGGTTCCGGCGATTCGGCCGAACATTCGCCTAAAATCGGCAGATCAATGGTTCATGAGTTCATGCATCAACAGACCAATGGTTGGTGAATTCATGCTCGGCCGAACATTGGTCGAACATCGAAAAAAAAGACAAACCGATGACTGGTAAACCAATATTTGGCCAATGTTCGGCCAAGTATTGGTGTACCGAAAGCTGGGGTATTACTATCGTTACGCCAACACTGGTTCGTTGATCGGCCAATTTCGTTTGATCTGTAAATCCTCCATGGGGAGTGGTGTGGATAAGGCGAGCAGGCGAAGAATTTTCACGTAAGTGGTCGAGAGTGGGAGACAGATGTTGAGAAGCAACATAAGCGTGATGGATGCGCATACGTAATACTCCGACAGGTCCGTGATCGCACGTTCAAAGCCGAATTCCAAGATGTGGTTATGATTCACAAACAGATTTAGGCTGAAATAACACAAAAAATGAGAATGGCGACATAGCAACTAATAATTACAGGAAAAAAGCAGTTTTCAACGTGCAAAGCCTTGAAAAATACCGCACAAAGGCAAAAAGCGGCAGAGCATAGTCGAAAACAACAGAGAGCGAAAAGACAAGCGACAGTCATACTCACAAAGAGAGGAGAGAGGAGAGAGGAGAGAGG